>JAZHEH010003048.1:0-248952 GCA_036589455.1 Ateles fusciceps | reverse complement strand
CTAGATCCTCATCTCTCACCTTATAAAAAAATCATTTCAATATGGATCAAGACTTATACATGAGACCTAAAACCACAAAAGTTCTTAGAAGATAGCATTGGCAAAAGCTCTTCTAGACATTGACTTAGACAAAGAGTTCATGACCAAGAACCCAAAAGCCAATACAACAAGAGAACAAAGATAAATCGATGGGGCCTAATTAAATCAAAAAGCTTCTGCGCAGCAAAATAATCTGTGGAGTAAGCAACAACCACAGAGTGGGAGAAAATATTCACAAACTATCCATCTGACAAAGGGCTAGTATCCAGAATCTACAAGGAATGCAAACAAATCAGCAAGAATAAAAACAAATAATTCCATCAAAAGGTGGGCAACAGACATGAATAGACAATTCTTAAAAGAATATGTACAAATGGCCAACAAACATGAAAAATGCTCAACATCACTATCATAATATTGCAGATCAAAACCACAATTAGATACCACCTTACTCCTGCTAGAATGGCTATAATTTAAAAATCAAAAGAATAACAGATGTTGGCATGGATATGGTGAAAAGGTGAAACTTTTACACTGCTGGTAGGAATGTAAGCTAGTACAATCACTATGGAAAACAATATGGAGATTCCTTAAATAACTAAAAGTAGAACTGCCATTTGATCTAGCAATCCCACTAGTGGGTATCTACTCAAGAAAAACATCATTATATGAAAAACATGCATGTTTATAGGTGCATAATTTGCAATTGCAAAAATATGGAACCAGCCCAAATACCCATCAACTAATGAGTAGATAAAGAAAATGTGGTTTGTATGTGTGTGTGTGTGTATATATATATATATATATATATATATATATATATATTAAACGGAATATGACTCAGCCATAAAAAGGAACAAAATAATGTAATGGCATTTGCAGCAACCTCAGTGGAGTTGGAGACCATTTTTCTAAATGAAGTAACTCAGTAATAGAAAACGAAATGTTGTATGTTCTCACATATAAGTGGGAGTTAGCTATGAAGGATGCAAAGGCATAAAAATAATATAATGGACTTTGGTGACCTGGGGGGAAGAGTTGGGAGTGTGGGTAAGGCATAAAAGACTACACATTGGGTACAGTGTACCCCTGCTCAGATGACTAGTGCCCTAAAATCTCAGAAATTACCACTAAAGAATTTACTCATGTAACCAAACTCCTCCTGTTTTTCAAAAAACTATTGAAATAGATTTTTTTTAAAATGACAAGATATGAAAAAAAGACTCATAATTAGAAAAGCAACAATTCACATCAAGTAAACATGGAAAGGGCTAAGTACCATTTTAAGCTAGTTTATTGACATTGTGTTGTTTGATGACAATGACGTTAAACTTCGTGTATTATTGTAGTGACTATTTTAACTTAGAAACTAAAGCAGAGGAAATTTAAGTATTTTGTCTAAAGACACACATGTGGTAAGTGTCAAAAACATAATTTGAATCCAGTCAATCTGGTATCAACTTTCTTTAATTTTCACCATTATCCAAACTCCCTTTATTAGGGTTAGTAGGGAATGGTGCTTTTCTTAGGATAAAACGAAGGGATTAAAAGCTCTACCTTTCTTGGGATCTGATCTCCTCTCTAAACTTGCCCCCTTATATTTCAAGGTAAAATTGACTGATTTCTGTTTATGTGAGTCTCAGGGACAGGGAGGAAGAAAGTACGTCGTTCTTTCTAGACTGTAGAAAGGGAAAACTTTTCTTTGGCTTTGCCATTTTGTGCTGCCTGTAGTCAAGGTGGTAACATCTAGAAGGCTAGAGTCAGGATATGCAGGCAAAACCAAGCCTCCTTAGAGTCACATGTAGCCCATTGCTAACACTAGGGAAAGAGTTTTGGTTTAAAACCCCAACTAACAGAAGTACATGCATTTGGTGGGAGTGTTCTCTGTAAGTTTCTACCCCCAGGAAACTGGCACAAGTAAAAGCTAGTGAGGATTTAGGGTCATGAGGACTCCACAGAATCTTTATCAGATAAAGGTTAATATAGTCAGTCTTTTTTTTTTCTTTTCCCATTTTTCTGCTAGTCTGGGCCATCTCTATCATGAGGTTATTGTAATAGTTCCCGTTTTTTGGTCAGATAACTTCACCTGCTTCCTACTGATGATTAAAAGCATTCAAAATATTTCTCTTGGTTGCACCCCCAGCCCCTTTCTGTTTTATTTCTCTAGTTTTCCCTTTTAAACGCCCTGTATCCCACCCATATCCTGCATCTCCCGGCTTCAGTTTCTTTGCCCAAAAGTGTTTCCTATGCCTAAAATGCCTCCCAATCGCACTTCCACATATTCAGATTTTTAAGTCCAAATGTGAGCTCATCTTCTCCAAGATTTTTCTGATTCCTTAGCCTGTTGTAGTCTCTCTACTCTTCAATAAAGCCAAGAGAAATGATCTGTTTTTCTCTTGAGGTAGTATGAATTATTACTTTGCAGTAAATGGGGTGTGTTTTATCTACTTCATAAGACTATATCCTCCTTTTTTTTTTTTTTTTTGAGATGGAGTCTTGCTCTGTCACCCAGGCTGGAATGCAGTGGCACGATCTTGGCTCACTGCAACCTTTGCCTCCCGGGTTCCAGCAATTCTCCTGCCTCAACGTCTCGAGTAGCTGGGATTCCAGGCACGTGCCACCTGGCTAATTTTTGTATTTTAGTAGAGACAGGGTCGCCATGTTGGCCAGGCTGATCTTGAACTCCTGATCTCAAGTTGATCTACTCGCCTTGGCCTCCCAAAGTCATGGGATTACAGGCGTGAGCCACTGCTCCCGGCCAGGCTATATACTTCTTAAGGGCAGACACGGTAGGCATTTATATTCCCACAAGTTCATAGCCTTTGTTCCTTTATCCAGTCATTTATTTATTTAACAGTAGCAAACAAAAGACAGGCATTGCTTACATTCATGGAGCCAATATGGAATAGGGTAAGTACACACAGTAAGCTTTCAAATATTCATTGAATGAGTGTTGATCATAACTGATGTATTCACTGGTTGTATTAGGCTATGCAGGCTGCTGTAACAAGATACCTTAGACATCGTAATTTATAAACAATAGAAATTTAGTCCTCACAGTTTTGGAGACTGGGAAGTCCAAGATGAAGATGCCAGGTAAATTAGTGTCTGGTGAGGGTCTGTTTCTCATAGATCATGCCTCCTGTGACCTCACACAGTAGAAGAGGCAGAAGGGAAAAACAGGCTCCCTCAGTATACTTTTACAAGGGCACTAATCCCTAATACATTAGGGATTAAGCTCTGCCCCTCATGACCTAATCACTTCCAAAAGGCCTGTAGTAGTTCTCCTAAGGCTGTAGAAAGGGAAAAATTATCCTTAATACCAACACAATGGGGAGTAAGCTTCAACATGTGAATTTTGGAAACACCAACTTTCAGACCATAGGACTGGTCTGTATTGAAATAAATAGGCCTTTAAGTATAAAGAAATATTATGTTTATATTTAAACGTACCCTCAAGGTGAATACAAAGGTCTGTAGAATTTTTTAATATTTATAATCCACAAGAAAGCTTAAGATACCATAAATTCAATGTCAGATTTATAATAATAGACACCTTAAAACATTTTAAATGTTGTTTGAATTTGTAAGCCTATTATTTAAAAGTTCATGAATGGGGGAATAATTATGCGTTCTGGACAGAATTTACATGGTATACAATCAGGGTCTCAAGATTAAATCAGCCACACTCAGCATAGAAATGTCCTAATTCATTTTATTACAGTAAAATGGTCTATGGATCCAGACAGTTTACTCTTGACATTAAAACATTAATTCTAATGGCGTAGAAGACAAGTCAAGTTCTTACAGAAATTAGTGGAACTTTAGTTTGATATGTGCAAATTATAAAGTCAACAGCAGCACATAAGCAGCTAACTCAGGAGAATAGTATTTTTAGGAAAACTCCTGCCTTTAAGCCCAAAGAATTGTGAGCACTTTGTGAATTGTCCTTCATGGTTATCTGGAATAATCCTCACCACCCTGTCAAAAATTGACTATAAAGAACATCATATTTTATGTGCAGTTTGCTAATTTTAGGATCACTAGACAACAGTGTCTCCTATTTCCTCGAACTCGGGACCCTGATAAACTTAGTTAGAAATCCTAGGATTGTGCAGCTGTCATGTAACCAGGGTAGGTGACAGGGCTGTCTCCAAAGTCCTGCTGTCATTGGCCTTCCATGCATTTCACCTCTGGATCCCTCTCTGTGTGTGCCTAGCACTTTGTGTATATGTCTACAAATATACTGAAAATATTGTATTCTAATTATGGATTGCCAATCTCTCTGTCACTGAATGATGAGATGTGTCTTGAGGGCAAGGACTGAGTCCTTATGTCTTAAGCAACTAGAATGAATCCTTAAATAAATATTTGATGACTGACTGAACAAATTGCATATGTTAAGCAGAGACGTCTTAATAATAGAAATGGTATCAGAAAATCAAGAACACCTACTTAAACTTTACTTTCCCACTCATTAGGTGGTGACTGAAATTACTTAATTAGAAATTCAGTTCTTTTTTTTTCTAAAAAAATCCAAGTCCTACTGGTGTGGCTAAGTGTATAAAAACCTATAGGTGATTTTTGGATAAGTTCAGTGGTTCTCAAACATCAGGGTACATCAGAATCAGCTGGAGATATTGTTAAAACACAGATTGCTGGGCTTTCACCCCCAGAGTTTCTGATTAGTAGCTCTAGGATAGGGCCTAAGAATGTGCATTTCTAATGCATTCTCAGGTGATATTGATGGTGCTGACCCAGGGAACACATGTTAAAAACCATTGGCTTACTGTGGAAGGAACTATCAGATCATAGTACCAGTGGGCAAAATTTGATGGATACAGACGGTGCAGGGGAGTCTGAAAAAGGAAGAAAGAAAGAAAAGGGAGAATAAAAATACAGCTCCAAAGACAAGCTACACTTTACAAATTTTTTCCGACGGCTGAAATAGTAGAAATCTTTGAAGTGTAATTTGTACTTGTGGAATCGGGCACAGTGCAGTCACCTCAGAGAATAGAAAGATATGACTTTCTAAATACAATATTCTTTACACTTTAAAAGGGGTATTTCAAATAAATGGGATAAATGCTTATTTTAAGAATTTATAAAATATAGCATGCTTTTCCCAAGTCATTTGGCCTTTAAAATGTGTGATTGCTTTTTTTGTCCAACAATAAGAGGTGATTTTGTGCTATTTTCCCCACTGAATATTGCTATTATTACTTAATATTTATTAAATAGCCACCGTAGTGGCTTTATTCTTACAGAAGAGATTTTTCTTCTTTTTACGTTTGTGTGCTAGATAGGATTTTCCTGCTGTCTGTCAAATTGAGAGCCATATTAAACAACACATAATAACTTGAAGCAGACTGGGGTACAGAAGTCAGTGCCCACTTTTCTGTGTTTAGAAAAGCCAACAACAACAAACCAAACATTTCCTTCTTTTAACTTGATCCTCAATGTATCTATTAGAGAGTGCAGTTGCAAATGCATCCAATCCATAAACAGATCACACACTGATCAGCCTTAAGATTTACTTGTTCACAAGTGAAATGTAGGAACATACCATGTCAAAGGAAATAGGACCCATAGTTTAAGGGAAGATAAATAAGGCTTTGAAGGTAATAATCTTTAGGAAAAGTCTCATTTTAAAGAGACACTGTACATGTTGGATTTGATAACTCAGGAGAATGAGAATTATAAATAGTGCTAAAGGGTGAAGCTGAGAGATTTAAAGACCAGGGGAAAATTTAATAAAAAAGAGTCATGCTTTATGAGCATGGATTAGGAAACTGCAAGGATCGAATTCACAGTCCTGAATTTCTGTTATTTGGAAAAAAAAAAAATCTATTTCATGATAAGGGACAAACAAATCACAAGTCTAGCAGTCTCAAAATAATTATTTCTAGTTCAATACTATATAATGAATCACAACATGAAATAAATATGTCTTCAGACATATTGAACCTGGGATTTTTTTCTCTTTCTCCCTGATTCCTCTCCACCAAATGTGTGAATGCACAAATAATGGAAGAAAAGACTAAGACAGAGAATTACCACACAGAACAATTTGAAGAAAGCATCAATTACGGTTCTATTATGGGTTGAATTGTGTGCCACAAAAAGATATGTTGAATTTTTAATACCCCATACCTCAGATTGTGACCTTATTTTGAAAACAGGTTTGTTGCATAGGTAACTAGTTAAGATGAGGTCATACTGGGGTAGGTGGTCCTTAAAACCGATATGACTGGTGTGTTTATGAGAAGACATAGATGCATAAGAGAGTGCTATGTAGCGGGGCGCGGTGGCTCACGCCTGTAATCCCAGCACTTTGGGAGGCCGAGCGGGTGGATCACGAGGTCAAGAAATCGAGGCCATCCTGGCCAACATGGTAAAACCCCGTCTCTACTAAAAATACAAAAATTAGCTGGGCATGGTGGCTCGCGCCTGTAGTCCCAGCTACTTGGGGAGGCTGAGGCAGGAGAATTGCTTGAACCGAGGAGGCGGAGCGGTGTAGTGAGCCGAGATTGCACCACTGTACTCGAACCTGGCCCTGGCGATAGAGCAAGACTCTCCACAAAAAAAAAAAAAAAAAAAAGAGTGCTATGTGACAACAGAGGCGAAATTTGAGGGGTGCACCTACAAGCCAAGGAATGTGCAAGGATTGCCAGCCATCACCAGAACCTAGGAGAGAGGCATGGAACAGAGCTTCTCTGAGAGAAAACCATTCCTGCTGACACCATTTCAGACTTCTAACCTCCAGAACTGTGAGAGAACATGTTTTTGTTGTGTTAAGCCACCCAGTTTGTGGTGCTATTTACAGCAGCCCTAGGAAACTGATGCAGTTTACTTCTAAAAATGGGTATGTTTCAAGATGTGTTCATATAAAGGGCTAAGCTTTCCTTCCATCGACTCATATTTCACCACTCAAGTCAGTCAAAACCTTTAATAAAACTACAAATCATGAATAAATGAGATGAGTTTTTATTAGGATGATTCTCAGGAATGTACATGGGACTAGTGTAATAACAGTAACATACATCCTAATGCACGCTATTAAAATAGAAAAGAGATAAAGTGGGAATACAAATGCCTGAAAATATTCTCTTATTTTAACAGTTGAAAACTTTTTTGTTCTACCAATATGTTATTATAAATGTTACATATAGATTATATTTTAGTAAGAGCAATGTTGCTGGATGTAGTTAACTACTTTTAATTTTCTAGGTTTAATAGTTTGTGATGCAATGACTTAATGGTCTGGTTTTATAAATTCAGTATATGTTGATACCTGGTTTTAATGGTTATTATAGTGTAAAAAACCTATTTCACAAAAATATATAGGATCAAATGAAAAGAGTGTACTGTTGGCTGCATTTATTAAATACTGATGCTCAATTTTTTGTTTCAGCCACCAATTTTGTAAAGGTTTTGGTTAAATTAGGTTGATACATTAGTTTTTGTTTTAAATCATTTAGAAGTAAATTGCAAACATCATAGTATTTTTTCTTTTCATATTCAGCTTGTGCTACTACTAATAAAGACATTCTGTTATATAACTGCTATATGTATGGCACCTAAGAAAATGACAGTATTTTTCTTAATATTACCTAAAATATAGTCCATGTGAAAAATATTACAGTTGTCCCAAGAATGTCTTTTCTAGCTTTTTTTTTTTTGAACCAATGGGCAATGTAGGTTCACATATTACATTTTTGTTTTTGTTTTATTAGCCTCTCAGAAAAGAATACTTGTCTTTCATTCCTTTTATTTTTCATGACATTGACTACTTTTTAGTCTAAGATTGTTGTCCTGTAGAATGTCCTGGTTTCTGGGTTTGTCTTACTGTTTCCTCCTGGTATTGCTTAACTTTTTACGAATCACATGTATTTCTTATGAACTACAAGTAAGGCCTCTAGAGGCTTAATTAAATTAACATTAAATGTTTCAGCAGGAATTTTTAAAGGCGATATCATTTAATTCAATTTGCATTATATTGATAGGCACACCAGCTCTGGCTGCTCCTATCTAACTAATAACAGTACACTTGATCATTTGCTTAAGGTGGTGACCCTCCAGACTCCTCCCCTATAAATGCATTTTCCCCTAGGCATAGTTCCACAGGGTCAATATTCTTACCACAACAACTTTTCACTTAACTGCTTTAGCATTCGTTAATAATCATTACCTTGATCAATGATTACTTTGGAGGTTACAAAATATTGGTTTTCTAAATTTCTCATTTATTTTACATTTAATTTATTAACTGGTGTTCTGCAAAGAAGCGTTCTCTCTACCTTTCTCCATGTCTGGGGCAGGGAAAGGGGCAAGGTGAGACTAAAACATCTTGTTTGAAAGATCACAAGGAGGTGCTTGAAGACAAATAGAGACATATCGCCTCACAAGGGTACAGGATTCAGCTTGAAGAAGCTCCCAATCAAATTGTTTCAAATGTGTCCAGTGGGGGGATGTCATGCTTCTTGAGTGTCATTGCTTACTTCTAGGACTATCAATAGTCAGAACTACGAAAAATGCTTTTTAAAATTATGAGTTCCCCTCCTAATACTGTCATCTTTTTATTTTTAATTGTGGTAAAAATACACATAATAAAATGTACCATCCCAATCATTTTTAAACATACATTTTCATAATGTTGTGAAACAGATCTCTGAGTACTTTCAACTTGCAAAACTGAAAGTCTACACCCATAAAACTCTCCCTTTCCCCTCTCCCGCAGCCCCTGGAAACCACCATTTTACCTTCAGTTTCCAAGATTTTGACTATGTTAGATATCTCAAATAAGTAGAATTATATAGTGTTTACCCTTTTGTGACTGACTTATTTTGCTCAGCATGTCCTCAAGGTTTATCCATGTTGTAGCATGTGACAAAATTTTTTTCTTTTTTAAGGATGAGTAATATTCCATTGTATGTATATACCTCGTTTTGTTTATTCATTCATTAATGTATATTTGCGTTGCTTTCTACCTCTTGGCAATTTGTGAATAATGCTGCAATGAACTGAGGTGTACAAATATCTCTTCAAGGTCCTGCTTTCAGTTCTTTTGGATACATACCCAGAAGTCGAATTGCTGGATCATATGGTGATTCTATTTTTACTTTTTTAAGGAAGATTTGTACTGTTTTGCATAGTGGCTTTCAGTTCTTTTTTTTTTAAGTTGCAGAGGTTGTTTTGTAATTTATTCATTACTTCTATCTCATCTTTTTTCTCTTTTAAATGTTTTACCACTTTTAAATCAAAATGTTTGTTTTTATGTTGAAATAGTACATGAAACTTTAGATAATAGACAAAAGATATAAATTTCAGGAGATCATTATTTACCCTCCAACACAGCAACATTGGAGCCAGTGGCATTATCCAATCACCAAATATATACACTTAACATGATATTATGATTTGGGGAATGCTTTCTATATTCAACCTTCTCAGTATTTTGTTTCAAGTGAACAACATATCATTTGTTTGCTGAATATAAAGTTAATCTACTTGCATGTATTTGTTATAATTGGGTTCTATTATGGTGGTTTTTTTTTTTTTTTTTTTGCTTCTTCTATTATTATTTTTTAAGTTTCTTTTCTTTTCTTTCTTTTTTTGAGACAGAGTTTTGCTCTTGTTGCCCAGGCTGGAGTGCCATGGCGTGATCTCTGCTCACTGCAACCTCCGCCTCCCAGGTTCAAGCAATTCTCCTGCCTCAGCCTTCCAAGTAGCTGGGATTACAGGCTTGCGCCACCATGCCTGGCTAATTTTGTATTTTTAGTAGAGATGGGCTTTCTCCATGTTTGTCAGGCTAGTCTTGAACTCCTGACCTCAGGTGATCCGCCCATCTTGGCCTCCCAAAGTGCTGGGATTACAGGCATGAGCCACTGTGCCCAGCAGCTTTTATTATTATTTTTAATTGACATATAATAATTTGACATATTTTTGGGTACAGTGTGATATCTCAGTACATATATACAATGTATAATGCTTAAGTCAGAGTAATTAGTATATCTATCACCTCAATCATTTATTGTTTATCTATCATTTATTGTTTATCTATCTTAAGTCAGAGTAATTAGTATATCTATCACCTCTATCATTTATTGTTTCTTTGTGTTGGGAACATTCAAAATCCATTCTTATAATTAGTTGAAAATATATCAAAAATTGTTGTTAACTCTAGTCAGTAACCCCATAGTGCTATAGAACACTAGAACTTATCCCTTCTCTTTAGCTATACTTTTGTATCTGTTAACTGGCCTTTAACTATCCCCACCTTTCCCCTACCCTTCTCCACTTTCTAGTAACCACTATTCTACTCTCTTCATCTATAAGGTCAATTTTTCTAACTTCCACATATGGGTGAGAACATATGGTATGTGTCTTTCTGTGGTTGACTTATTTCACTTCACATAACATCCTCCAAACTCATCCATGTTGCCACAAATGAGAGAATTTCATCCTTTTAAAAATTATATTTCTTTTCATTACTCTGAAAATTTTGGTGCCTAACCACATGTATACATACATGTATACTTATTTACATTATCCTACAATATGTCTAAATTAGTTGAAAAACTACAATCAATATTAAAAGTAAAAACAAACCTACTGAGTTTTCTTTGCAGCTATTCTTGTCTTTTTACTATATCTAATTAAGGATGCACAGGCAGAGTATTATGTTAAAATTATTTTTAATAATTATTTTCTCTGTATGATTGTGTTTCATATATGTTTATGCTCATGTGTTTCTATTTGTGTTGAAAACTGTATGTTTTATACTTTTTAATTTAATTTAATTTTTAAAAGAAAATTACAGCATTTGCATAGTTTAAAAGTTAACAAGAGGCCAGGCATGGTGGCTCACGCCTATAATCCCAGCACTTTGGTAGGCAAAGGTGGGCAGATCACTTGAGGCCAGGAGTTCAAGACCAGCCTGGCCAACATGGTGAAACCCTGTCTCTATGAAAAATATAAAAAATTAGCGGGCCTGGTGGTGTGCACCTGTAGCTCCAGCTACTTGGGAGGCTGAAAGCCGAGAATCACTTGTACCTGGGAGGCGGGGGGTTGCTGTGAGCTGAGATCATGCCACTGCACTCCAGCCTGGGCGACAGAGTAAGACCCCGTCTCCATAAAATAAATAAAGTTAACACGATATAAAAAGATATACTCAGAAAAAATATGCTCCCTCCACCTATCCTCCATTTCATTAGTTTATGATGTTTCTAATTAGTTCTTCCATCCTTCCTGCATTTCTTTTTTTGCAAAAATAAACAAATCATTTTCAGTTTTTAAAAATGTTGCATATACCTCACTGTGTCACTGTATGTTCATAGGATGAGTGCCTTATGAGTGAATATCTAAGTTGTTTCAATTTTTTTTTTACAAATCATGCTGCAGTGAACAAACTAGTGCATATGTTTCTTCTTCTGGAGTTGTATATATGAGATAGATTCCTACAAGTTGAATTGCTAGATCAAAAACTAAAACCACAGAATTTTTGTAGATATTTCCAAATGCTTCTCCATGGGGATTTAAACATTCTTCACCCCTACCAGCAATGTAAGAGAATGACTATTTCTTTCTTTTTTTTTACCCCTACTTTAAGTTCTGGGGTACGTGTGCAGCACCGTGCAGGTTTGTTACATAGGTATACACATGTCGTGGTGGTGGTTTGCTGCATCCGTCGCCCCATTATCTACATTAGGTATTTCTCCTGATGCTATCCCTTCCCAATCCCCCCCACCCCCTGCTATTCCTCCCCTAGTCCTCCATCCCCCAGGCCCTGGTGTGTGATGGTCTCCTCCCCTGTGTCCATGTGTTCTCACTGTTCAACACCCACTTATGAATCAGAACATGCGATGTTTGGTTTTCTGTTCTTGTGTTAGTTTGCTGAGATTATGATTTCCAGCTCATCCATGTCCCTGCAAAGGACATGAACTCATACTTTTATGGCTGCATAGTATTCCATGGTGTATATGTGCCACATTTTCTTTGTCCAGTCTTTCATTGATGGACATTTGGGTGGGTTCTAGAGTCTTTGCTATTGTGAACAGTGCCTCAATAAACATACGTGTGCATGTGTCTTTATAATAGAATGATCTATAATCCTTTGGGTATAAACCTGTAATGGGATTGCTGGGTCAATAGTATTTCTAGATGCTTGAGGAATTGCCACACTGTCTTCCACAATGGTTGAATTAATTTATACTCCCACCAACAGCATAAGAGCGTTCCTTTTTCTCTACATCCTCTCCAGCATCTGTTGTCTCCTGATTTTTTAATGATTGCCATTCTAACTGGCATGAGGTGGTATCTCAATGTGGTTTTGATTTGCATTTCTCTGATGACCAGTGATGATGAACTTCTTTTCATGTTTGTTGGCTGCATAAATGTCTTCTTTTGAAAAGTGTCTGTTTCCTAAGTTGTTTCAAATTTTTTTAGAAAACAACTTAGATTTTAAATCTAAGTTGTTTCAAATTTTTTTTTGCAGATCATGCTGCAGTGAATAAACTAGTGCATATGTTTCATTCTTTTGGGAGTTATAGCTATGAGATGGATTCCTAGAAGTTGAATTGCTGAATCAAAAACTAAAACCACAGAATTTTTGTAGATATTGCCAAATCCCTCTCCATGGTGGTTTAAACATTTTGCACACTTACCAGCAATTTAAGAGAATGACTATTTCCTTACACTAAGCTAACAAACTTTATCGTCAGTGTATATGAATAATGCTACCTCCGTATGGTTTTAACTTTAATTCCTTAGGTGTGAGAGTGAGTGTTTTTTCACATAATAAGAACTATTTGTTTTTCTTTTTCTGTGAATTGTTGATGTCTTCTGTCTCTTTCCATTGCATTTTCATTTTTTAAGGGTCCAGATATAAATCTTTTGCTTGTTATTATAGGTGGCACACATAGTTCCTACAATAAAATCATATAATGTTAGAAATATTTTGAAATACTCTTTTAAAAATGATCTTTCCATAGTGAATTTCTTTTGAAAATGAGATGTCCTCTCTATTATTTTTAAAATATCACTTTTCCTTTGAAAGTAGATGGGATATTTATTCTTTTTTAAAGTACATTTTAAGTAACACATTACTGAGAGCCTTTTGTCATCAGAGTAAAGGTCAGCACACTTGAAACACTTATCTTTTAGTAAAAGAAAAATGCCTAATGCATCTTTAAGTTCTAGAACTCCTTTAAGTACTTCATCACAAGGTAATTAAAGAACCTCTGCATAATACAAAATAGTTTCTGTGTCACTCACCATATATGTATTGAAGATATGTCACCATGTATTGGTTGTTTTTTTTTTTTTTTAATTAAATATATAAATGACATCCTGTTAATTATAAGCAAAATCTTTTTCTTCTCATACCCCAAAGGATCATGTTATATACTCCACTTTGGAGGTAACTGTTAGGTAGAATAGCCAGTGCCTATTCTCTCTAAGGCAAAGAACCATAGTAATGTTCCTGACACTAGACTAGATGGTTTTGTCTCTTGTGAACCTCAAAACCTTTCAAGTTCTACTTAGTAAGTCTCTAGATCTTGAGAGTCACCACTTTAGATTTTACTCAGGTCTAAAAATATAGTTTCCAGTTAATCTTGCCAGAGGCCTCATATACTGTTTTAAGCCATCAACCTAAAATGAATACAAATTTTTTAATGTACATTCCTTCCCTGTTTTTCCTGGTAAAGAATCTCATTTTGGTTTTTATGAATTATCCCTCCCGCTACTTGGTGGAACTTTAGATCAAGGGATCTTCCTTTACTTGCCATCAAGTAGGCACAGGAGCCAGACTTGGCCAATCAGAGCACTTCATCACCATAGAGAGAAGTGATCAAGTAAAATTGGCTATGTAACACAAATCAGACCAATCAAAGTTATTTGGAAGTATAAATTTTTATTTTTTATTTTATTTTATTTATTTTATTTTTTTGAGACAGAGTCTCATTCTCTCACCCAGGTTGGAGTGCAGTGGTGTGATCTTGGCTCACTGTAATCTCCACCTCCCTAGGTTTAAGCAATTCCCCTGCCTCAGCCTCCCAAGTAGCTGGGACCACAGGTGCCTGCCACCACACCCGGCTAATTTTTTTGTATTTTTAGTAGAGACAGGGTTTCGCCATGTTAGCCAGGATGGTCTCGATCTCTTGACCTTGTGATCTGCCCGCCTGGGCCTCTTAAAGTGCTGGGATTACAGGTGTGAGCCACTGTGCCCAGACTGTAGGTATGGATTTTGATAGAAAGTAGGTCTCTAGTCTTCCAAGATAGTAAGTGCTAAACATTATCTGAATCATGAACTGCAAGTGGACATCTTTATCATATCCTGAAGACAGCCTATCTCAAAATGAGATCTAATCAACAGCTAATCAGAGATTAAAAGAGAGAAATTGAATCTTGATTTTGTTGCTGGAGCATCTGGGATCCAGCCACACCTGAAGTAAGACTATCCTTATAAATTCTATTTTTTTTAGTTGTTATTATTTTTAATTGAGAAATCATAATTGTATACATTTATCAGGTACAGTGTGATGTTTTGATATATGTATATAATGTGGAATAGTTAAATCAGATGAACGTATCCATCTTGCATACCTATCATTTTTATGGTGAGACATTTAAAATGTACTCTTATTTTGAAATATATAACATGTTACTATTGACTATAGGTGCCCTGCTGTGCAATAAATCTCAAAACTCATTCCTCCTGTCTATCTGAAACTTTTCAACCCTTTGATCAACAAGTATAGGCGAGATCATGTGGTATTTATCTTTCTGGGTATGGCTTATTTCATTTAGCATAATGTCCTCCAGATTCACCTATGTTGTAGCAAATGACAGGATTTTCCCTTCTTTTAAGGCTGAAGAGTATTCCATTGTGTATATACACTATTTTTAAAATCTGTTTATCTGTTAATAGACACTTAAGTTGATTCTATATTTTGGCTATTGTGAATAATGCTGCAATGAACATGAGTGTACAAATATTCCTTTAACATACTGATTTTATTCCTTTAGATATACACCCAAAAGTGGGATTACTGGACCACATGGTAGTTCTATTTTCGAGTTTTTTTGAGGAACCTATATACTGTTTTCCCTAATGGCTGTATTGATTTATAATCCCATCAACAATGTACAAGAGTTCATTTTTCTCTACTTCCTTGCCAATGGCTATCTTTCATCTCTTGTTTAAAGGTCATTCTAACAGGTATGAGGGGATATTTCATTGTGTTTTTATTTGCATTTTGATTATTGATTCTAAGCATTTCTCACTCATCTATTGCTATTTATGTATATTCTTTCAAGAAATGTCTGTTCATGTCCTCTGCCCATTTTTAAAATATAATTATTTATTTTCTTGCTATTGAGTTGTTTGAGTTCCTTATATAATTTGGTTGTTAACCCCTTATCAGATGTATAGTTTCCAAATATTTTGTGTGTCAAGAATACACAATGGGGAAAGAATAGTTCTTTAATAAATGGTGTTGGGAAAACTGGATATCCACATACAGAAGAATACGGTTGGAACCTAGTCTTGCACTATATACCACAATCAACTCCAAATGGATTAGAGACTTAAATATAAGACCTAAAACTGTAAAACTACTAGAAGAAAACTTTGGGAAAAAGTTCTGTACCACTGGTTTGGACAATGATTTTTTGGCTATGACTCTGAAAGTAGAGACAACAAAAGCAAAAATAGTCAAATTGGATGGCTTCAAACTCATAAATTTCAGTTATATAAACCAGTAATTTATCCCTTTTAGTTTCAGTAGGATTAAACTTTGTCATTTACAGACAATTATCACTTGGGAGTGGCTGTCTAGCTGGAAACTGTACTTTCTAACTGCTTTCATATCTAGCTGGGGCCTTGGACTAGTTTTTGCAAATGGAAGGAATAAAACAGGTAGGCCTTCTCTGCTTGTTCTCTTTTACCTTTTATCAGCTGGATACAGATGACTCTGGGGACCTAGAGAATGTTGGAGCTACAAAGAGAAAGGTACTGGAGTGAGTGAATA
The DNA here is from genome assembly GCA_036589455.1 of Ateles fusciceps. NCBI lineage: Eukaryota > Metazoa > Chordata > Mammalia > Primates > Atelidae > Ateles > Ateles fusciceps. The sequence goes on along the minus strand of JAZHEH010003048.1, from coordinate 232,879 downwards.
ATTGTACAGAAGGCTGACACTTGCATTGGATTATAGTATGAACAGAAATAATTGTGTGAAGTTATTGAAATTTTGGAGTTTGTTAAAGCAGCTAGTATGACCCTAATTAATATGCCACTTATTGTCTTATATTAGCTTGTCTTATATTATTTATTTGATTGTCCTGTCTCACTCTTAGATTAAAATTACCCTGTGGGTAAATACTAGCCCTTATTTATTTTTATACCCCCTGTGACAGAGGTATTCAATAAGCATACATTGAATTAAATGAGATCTCAGAGTGCTAAAAATGTTTAGTTCAAAAAAACTCAAAAATTACTTATGCAAGTTAATTTTGATTACACGTTAAAAAATAACAGCTTTATAGAGTCATGTTTCACATACCGTATATTTCACACATTTCAAGTTTTTAGTGTATGCAGAGTATGTACAACCATCACCAAATCAATTTAGAACACTTTCAATACTCCCCAAAGAAATCCCTTACCTATTAGCAGTTACTATGGATTTCATGTAACCTTGCTCTCTTTTATCCTAGGCAACTACTATTCTACTTTCTGTTTATGGATTTGCCTATTCTATACATTTCATATAAATTTAATTATACAATATGTGACCTTTTGTGACTGGCTTTTTTCAATAACACAGTATTTTGAATATGTTCATCTATGTTCTAGGATGTAACAATACTTCATTCCTTTTTATTATAAAATAATATTCTTTTGTATGAATAGCCCACTTTTTGTTGATCCATTAATGCATTAATAAACATTTGGATTCTTTCTACTTTTTGACTACAATAAATAATACTGTTATAAACATTTGTGTACATGTTTTTATGTGGATGAATTGTTTTAATTATTTTTCAGAAGTTCATTTTTATTTTTGTAGAGATTGAGTCTTACTATATTGCCCAGGCTGGTCTTGCGCTCCTGGTCTCAAGTGATACTCCTGCCTTGGCCTCCCAAAGTGTTGGGATTACGGGCATGACCCACCATGCCTGGCCAGTATGTGTGTTGTTATTGCTTTTGAGTGTATACCCAGGAGGGGGAATTTCTGAGTCATATGCTAACTATATGTTTTAGCTTAGAGAAATTACTAAACTATTTTCTAAAGCCTCTGTGCCAGTTTACATTCCAATAAGCATTATAGGATGATTCTAATTTCTCCACATTCTCACCAACATTCGTTGTCATTTTTATTATAGCCATTCTAGTTGGTGTAATGTAGTCTCTCCTTGTAATTTTGATTTACACTTCTCGGATGACTAATGATATTGAGCATCTTTTCATGTGTTTACTGATCACTTGTGTATGTTATTTGGAGAAATGTCTATTCAGCTCCTTTCCCATTTTAAAACTACCATAGTTGGCTTTATGTTATTGAGTTGTAAGTTTTTATATTCTGGATACAATTACCTTATCAGGTATATGATTTGTGAATATTTTCTCCCATTTTTGAGGGGTTGTCCTCTCACTTATTTGAGGCAGAAGAGCTTTTTAAAGGTTTTTTATGAAGTTCAATTTGTCTATTTTTCTCCTTTGATGCTTGTGCTTTTGGTGTCATAAGAAACTATTGATTATCCAAGGTCACAAATATTTGTAAGTATGTTTTTCTTCTAAGAATTTTATGGATTTAACTCTCACACTACTGTAATTGATCCACTTTGAATTAATTCTTTATAAAGTATGAAATAGGGGTTCACCTTAATACTTCGGCATATGGATATCCAGTTGTTCAGCACCATTTGTTGAAAATACTATTCTTTTTCTGTTAAATTGTATTGGCACTTTTGTCAAAAATCAATTAGTCCTAAATATTGGGGTTTATATCTAAATTTCTAATTCTATTCCATTCATTTACATGTCTATCCTTAATGCCAATACCACACAGTCTTGATTACTATAGCCTTGTAGTATGCTTTGAAATCAGGACATGTGAGTCTCCACAATTGTTTTTGGTCTTCTGTATCTTTTTCCTTTCCATATAAATTTTAAGATAACTTTATCAATTTCTGTAAAAAAAAAAAAAAAGCAGCTGAGATTTTGATAGAGATTGTATTGAATCTGTAGATTAATTTAGAAAGTATTGATTTGTTAACAATCTTTTCTAATCCATAAACAGGGGGATGTCTTTTTATTAATTTGGTTCTTTTATGTCTTTCAATGATGTTTTGTTATTTGGGGTGTCAAAGTCCTGTATCTTTTTTGTATGATTTACTCCTAATTATTTTGTTATTTTTGATGATGTTATAATTAGAATGTTTTCTTTATTTCATTTTTGTATTGTTTATTGCTAGTTTGTGGGAATGCAGTTTTTTCTGTATAATGATTTTGTATCTTGCAACCCTACTGAACTTATTAGTTCTAACAGTTTTTAAATGATTTTAAATATTTTTAATATAGAGGTTTATATTATCTACAAATAAAATTATATTCTTAATATAATTATAAGAATATAACAGACTGCAAGAAGACCCTTAAAGGGAACTTTCTGCTGGTTTAAGAATACCATTTGTACAAGTCTAAACTAAAAAAGCATGCTTTTAAAATGCTGCCAGTTTTGAGGGCAAGGAAGAGATTTTAGGATATTCTGCTTTCTCAATAATCTTATTTCTGTGCAATGCTTTTTTGGTGATCCATGAGAAAATATTCTAATAGCTGAGTTGAAGTTAATTAAATATGAAGATAGAATTGTTGTATAGTGTAAATAGGGCCAGGGGCAGTGGCTCATACCTGTAATCCCAGCACTTTGGGAGGCCGAGGCAGTTGGATCACGAGGTCAGGAGATGGATACCATCCTGGCTAACATGGTGAAACCCTATCTCTACTAAAAAAACAAAAAATTAGCCAGGTGTGGTGGCACGTGCCTGTAGTCCCAGCTACTCTGGAGGCCGAGGCAGGAGAATGGCTTGAACTCGGGAGGTGGAGGTTGCAGTGAGCTGAGATCATGCCACTGTACTACAGCCTGGGTGACAGAATGAGACTCCATCACACAAAAAAGAATTGATGTATAGTATAAATAGAGTATTACCATATACTTCTCATCTGATTAGAATAAAGATGTGGCAAGATGTTGTTGTATAAGATTTTGATTATTCATACTTTCTCAGAAAACATTTCCTACATAGGAGAAAGGGGAACATTGTGGGTAGATTACAGGAACCCACACCCTAAAACCTCTCTAGCCTTTAAATCACAAATAACTGTCCTGATGAAGCATCTATATTACTGTCCAAATAAGTGATAGAAATGTATTTGTGGGGAGTTATTCTGTAACACACACGTCATATGTGTCTGTAAATGCTATAAGAACTCATCCATAGGAACTAATTCCCCATTTAACACTAAGGATTACAGGATAACATAGCAGCAGGGAAGAATATAAATTTGGATTCAAACAGACCTAGAAAAAACAACAACGAGTTTGAATCCTGGCTCTACTACCTAGTTAGTTTTATGAGTCTCATTTCTTTATTTATGAAATTGAGATGCTAATATAATAACAGTCTCACAGGATAACATGAAATAGACTTAATCTCTAAATAGAGATTTTGGTTGGTAATAGCTCACCTTTTACATATCTCCCAGTCTAAGAAAGCCATCAATAAAGGTTAGATCCTTATACTCATCAAGGGCAAAAGAATTCTTAGGGTAACCCTACAGTCCACTGACAGGCCTAAATCACAGTAATCTCTTATATATTTTTTACATATAAATATTTTGGGGCCATTGCATATGCAGAATTTCCCAAATTTATAGCGAACCTTGAATAATTTTGTCTCATATAGTTGCTTTAGTAGAAGTAATTCACAAACTATAGATCATGCACAGGTATTAATCTTCTCAATATAACCTTCCTTTGGAGAGCCACTCTTGCCTCAATGCATTATAATTCTGCTAAGTTTATGTGCTTTCATTTACGTTAATCTTCCATAGGCATGTGGGGTGAGGACAGCCCAGACCTGGCCAAAAAGTGTTTCTCATGACTCTGACCGGAATGATTAGCTCAGTGATAGCCATGTGACCCAATACAGTCTCATCAGAATTTACCCTGGAACTTTGCAAGAGTTATTGCTATCATTTCATCGAGGATTGGGAGATATAAGAATAACATGGGTTTGAGGCTACTGGCAACCAACCAGCTGCCACATAGAGAAAGCGCTCTGGGAAAAAATACAAGTGGAAATAAGCGAGGAACTGTAGCCAAGAGTTTGAAAAAGAAACAGTTTTAATGCTATCATTTCAACTGGATTTCACTGTGCACAAAACATGCCCCCCGCCCCCACTTCTCCTCCTTCCCCACCTCCCTCTTTTATTCAGCTAGTTTGTGTTTGGTTTCTGTTTCTTAGAATTGGAAATATTATGACCGAGCACATATATTCTTTTTCAAGACTGTAAAAGTTTAGACTCCTTCCACGATCCCATGCTGAATTTAGCAGGTAATAATAGAGGAAAAGTTACAAAGCAGAGATGTGGAAGAAAAAAAGAAGGGACTCAAGAGAAAACAGTTCAAAATAATAAAATTTAAAAGGCAAAATAAATGGATACTCATGCTAGTGAAAGATAGAGACGGTGGTACAAGCCAGTTCTTCTCAAGTAGTATTTATGTCCCTTATTCATAGCCTTTACCATGGAAATAGTTTAGGTTCAAATGATTATTTGTTAAACCAGAATTATTACCCATGAAACATGTAGGTGGCATTCTTAAAATTGGATGTATTTTACGCTCAGTATATTGTGATTCTAATTACATTGAAGACCCTCAGAGAGTATTATGGTGATGTCAAACATTGAAGCACAAAGTTGGAATAATGGTTCTATTTTTTTCCTCTTGATCACTCCATTAATAGAATTCCTACCCATCATACCACAAAAAGGCACACATAAATTCTTTGAAAAGGTCATTATCAAAAGTTTAGAGCTACTCTCTGATGCTGTAGTTGAAGGGGGAAGTAAGTTAATTTAAGAAATTGAAGGCTGTGTGTCGAAGAGAAGATGAGATTGGTCACAAAAGGAGCTTTAGGAAATAAATGTCTTTGAAAGCCAACCTAAATGGCATCCTTGGCCATAAGGTGTAAGAAAGGAGGTCTAGGGCAGGTAGAGCACACATGTAATTATAGATGTACGTTATGAAATCCACTTCTGTCGTGGCTAAGTTAGGAGTCAACAAACTACTGCCTTTGGACGCCACTGGCCTACTGCCTATTTTTATAGGGCCCATGGGCTAAAAATGGTTTTTATATTTTAAACAATTGGAAAAATTAGAGAATAATAATGCTTTGTTACACAGAAAATGCTACAAAAATCCCAATGTCAGTGCCCATAAATAAAGTTTAATTGGAACACAGCCATGGCCATTTTATTCAGTATTGTTATGGCTGATTTGCTCTACAAACAGCAGAGTTGAGTAGTTTCAACAGAAGCCATGTGGCTAAAAGTGCAAGTTTGCAAACCCCTGAGGTGGAACAATGGGGACAGAAAGCCAAGAGGGCTAAGGAGATGATAGTGTGGTTAAGAAGACAGGGTATGGAATCAAATTGTCCTAATTCTGTTGGCTTATCTAAGCAAGTTACTTAATGTATTTTAGATTCACTTATCTTTGCTGTAAAATGAGGATGAAAATATACCTGCTCATAAGGATTTTGTGAGGATCAATTGAAATAATATCAACAAAGCATTTAGCATATTGTAAATGCTAAAAATGTTAACCATTAGGTGGATATGGAATTGTACCTCTAGTAGGAAGAATCTGGATCTCTCTTACCTCCCCTTTGAATTGTGAGTTATTTTACTCCTTCACTCAAACATACATAGTCCATGAACGTGCTCTTATGAGGCACAATTAAGCCACAAAAATTACAATATTTTGGTGCGTGGCAAGGGATAATTTTTGTTGCTTTTCATTTGCTGATTTGCCTGTTACCCTCAGTGCATTTATCTGGCTGGTTGATCACTTTCTATACAAGAATAAGATGTCTGTGCACTCTGACAATGAGGAAGGACACAAAGCAAAATGCCAAATATTCAATGCCCTTGAACCATACTCAAATGTGTACATGACAGAGAGAGAGATTATAGTATTTTTTAATGTTTGAGTCAGTGTATTTATTGGTGGTTTTAGAAATAAGCATGTTTATTGTTAATTGTTGCCATATTGTTCTTGGTTTCCATTATGAGCTGAAGGACTGGAGGGCCATTTGGTGGTTGAGAGAGTTTCAGAATTTTTATAGAATGGATGATTTGTTGTATGGAGACCCAAAGACCTGAGCTAGTCTCTTTGTCTACATGCCCATGTTTGTCTCTTGAGATAATGCATTTCCCATTTTTATCTTCTTTACTTGGAAATCTCTTACTGCCTGTATTTTGGTGACAGAAACTGCAAGTGCATGAGCACATGGTAAATGAGAGTATAAAAGAATGTAAATGAGTTGTCTTAAGTGTCACAACCAGCAATGATACTGGAAATAAATCTCAAGAGTTTCTATTCCCAGATATGATTCTCTTTCAGTTTTCAGACCCAATGAAAATTTAATAGTTGAGAAAACATAATTTTATCCTTTCATTATAGAGAGAGGATGCCTCAAAGATAGGCAGTCAAAAGGCAGTCAAAAATTTAGAAGGAAATAGAATAAAAGCATTTACCTTTCAAATTTAACAGTTATCTAGGAAATAAGGAGGAGAATTGATATCCTAAAAAAGATAAATAACAACTCATTACTGAGTGGTTATTACTTATCAGCTAAAGCTTCTATTTTAATTCTCCTTTCTTTATCTAGTTTCTGATTGTTATGTATCTGAAATTAGAAGTGAATAGCAAGATGATCATATTTTACTCTCTGTAAAGTACTACTCACCTGACGTAATTGGGTAAAGCGATTGGCTGATTTAGAAAATAGAGATAAAGAGATAAAGTTTTTCCACCAAATGAATCAGTCTTCAGGCTAGGATTAACATGACAAGACCAGTGTAGCCATGCTAGACCATCTCACCCTGAGTTCTAGCAGGCAGATATTATCACTTGTGAAAGTCAAGATTGCATATATTAAGGACCCTCTTGCTAGAAAGAGCAAAAGCAACTGTTCAGGTGGGATCCTCTTTATCCAGCCTGACAGTCATGCTAGATCTCAAAGCCTGGAGAAAATGTATGTGAATTATTTTTTAAAAAAATTTTAATCCAGACATTAAATTGTTAAAGTTTATTTTTTCTACATAGATAATATGTGAGTATGGGTATGTTAGTCATGTCATGTGATTCTTTGAAAACCAAGTAATGAACAAAAGCGCATTATCACATCAACTTACCTAAAAGTTTTAAATCAACTTATGGCTGTTTATCAGAGAACGCTGTTTGCCAAACTGATCATTATTTTTCAAAACTGTACTCCCTGTATAATTAATAAATTATATGTTTATATGAAATATACCTATAGTCCCTACAGGTTTTGGCACAAATCACAACTTTTATAGAGTGCAAATCATCACAATCTGAAAATTTATTGACTATGGTTACCATTTTAGTTTTGATCTTCTAAGATTAACCAAATGACTCTTCAATTTAAAATAAACATAGTTAATGAAATTGAGCTGTTAATTGAATTAAATTTAAAAAATTGATGGGCCACTGGGAATATTTTTATGTTACAGTCTTTGATACTTACTCATCTAGATCTTGGTTTACTATTCATAGCATGTACATATATTTGCTGTATGAATGAGAGAACCACAGAGAAAGAGTATCCTAGAAACTATATTCTACAGTTATACATAAGTATTTAAATATGATGGGGAGATCTATTGCTTTTCAAAATAAAGCAAGCTCTAATAATTATTGATGATCGACCATGATGGGTAAAAGAGAAAAGTAGCTATGTTTGCATATTAAAATGCAGCTTAAATAATTTCATTTTAAGGCATGATATGAATGGTAAAATAAAGCCACACACAAAATTACCTATGGACCATTTCAAACAAAGTCAACTGAATAGTTTACTTACAAAATATGTGAGGATTTTTGAACTGTTGTTTCTTGAAATATTAACATTACTTTTCTTGGTAGTAAAGGAAATGCTCCTGACCATATTATAATGCTTGCATATTTGCCTGAAAATTCCAAAGGGTAGGGAAAACATTTTCATCCATTCTGGATACATGAAGGTCTTTTTGGTGTTGTTTATAACTGTTCACTACTTACAGAGTCTTGTGTTTGTGCATGTTACTGCTTTAGCTTCAAGAAGTGGAAAGAAGAGCTAACATTTTTTGATCACTTACTAAATGAAAGCTACTTAATTTAATTTTAAACCTTTAAAACGACCTACAGATGAGAGAAAATTTTTGCAAACTATGCATCCAACAAAGGTCTAATATCCAGCATCTATAAGGAACTTAAACAAATGTACAAAGAAAAACCCATTAAAAACTAGACAAAGGACATGAACTGATGCTTTTCAAAATAAGACATACATGCAGCCAACAAGCATATGAAAAAAAGCTCAACATCACTGATCATTAAAGAAAAACAAGTCAAAATCAGAATGAGATACCATCTCACACATTATTAAAAAGTCAAAACCAACAGTTGCTGGTAAGGTTGTGGAGAAAAAGGAACCCTTATACACTGTTGGTGGGAGTGTAAGTTACTTCAGTCACTGTGGAAGACAGTGTGGTGATTCCTCAAAGGCCTTTAGACAGAAATACCATTAAAACCAGCAATCCCATTACTGGATATATACACAAAGGAATATAAATTGTTCTGTTTTAAAGACACATGCATGTATATGTTCACTGCAATACTATTCATTCACAAAAGCAAATACCTGGAATCAACCTAAATGCCCAACAATGATAGACTGGATAAAAAAAATGTGGTAGACATACACCATAGAATACTATGCAGCAATAAAAAATGAATGAGATCTTGTCCTTTGCAGCAACATGGATGGAGCTGGAGGCCATTATTCTTAGCAAATGAATGCAAGAACAGAAAATCAAATACCTCATGCTCTCACTTATAAGTGAGAGCTAAATGATGAGAACACATGGACTCATAGAAGAGAACAACATACACTGGGGACTACTGGAGAGTGAAGGGTGGGAAGAGGGAGAGGATCAGAAAAAATGACTAATGGATATTATGCTTATCACCTGGGTGATGAAATAATCTATGCAACAAACCTTCATGACACAAGTTTACCTGTGTAAACAAACCTGCACTTGTCCCCCTGATCTTAAAAGTAAAACAAAACAAAACAAAAAGCCTTTAAAAGACAACCATTATCATTATCCCCATTTTGCTAATGAAGAAATAGGATTTGAAAGGTGATGTGTCTAGGTGTCAAATAGTAAAAGACACAGCCTGAATTTATACAAAGTCATGATTGTCTGTAAGGTCGATGGTCTATTTATTTTGTAACACTTCCTTCAACTTTTTGTCTACTGAGCCCTTGCTATATCAATGGTATTGTAGTAGGTACTCAAATGCTTTACAAGCCACATGATACTTTTGCTTATGAAGAAAGGATTCATTATTGTATCTTGTTTTTTTCTGTGTTTTCTCAGATTTGCCATCCTATTTATAATTGTGCTTTCATGAACTTTTATTTACTTTATATTTTCTGAGTCTGAGCTTTTTAGGACATTTATTTGGACAATATCTGAATTGACAACATTATGTCAACTAGTCTATTAAAAGTCTCAGTTCCTTCCTTAGAAGATATTTATTCCACCTACTCATTGATGAGAAAATCTATTTAGTGTCCATTAAAGTGCTTTGTGTATCATCTTACAAATTTATGGTACCATCGACATTTGGTTATCAAAAGAATTTCTTAATAGATAAGTTTGTATTGCAAGGAAAATTGTTGGCAAACATATGAAACTCTTATGTAAAATTTCTTTTGTGCATTTTAACACAGTAATTGTGTATTAATTTAGACTGCTGTAATAAACTACCATAAACTGGATAGCTTATAAACAACAGAAATTTATTTCTCACAGTTCTAGAGCTGGGAAGTCCAAGATAAAGGCATTGGCAGATCCAGTGCCTGGTGAGGGGCCACTTTCTGGTTGATAAAAGGTATCTTCTCACTTTATCCTCACATGGCAGAAGGATACAAGGCAGCTCCCTGGAGCCCCTTTTATAAGAGAATGAATTGCTTTCCAGAGGCCTCACCTGCTAATAGCATCACATTGGTTACTAAGTTTCAACATATGAATTTTGGAGGGACACAAACATTCAGACCATAGCAAATGTGTCTCAGCAGCAGTGGGAGAAAACAACCAAGTGTAGCTGCCTGAAGAAATGTACATACATTTAGAGGTGATTTTATGAATGGTATAGAATTAATATACAGAGGATATTATATCTATACACATTTAGTTCATTGTTGACTCCATGTAAAGTCATGTAATAAATGAATGTTTATGTAAACTAATTACTGTAATTATGTTTACAATCAGCAAGTGCAAGAAGTAGGTTAATACTACTATATCCTTCCATTTCTGTAACCAGTTCTTCCAAGTTAATAATCCTCAAATTATTTTCAATGAAGGAACAGAGCAATTAAAAATCAAATTTTAGACAGCCTGTTTATTAGTTCCCAAATTGTGCAGTTTATTATAAGCTATGATAACAATGAATAGCATTCAGCACATCAATTTATATGTAAGTGAACAAAAGCTCAAATGACTTCTGATTTTATCTTTTTTTTTTTTTTTTTTAAGACGGAGTTTCCTGTTGCCCAGGCTGGAGTGCAGTGGTGTGATTTGGCTCACTGCAACCTCTGCCTCCCGGGTTCAAGTGATTCTCCTGCCTCAGCCTCCTGAGTAACTGGGATGACAAGTGTGTGCCACCACATCCAGCTAATTTGTAATTTTTAGTAGAGACAGGGTTTCGCCATGTTGGCCGGGCTGCTCTCAAGCTCCTGACCTCAGGTCATCCACCCATCTTGGCCTTCCAAAGTGCTGGGATTACAGGCTTGAGCCACCATGACTGGCCCTGATTTTATCTTAATTGGTTAATCTTTCCTGATTTTTATTCATCAAGAACTGCTTAGAGCCCTAACTTTCCTAGATATTACTATTACTTAATATTTATTGAGCTTCTTAAGCATTTGTAAAAGTAAAAGTAGTCCTAGCCCTCTCATAATGAGTTTATTTATTTCTTATTCCTGCTTTGAAATAGATCTGAAATGTGGAGAGGCATACTTCTAAAATATTCAACAAAATGTTCCCACATTTAATGAGGTTCTGATTTGGTTAAACATTTGTAGGTTTCAGACTACTCATTCCAATTTTATCTAAACAGGTTTGGCCATCCTTGTTATGGATTTACACTAATGTTTTACATCACCTTCACCTTCTTAACCCATTTGTGAGTCTACATAAATTTACAAATAACTCAAAAGTCAGTTCTTTGAAATGTTTAAGGTATTTTTTTTTCCAGTTATCTCTTGAGATTGCCTTAAACTTTGCATAATGCAGAAGGGAGCCTTAGGTATTATTCGAGAATATGCCAATACCAGAGTAATTTTGTTCTAGTACTTTTCATTTAGCTTCTACTAAACACAGTGGCATTTGTATACATAAAAGTATCATGTTACTAAACATATGAACAGTAATATTTCCCTGTTAGACTGATGTTGACCAATGTATGGCTCCTAGGAACCAACCAACTCTTTGGATCAACATGAGTGTCAGAATTCTACAAAATTTTAGTCATTACCTTCAGAGAAGTTTCAAAAAGTTAATTTAAACTCATTAAATTTCCTTGATACTTTTAAAAGTAATTGATCTTGTGAACATTTGTAATTTCAGTAGTAAGGCAGAAATTATTCTAATCATCTTTCTTTTTGTACACAAAGGTATTCTGAATTCTTACTCTTTCCCTTAGGCAAGTTTCCAAAGGGAGAGATCATCTGTTCTTGGGAACCATGTTTCAAAGGTGTTGTCTTCCCTTGATATTAGAGGGTAATGATTTTGGTTTTGTAGGATCCTGAGGTTTTTTGAAGGCAGTTGGTGAGCACAGTGACACGTTTTACTCTGCAGACCCCTGGATTGGGCCAGACCATACTTGGGATCAAGAGTCAGCATGGGAATTGATAACCTATACTACCTGGCCAATATCTGAATCTTATGAATGCCATGGAGTTGAAGAAGCCAATTGAGGCTTAATGGTATAATAATGTAAGTGTGGGCTCTAGTAGAAGGCTGCCTGGGTTTGTAGCCTAGTTTAACAGTTTACTACTTGTACCAACATGGGCAAATTGCTTAATTTCTCCAAACACATTTCATCATATATAAAAAGGAGAGATTACTGGTGTCTACCTCATATGATTATAATGGAGACTTAAAGAGAGAATATATGAAAAACACCAAGAATAGTTCATGGAACATAGCAAGTACATAATAAACATAACTTTCACTACTGTTATTATTATTATTGGTAACAATGATGATAAGCATACTGTATAACTTTATAAAATATATTTATAATAACGTTGGTGGCACTTTTATTTTACATGGCATACCATATTGTGTTTCCTTGGTTAAAGAATATTCTCACTTAAGGAATGTCTAGATTGTGCCAGCTTGAGTCTAATAAGAAGCAAATGCCAAGTCAGGATCAGAAAAACAAATAATTAATTGGAGAAAATACCTATGAAGTGTAAAGGTGGAGGAAGCTAGAATAGGCAGGGAGAGCCTTTAGAATGCAATGCAGATCTGAAACTTATGAACGAAGAAAGGGGACATAAAAGAACATTGGACAGCAAGAGATACAGATGCAGCCCACTTTTGAGAAGACCTTGCCAGATAAATGGGAAAGGGAAGGTCCCTGAGCCATGATCCTGGGCTACAAAAATCCCCTGTTGGGCAGGAAGGTATCTTCACTAGTACCCCTAGCATATTCCATCATTGACTAAAAGAACCAGAGAGTATGTGTGGCCTTATCATTCACAAGAGGACACATCTGAAAGCAATCAGTTAACTGGGCACTTCACAGCAGTTTCTCTTGAAAGACTTCTAAATAGTGTATCTCAATGGCTGCCATGTACATTAAAAACAAAATAGTTTTAAACTCGTACATTAGATATTTTTAAAGTTAGTGATTTTTGTTTTCTGTTACAAATGGTCATTTCTTTGCAGATGAGTCCACTACACAGGTTAGGGGATCTCTTATTAATTTAGGTGTACACTTATTAATCTTTGATGTTAATGCTACAGTTTCACTTCATTGTTATAAAGCAGAGTATTCCAAATAATATTCCTAGAAGTCCATCGATATTTTTTATCTTCCTAACAAAGCAGCGTTTGAATTCATAGACTTACAATATTGTTTATCTAGAACTAGAACACAGTTTATGGTTTCTATTCTGATATTTACTATTTCTGTTTTCTTATATACTTCTAAGTTTCATTTTCTCTTCTTTTTTTTAGATAAAAGTTGAATCATAGATTCGAGACTTTTTTTTTTCTTAATATTCTTTTTAAAATGCTGCTTTAGTTGTAATTAACAAATTCTGATATGTTATAGTTTCATTTTCATTTAATTTTAGACACTTTATAGTTTCCCTTGTTATTTCTATTTTGACCTAAGCGGTTTTTTTAACAAGGGTCTTATTTAGTTTTCAAGTATTTGGGTATTTTTTCTGAAGATATTTGTTATTCTAATTTAATTCCACTGAGGTCACAGAATATACTTTGCATGCTTTGAATACTTTTAAATTTGTTGAGAGCTATTTTAAATCCCAGAATATAATCTGCCTTGGTGAATGATCCATGTGAGCTTGAGAAGTATGTGTATTGTGCTATTGTTTGTTGGACATGCTGTTTATAAATGTCAAATATCCAGTTGCTTGATGGTGCTGTTGTTCAAGTCTTTTGTATTCTTGCTAATTTTCTGTCTCTTTGTTCTTATCAATTTTTGAGAGCATATGTCTTAGTTCAGGCTGCTATAACAAAATACCATAGAGTAGGTGGCTTATAAACAACAAACAACATAAATTTGTTTCTCAGAGTTCTGGAGGCTAAAAGTCTGAAAATCGGGGTACGAGCATGATTGGGTTCTGGCAAAGGCCATCTTCCAGGTTTTGGCCAGCTGATTTCTCCTTCTATCCTTACGTGACAGAAAGTGAGTGAGAGAGCTCTCTGGGGACCCTTTTATAAGTGCACTAAATTCCATTCATCAGAGCTCCACCTTCATGATCTATTTACCTCACAAAGGCCCTGTAAAAGGGGAAAATTGATGGTGTCTACCTTATAAGATTATAGTGCAGAGTTAAAAGTTATAATGTATGGAAAGCACCAAGAATAGTACAAAGAATATACATACATAATAAATATTAAATTTTATTATGATTAGTAGTAGTTGTAGTAGCAGTATTCCATCACACTGGAATACTATCATATTGGAGGTTAGAATTTCAACATATAAATTTTGGGAAAGCACATGCATTCAGTCTATAACAATGTGATGTTGAAATCTCTTGATTATAATTTTGTTTTCTATTTCTTCTTGCAATTCTATGAGTTTTTTTTTTCAATTATCTGGTAATTATAAAACATTTGTTTATATTTAGTATTATACATGTAGACATCAAAGAGAATATTTAAATTTTTGGTAAAAGGCTCTGAGTTTTTGTTCCTTGTATTTTGAAACTCTGTTATTAGGTGTACAAGCATTTACTGTTGTTATATCCTCCTGCTAAATTAACTCCTTTATCATTAGGACATAATCTTCTTTATAGCTGGTAATATTATTTATTCTGAAATATACTTTGATATTAATAGAGCAAGTCAGCATTTTTTTGTTTGTGTTACCATGGTATATATTATCCCATCCTTTTACTTTTAATCTGTTTGTGCCTTTTATATTCAAGTGTGCTTCTTATAAGTAGCATACAGTTGGGATCATGCTTTTCTCCAGTCTGATAAAATCTGCTCGTAAGTTGGTATATTTAGACCAGGGGTATCCAACACCCAGTCCATGGCCTGTTAAGAACCAGGCCTCATAGCAGGAAGTGAGCAGCCAATGAGTAAGCTTTACTGCCTGAGCTCTACCTCCTGTGAGATCAGTGGCAGCATTAGGCGTATGAACCCTATTGTAAAGTGTGCATGCGAGGGATCTAGGTTACATGCTCCTTTTGAGAATCTAATACCTGATTATCTGAGGTAGAACGATTTCATCCTGAAACCATTCCTTCCCCACCCCCCATCCATGGAAACATTGTCCTCCATGAAACCAAACCCTGGTGCCAAAAAGGTTGGGGACCACTGGTTTATACCATGTACATTTCGTATTATTATTGATATAATTGGATATAAAGCTTTCATCTTGCCATTATTTTTCTATTTGTCACACCTGTTATCTGTTATTTTTTCCACTTTTCCTCTTTCTTGATTTTCTTTTAGATTAATTCACTATTTTTAATTATTCATTTTATCTCCTGTGTGGCCTGTTAGCTATATAGCTTTGTTTTTGTTTTTTTTAGTGATTGTATTAGGGTTTATTATACACACACACACACATACACACACACATATATATATTTGACTTAACACAGTCTACCTTCAAGTTGTATTATGCCACTTCATGTATAGTTTAAGAAACTTAAATATTCCCATATCTCCCTGCCCAGGCTTTATGAGATTGTTGTTATATATTTTAGAAATGTTGTCAATATCAAATTATATTATCAATATTTTTGATAAGTATCAATTATACTTTAAATGAATATAACTAATAAAAAAAAAATCTTAGGTAACTGCCCAAATCATTACCATTTCTAGTGCTCTTCATTGCATTGTATAGGTCCATATTTTCATTTGGTATTATTTTCCTTCTGTATAAAGGATTTCTATTAACATATTTTGTATCGTGAGTCTTGATGATGAATTCTTTAAGCTTTTGTAGGTTTGAAAACTTTTTAGTTTTACCTTTATTAAAAAAAATTTTTTTTAAACATTTAAAAAACAAAGCCAGGCATGGAGGTGAGTACCTTTAGTATGACCTACTTGGGATGCCAAGGCAGGAGTGCTTGAGCCCAGGAGTTTGAGGCTTTCCTGGGCAACATAATGAGACCTCATGTCTAAAAGTAAATAAAGAAATACATTAAATATTTTTAAAACATATTTTCTAGTACATTAAAGATTATGCTTCACTGCCTTCTCAGTTACATAGTTTCTGATGATAGATATAACTTCATCAGATCTTCTGTATATAATGTCTTTTTTCTTTGTCTCCTTTAAAGATTTTCTCTTTATTTTTATTTTTGAGAAATTTGCAATATGCCTTGGCATAATTTTCTTTATTTTTTTATGTTTTAAATTTGTTTAACTTTTTTGGGCGTTTGGGTTTATAATTTTCATCAAATTAGGAAAATATTTGGTTATTATTTCTTCAAAATGCTTTTTGCCTTCCACCTTGGTGACTCCAGTTATAGGTATTTGAGTTATCTGGAACTTGTTGCAGATGCCAGAGATTTTTAGTGATTTTTTTTTTTTGACTTTTTTTAATCTTTGTATTTGATTTTGGATAGTTTTTATTGCTATATCTTCAAGTTTACTAACCTTTTTTTCCACAATGTCTAATCTTCTGTAAATTTTACCCAGTGCATTTTTTGTAGCAGATGCTACTGTTATCCCTAGAAGTTTGATTTATTATTTTTATATCTTTCTTGTCTCTAAATCACGTTTTGAACATACAGAATACATTTATGATAACTTTTAATATTCTTATCTTCTAATTGTAACATTTGTGTCAGTTCTCAGCCAGTTTTGATTGGTTGCTTGTTCTTGTTATGGGTTATATTTTGCTGCTCCTTTCCATGTGTGATAATTTTTGATTGGGTGTCAGACTTGGTGAATTTTAACTTGTTGGATGCAGGATAGTTTTGTATTCCTATAAACATTTCCAACTATATTTTGTGATACAGTGAACTGGAAATAGTTTAATCCTTCTTGCTCTTGCTTCCAGAATTTGTGGGGGAGGACCAAAGCCATGATTAGTCTCAGACTAATTATTCCTTACTACTGGGGCAATGCCCCTCTGAGTGTTCTACCTATGAAATATGAGGAATGCCAATCTAGCTGGTGTGATCAGGTATTATCTGTGATCCTATGAGAATGCTGGATATTGTTCCCTCTAATCTTTTCGTGTGTGTGTGTGTGTGTGTGTGTGTGTGTGTGTGTTATACTTTTTTTTCCCTCTCCTCGAATAGTTTCTTTTCACATACATGTACTGATCAGTAGTCTGCTGAATATTGTAGTGGAACCTACTGTGGATCTAGGTGTTTTCTCTCTGTGCAGTTCTCTCGCCTGTTCAGTACTGTCTCCTACAAACTCAAGCTGTTCTGGTCTAGCTACTTCCATGTTCTGAACTCAGGTTGTCTGCCAGGCTCAGACGGTGAGGTTTTCCCCCTCTCCATACCATGGCCTGGAAACTCCTTCAAGCCATTAAGCTGGTGCAATCCTTAGGCTCACTTTGTCCATTTAGTCTTTTAGGGATCACTCTCATTTGTTGTCTGATGTCAAGTATCTTAAGAACTTACTAAATATCTCATCCATATTTTATGTGGATATTTGGTTATTTTAAACAGGAAGATAAATCTGGTTATTGTTACTCCAACTTGTCTAATGGTTAAAATTCTGGTGTACACTTCAAACATAGTACAAACATATTCCTGGTTGAGATGGTCAAAAAGATGGCCAATGTTTTCCCAATCTCTAAATCTAGAATTTCATACCTCTCACCTTGTGTCACATACTCTATTCTAATAATACAAATTAAAATACTATTAATATGTAGAAAAGCTCTTCCTAACAACATGAACCTGGAAAATTTTAAATTTCTTCTAGATACAGTGGAAAATGATTATAATTTTCATGGCAACTCAGCAGTTGGATATATATAGAAAATAAATTCAGGTGAACATTTCTTGAAGGCCCTTGTATTCTTAAATGCAGACTAAATTTTTGCAAGGACCACAGAAATCAAGACAGATCAACTAGTTCTATTAAGATCAGGAGAATAATAATTTCATTTCAAACTATAGTAGTGACTAACTTAATGTTTCCCAGAGTGTCTTTTTCATTTGAGACTTGTGAACAAAAAAGCACAGGTTGGCATTATGTTTAAATAGCAATCTATAACGTTGTAAATAGACCACAAGAATTCTACGGTTTTGAAGTTTTACTTGTAATTTGCATTTTTAATGACGTTTGACCTCATGTAGGTTTGCCTCTTTGGTTAGCACCTACTCAGTACTATAAATCTGATAATTTGGAGTAATTTTCTGAGAAATGTTTATATCACAAACACGTATACAATTATAAAATGAGCATTTCTTCGCTAAGTTGTTATAGTTGTTATAAAGCTAGGACTTGCCCATCTTTGCAATGTTGGAAAACTAGGACTTACCCATGTTTGTAATGTTAGAAAGTTTTATTTCTGCTTTTCTCTAGTGTTTCCACTGTCTGATGGGGATAGTTCTTGTTCATTTAAGAGCTGATGTGATATGACTTCTGAATCCAAGGACAGCCACAGGAGTTTGTGTTTTATATTGACTTTTCACAAAATATACAATTTTTCTGATGAAGAGAAGGTATTGAGACCCTCTAGCTTCTCTACATGATAGGAACGGTTATTCATTGTATACAAGGAAAAAAATCCAACACTCTACAGTGCTACTTGTCTCTAGATTGCAGAGACAAGGGGGGAACTATCATCTGTGGAATTTTTACCATTTTAATGATAGATAACAGCAAAATATTCTGCATTTCAAAAGTATTGTAAAGCTATGTCTTTAAGGCCAAAACCATAGTTGGAATGTGAAGAGTAAATTTCTATTAAAAATATTAATTTGACTCATTTTCAATGAACCGATGATATATTTTGTCATTGTATAGGCACTAGCTCATCCATTTTATTTTTAAGAGTAATAAAACCAAAATGTTCAATGAGTTTCTTGAATTCTTATCATCACTAACACTGTGAACAAGATGCAGGCTGGCCTCTCACATATGGTGACAGTCAATCATTCACATTATCTTGCTTGTGTTTTTATTATTTTTAAAGCTTTCTTTGTGTAATTCCTTCTCAGTAAATAATTTTATCCATAGCAGCTGAAGTCTCATTTGAAGCAGAAGGCTAGAACTAAAAACAAACAAAATACTCCTTTTAGAAATTTTAGGGAATATATCAATGAAGCATTATAAATATATGAGTTCCTCAAATCATCTTCAGTGGGCCAGTATCTCTACATTGACAATTAACATGGTTGTTTAAACAATATAATGATGGATCAATCTTACTAAAATTCTTGCAAAATTAGTATCTGGCTGTCTTGCACTTTGCACATTTCCATCAAGTAAGAATGTTAAGACTTTAAGGTGGCAAATAAATTCAAACCAATTCTCAAGGAAATAAGTTGAGGCTCAGATATTGAAATTAAGTAGAAACTTTTGTGATTAATTATATAGATATTAACCCTCATTTCTCTATGCTCAAATTTCTTAGCCTGAAATGCATCCCTTTCTCCTCCCAAAGTCTAGTTGTGACCAATTATTCCACCGCTATCTATCTCCTAGTATTTGGCAACAGAATGTCTTTGATCCAATCTGACACATTTTCCCCCCGTGCCACTGCCATTGCTCTCTCCGATTTCTTCACTGATGCATATGTGACACCCTTCAAGGTCCAGCTCAAGCCCGTCTTCTTCTACAAACATTTTTCCAATCTTCTTAGCCCTTTGTTACTCCAGGTGTGATTGGTGGATTAGCATATCAGTACCATGAGGGAGTTTGTTAGAAATCCAGAATCCTGGGCTCCACCTCAGATCTACAGATCAGAACCTGCATTTTCATAAGATTCCCAGTTTTTTTTTCATGTAAATTAACATTTAAAAATCTTTCCGCATCTCTCACTGTCGCCTGGGCTGGAGCGCAGTGGCGAATAGCTGGGATTACAGGTGCATACCACTAAACCTGGCTAATTTTTTGTATTTTTAGTGGAGACAGGGTTTCACTACATTGGCCTGACTGGTCTTGAACTCCTGACCTCGTGATCCGCCCACCTTGGCCTCCCAAAGTACATAGGTTTTTGACATTATCAGAATATTAGGCCGGGAGCAGTGACTCAAGACTGTAATTACAGCACTTTGGGAGGCCGAGGCGGGTGGATCATTTGAGGATAGGAGTTTGAGACCAGCATGGCCAATATCCTGAGACCCTGTCTCTACTAAAAATACAAATTTAGCCAGGTGTGGTAGCATGCATCTGTAATTGCCAGCTCTGGGGGATGCTGAGGTAGGAGAATCACTTGAACCCAGGAGTTGGAGGTTGCAGTGAGCTGAGATCATGCCACTGCACTCCACCCTGGGTGACAGAGTGAGACTCTGCCTCAAAAAAAACCCAAAAAAACAAGAAGGAATATTCAACTAATTAGTTTTTCACGGGTGTCTTATCTCCTTACCTGGAATAAAAGCTCCTTGAATGCAGACACCAGGTTCTATCCTTTTATAACCCAGATGGAACCTAACACTTTGTATCGCATGTCACGTTTTATTTTCTTTTGTTTTTAGTTGACATGTAATAATTATACATATTTATGTATACAATGTGTAATGATTATTTAAATAAGTATATATAATGTCTAATGACCAAATCAGAGTAATTAGCATATACATCACCTCTGGCTTTATTATTTCTTTGTGCTGGGAACATTCAAAATCCTCTCTTTTAGCTTTTGGAACATACACAATAGATAGTAGTTAACCATATTCACCCTACAGTGCTGCAGAATGTCAGAACTCATTCCTCTTATCTAGCTGTAATTTTGTGTCCATTAGCCAATTTCTCCCTATCCTTCCCTCTCTCCTACCCTTCAGCCTCTAATACAATTGTACTCTTTTCTTCCTGTTTTGATGCAGTGTTTCAACTTTCCCTAACATCTGGTGGTTGACATTTTCCTTTCAGATGAGAGGAATGCAAATGATATTGCAGCTCAATACCTGGCACATAGTGAGTAGCCAAATAAATAGTTGCTAAATGAATAAATTGTCGAAATTTATTTTTGGCCAGATGAACCTAGTCTTCAATTTAGACTTAGTGGTGATTCTTCCCAGTCATGTTCTTGGGAGAACAGTCCATAATGAGAGTACTAACGCAGTCATCAGCCTATAAAGCTTCTAGGGACATTTACTTGAATTCTGAATTGGGCTATTAAAACATTACTAATCATGTTTCTAGAATAGCTTCTGAATCTTCAGGGTCATTAAGCCTAATGGCAATCTTTTGCCCTTAGCTGTAAGTCAGCATACTAAGATTCGTTTAGCTGCTAACTCGTCTCACTAATATAGTGGTTAAAAACAGGGGGCTTTGGAGTCAGACTGCAAAGGTTTTCTTTCTGGACTTATCTTTCCTACCTTTGTGACCTAAGGCATATTACTTTACTTCTTTGTGCCTCAGTTTCTGTGCCAAAATGGTAGAGATAATTGTATTTTTTACTTTATAGGGTTGATATAAAAATTAAATTGGCTAATATGTGGAAAGTGTTGAGGAAAGTACTTGGCACATATGAAGTTCTAAAGAAATGGACTTTTATTTAAAAAACAAAGCAAAACATGCAGCCAGGAAATCTGTATTTCTGAAATGCCATTTTAGAGTTTCAATCACTTGTATGTAGGTAGTGTGGGATTACTTTAGATAGGTTCCTATTCTGTTTTCTTTTTCTGACTCAGTATTTAATTTGTGTTTCCTGGTGGAGATGGCTTCCAGCACCATATAACTTTGATACCTGCTATAAGGATATGTGTTTCTATTCATGTTTCTATTGTCCAATCCCTAGGTACAGGTACAATATTAAAACTGAGGGCTGACTCATCCCAGAAAAGACAGAAGACTCTCTCACTGTTCAGGTACAACTGACTCAGTCAATTCAAACGTCCTTCCAATAAAGGATTGAGTAAGCAGATGGGAATTGGGCTATGTCCAGAATGCTTAAGACCTTGATCTTTGTTACACCACTAAATAAAACAAATGCCAAAGCTGAGATTCTCTTTAAATGATGTAAATGATACTAAGATAATTTTATAATAGTAAATAATGAGGCTTTATAATTGAACATAATATAAATGGTACATTGCCGAGCAGTGAACATATACATTATAGCGTTGCAGGTTAAATATTTTCTAAAATTCTGTTGGAGATTTACAAAAATGATTTATTTTCATCTACAATAGAGCAATTTTCAGAACGCTGTTGATTGTGTAACTGTCTAAAAATGTAAAATCATCGCATACTCAGTTAATCAAACAAGTACAATTGATTCTTTATCACACTATATTCAAAGCTGGAAATACTGGGGCTCCACACCCTTAAGCAGCCAGCCTTGGGGTTTGCAGGCTTAGGGTGAGTTTAATTAAAGTTAAGGGAGAAAGCCTATTAAACACTGAGAAGAGCTGGCATCTTTGTTGCACTCTAAAGACAAAAATACCATTTAGAATAAGATGATGCTGTAATCTCAGTATAAATGCCATTGTCTACTTCAGCAATTTCGATGGCCCAGGTGTTCTCAGCAGTTTGAAGAGCAGCTAGCTTATGAGCTTTCAATTCATAACTACATTTAATAATTTCCATCTGCTTTAAATCTTCTCTGATAGGAAGTGCTTAGAAAGGAGGCTGCATAAATATAAGAGTGGCTGTGCTTAAAGTCCTAGAATACACTTATGTTAAAGTGTGTGTCTCCAAAGAGCATTTAGAGTCAAATTCTCTTTGAGTAGGTTTGGAAAGCAGAGGGTTAACATTTCCTCTCACTGCTACATACAAAAGTGTTGTAAGTAAATGGATAAAGGGATTCAGCTTCATGCAATGAAGAAGTTCATGTCATATTTACATTTTAGTGACTTTTGATGCAGTACCATTACTGTTCTTCATCACTATTGTGCAGTACCGCCCACTGGGAAAATGGTAGAGCAGAAAAATGTGCTGCTCTACAGCTTGTCAATCAATCAAAAAAACATAGAAAGAAGTGACTATGAGCATTATTGCAAATGCAGTCCTGGCAAGCTGTGAGGGATGGGAGGGACAAAGCAGTCAATGACAAACAAAAATTGAAAGCTGATAAAATGTGATTTACTGGTATTTTTCTCATCTTCATTTTGCTTTCTTGCAAGTATTAATTGCAATGTGGAAGAAGAATATGGAGAGTGCATTACAGAAAGTCAGGGTTATTGCTCTAATTGGTGACAAGCAAGTCAGCTATCTGTGTAATGTAGTACAACAGTGTGGTACTCTTTGCACTTTGGTGTGCTCCCTGATGGAGCCTTCAAGCTAGTAAGGTCAGTTGATTTCACTTATGAGAAGTCTTGTGAATGTTTCTTTAGCAGTATACAGCAGATATTTATGTGGACCGCTTAGGAAGAACACGCACAAATTCCTTACCATGAAGCACCATTATTTTAATAGCCTTTTAAATTCTCAGATTAATGTGTAATAAATCTTAGCAATGGAGAAAACGTTCTATGGTTACTGTTTAGTGAGAAACGTTGCCCCATGTGTGGAAAATGTCAGCAAACCCCACTCATGATCATAATCAATCCTATAACATTGTGGTGATATTTTAAAGTGATCTTGTAAGTGACTGAATATCATAGCTCAAATATACGCAAGGGTAGCTGGTAATATATTTAGAGTTTTTGAAAAAGAAGACATAATTATCAACAATTCCTGGATTAGGCAATGTGGTATACAAAAAAACCATAGTAGTGGTGGTTCAGGAACTTTAGATTTTAGTCTGCCTCCAAATTTATGGATGGATTGGAAAAGTTTTTCAAGTCTCTGGACCTTAGTTTTCTATTGGTATAAATCAGAGCAATGGACAAAATAATTTCTTTTCTTTTTTTTTTTTCTGAGATGAAGTCTTGGTCTGTCACCCAGGCTGGAGTGAAGTGGTGTGATCTTGGCTCACTGCAACCTCCACCTCCCGGGTTCAAGTGATTCTCCTGCCTCAACCTCCCAAGTAGCTGGGACTGCAGGCGTGTGCCATCATGCCTGGCTATTTTTTTTTTTTTTTTTTTTTTTAGTAAAGATGGGGTTTCATCTTGTTAGCTGTGATGGTCTCCATCTCCTGACCTTGTGATCTGCCCAAATGGGCCTCCCAAAGTACTGTGATTACAGGTGTGAGCCACCATGCCGGGCCACCAGGACAAAAATAATTTCTAAACTCCCTTTCAATTCTAAGTATTCAGAAATTCTCTTAATCAAAGCCAGCTTATAAGGAGGCAGCAAGTTAGGTGTTAACAAAATGCCTGAAAAGTGACCGTTAAATACCTAGAAGGAGGTCAGGAATGGAACAATTAAAATTTGTTCTATCTGGTTTATATTGCAGTGGGAGAAATAAATTGTGAGTTTGCCATTATCCCACTATTTGTTTGTAAACATGATGCATCTTGATAGTTAGCCCAGTGACTCAGGAAACACTGCCTATCTAGTTTTCTACAAGTGACGACCACCCACATTAAATGTGTCACCAAGTCCCAGTGATCCTCCAGTTTCCTTGACTATTTTTCTGTTGCCTTCTCCACCCACATATTTCAGCAACTGAATATCGAGCTAAATTTTAATTATTATCAGCAAAATACACATGTATATGAATAAACTTGTTTTCAACTACCAGATTCTAAACCCAAGTAATCTGGATTGAGGTTGGAGGAATGAGAGGGAGGGGAAAGTATGTGTTGGCAGGGGCCAACAGAATCACTTAGTACTAACTAATGTATTAGACAAGAGTGGTGACTACAATAAACTAACACTGGCCCCGGCCTGGTGAATTGCAGATCATCGTCACATCATTGCAAATACATAAGGTTTGCATATGGCTTCCATGTGCATCAAGACAGTTAAGAAGAAATTTAGAACACAAACTCTACATTGCTTTCTGACAATACAAAGAAAACTTACATCACATCATAAATTACTAAAATTCAGAGTTTAACAATACAAAACCTACATCTCCAGAATACATTTGATTTTAATAATTTCCCAGGCACAAAAGAAAGGCAAACATAAAAATGAGCATAATCAAATGGTTAGGAAAGAGATTTACAGCTTCAAAGCACAAGGTGGCAGAAAGTACAAATGTTCTTTGCACATAGGTCTGTGAGACCTGTGGTACATTTCCAAGAGTAGGATACCTACTCTATGCTTGGCTTTATCATAAGACCTCAATAAGTCATTTAGCTTTTCAATTCTTAGATTTACAAGACCTAGTTGGCTTATGCATTTGGAAGAAATGATTGTGTATCTTTGTTTAAAATTTGCTCTGTGGCATTGAGTTTTTATTTAAATGTGTGAAAGAGAAAAGCCTAAAAGCACACAAGAGAGTTGGCACCTACAAAAGTATCTGGAAATGAGTCAGGTTGAAAATAAAATGCTGAGTTTGCTAGGTAACTAAGAAATTATCTCTAGTATTTGATGCAAAATAGGCATTCAGAAGAAGAAAGATGATACAAAAAAAAAAAAAAAATGAATGGATTTAATTGCCTTCTCCCCAAGATGCAAATGAAACTATCCATGGGAATTGCTCAGTACCTAGAGTCATGGAATGTGCTTTCCAAGATTTTCTTTTGTTCTCAATGTAAGAGAACAACCAAAGGTTTTTCTTATATTCTGGTTAAGAAGAAAAAGGGGAAAGAGAATATTGAAAAGAAACATTTGATACAGAAAGCCAATTTCTTCTCAAAAAAATGTGGTAGAGGATGAGGGTGGGAGAGGTAGAGTAGGAAGAGTGCCAATGTGCTGCTTCAAAACTAATTATATATGCAAATAAACTTGGATAGGGTTTGGATTTTGTCACTGCCCGAATCATGTCAAATTGGAGGAGGGGCCTGTGGGAGGTGATCGGATCATGGAGGGTACACGTCCCCCTTGCTGTTCTCAAGATAGTGACTTGAGTTCTCCATGAAGATCCTGATGGTTTAAAGTGTGTGGCACACACTCCCTTCTCTCTCTCTCTCTTCTCTCTCCCCTACTCTGCCATGTTAAATATGTGCTTGCTTCTTCTTTTCCTTTTGCCATGATTCTAAGTTTCCTGAGGCCTCCCAGCCATGCTTCCTGTACAGCCTAGAGAACTATACGTTAGTTAAACCTCTTTCTTCATAAAATACCCCAGTATTAAATAGTTCTTTATATAAGTATGAAAATGGGCGTAACAATACAAACGCAGTTAGTATTCTCTGTATGATAAGCTGCAAAATAAATACAAAATTTTGATGCTTCTGTAAAATATCAAAGCAGCAGCATTGGACAAAGAAGAATGAAGATATATACAAATTGAAGAACAGGCAAAGTTTGTACCTGAAATTATCATGTGTAAGAGAAAGCTGTATTATGGCTTAAAATATAGACTTTTTGAACTTTTCATCACAATTCCTGTAAAAAGACATAGAAAAAAAAAACAATGGAGTTTTCCCACTGCCCCTAAATATTAATGTATCATAAAGATAGTGGCAGAAACTAGCACCAGATCTTCTGCTAGTCAAAATTTATTCATTCAAACAGATATTTTGGGGGCATATAATACGTACTAGGTATTCTTCTAGGCACTTGAGATATGTCAGAAAGCAAAACAGGCAATAATCGCTGCTCTGGGGTAGGGAGAGGGGAGAAGATAATAGACAATAAGTAACATGTAAATTACATAGTATGTCAGAAGATGATAATGACATTGGGAAAAAGACAAATAGAGTGCAATAAGAGATATATATATACTGTAGGTATTATTTGCAATTGTAAATGGGGTGATTCGAATAGGCTTTATTGAAAAAGTGATATTTGATCAAAGACTTGAAGGGAATGGGGTAGCAAGACTATGGCTATCTTACAAGAGCACTGCATTATCAAGGACCTAGTGTATAAATATGCCTGATAGATTTTATGAATAGCAGGAGATCAGTGCAGCTGGAGAAAGGTGACTGAGGGAGAGAGTGGCAGGTGGTAAGGTTAGAGAGGTAAACAGTGGCAAGTGCATATAGGACCTTGTAAGTCATCATAAGGACTTTGATTTTTATACTAAGCAAAATAGAGAGCAATTAGAGGGTTTGGGGCAGATGTCTTTTGGAAGATCACTTTAGCTTCTATGTAAGGATAGAATGTAGTAGACAAAGGAGGGGAATCAGAGAAACAGGTTAGGACAATATTTCAGTTACTCAGGTGAGAGATGATGATGGCTTGGAACAGGGAAGCAAAAGGAGAGATAGCAAGAAGTTGTCAGATCTTGAATATATTGTAAAGATGGACTAGATGAAAGATTGCATTTAAGATGTGAGAGAAAAAGAGAAGTCACAGATAACTCCTTGTTTCAGGGCCTAAGCCACTAGAAGAATGGAGTTTCCATTTTCTAAGAGAGAGAAGACTGAAAGGAGCAGGTTTGTTAAGGAAGGTATGAAGTTTCATGGTAGACATTATTATGTTTTGAAATGCCTATTAGGTTTCAAGTGGATGTGTGAGTAGGCAGTTGTATGGAAATCAGCACAGAAGTCTGTATAGAAACCAGTGCAGTAACCTGAAGAAAGGACTGACAAAAGTACAACTTTGGAAGTGAACAGCATAGAGGTGACATTTAAATCTACGAGAACAGAGGAGTCTACCTAGGGAGTGAGCATAGATAGGGAAGGGAAAAGTCAAAACCAAGTTTGAGACAGTCCGACATTAGAAGGTTAGGGAGAAGAGGAGGAATTAGCAATAGATACTGAGGAGTACCCAGTCAGGTAGGAGGGATATCAGGAAAGTGTGGTATCCTAAAACCAACCATAGAAAATCTATTTAATGTGCCCAATGATGTTGGTTAGGGCATCTCATTCTTAGCATGATTAACATTTTGGGCTATATAATTATTTTTTTGGTGGTTGGGGAAGGGAGTGCTATGTATGCATTGTAGGAGTTTTAGCAGCATTTCTGGACTCTACTTTGGAGATGCCAGTAGGGTTTGTCTATCCAAGTAGGATTTTCCTCATTGCCAATTTGTGCCAACAAAAACTGTCTCCAGACATTGCTAAATGACACTTGGTGAGTAAAATCACCCCAGTTTGAGAACTGCTGTGTTGTATTAAGTAAACTGAAGAATGGAAATTCGCACTGAAATTAATAACACGAAAGTCATTGATGACCTTGAAAACAGCAGTTTCAGTGGAGTAGCAGGGAATGAAAGCTGAACTAGAGTGGGTTTAAGAGAATGGGGGAGATAAATTGGAAACAGCAGTGTATAAACAACTCTTCAAATAGTTCTACTGAAAGGAGAGCAAATAAATGAACCATTAATTAGTGGGGGGAGATGAGGACTAAAATTTTGTTTTTTTGTTTTAATGATGGGAGAAATAATGGCATGTGTGTTTACTGATGGCATAATCCAGGAGAGAGGAAACAATTAGTGCTGTGAAAGAAACTCGGTTGGGAAAGATGCCCTTGAGTAATGGAGAGGGGATAGGGTCTGCTACACAAAAAGAAGGATGAGCTTTAGATAGCAACATGGATATTTTATCTGAGGTAGCAAGTAGGAAGGTAAAGAATGTGATTGTAGATATCACTAGGTGGACAGATAGGTTCTGGTGATGTAGATAGCCACTTCCTGGCTTGTAGATAGCCACTCTGTCTCCTCACATGGCCTTTCCTCTGAGTGGGATTTCTCTTCTCTCTCTCTCTGCCCTCTTTAATAAGGCCACCAGTTTTACTGAATTAAAGCCCTACTTTTATGACCCTCATTTTAACCTTAATTAACTCCAAAGACCCTATCTTGCAATACAGTCACATGGGGGTTAGGGCTTTAACATATGAATTTTGGAAGAAACACAATTTAGTCCATAGCAGTTGAGTATAGGTAGAGTTATACTTTGCCAAAAGAGGATAAGGGTGTGAGAGGGGACAGGGAGTATTACCCTATATTATGTGCAAGTCAAATGATTATATTGATTGATCAGGGAATTAAGATAGGTAAGGGGAGAGGAATTAAGGAAGTGGGGAATAAAACAAATATAGTAGGATGCAATGGATTCGAAAATACTCAGTTTAAAGATTATTGAAGCCCTGGTATTTTAGGGCATGATATTTGAAAACTAGAATATGATGGTTGGAAAATAGGAAGGTGAAACCGAGATTTTGGAGGCATGGCAGTCTTGGCAGTGACAAGTTTTGGGTTATCACCTTGCAGTGGGTGCTGTAATGTATTGGCCCAGACTTTCATTTAAGATGAGGGCCTTCATTTCCCTAGCTTCTGGGGTGTTTTCTGCTGAAAGCTCAAATAACTGAGTCTCTTCCTGGGCACTGCCCTCCACTGAAGGCAGCTGCTTTGGCCAACTTTATGCCTCTACATCAAAGCAGCCCACATCCAATGATTGCTCATTTTAGAATTCTGAGGGGTCATCTCAGTTCCAGAGATCCTTGTGGGATTAAATGAGGCCTTTGTTGCTATTTCTTTGCAGTTGAAATTATTTCTTCACCCAATCCTGCCTTTCTTCTCACTCCTTCATAGATATTGTTTCAGAGAGCCATCAGTAAATTTTGATGTGCAAATATACATTTTAGGGTGTGTTTCACAGAGACCCTGACCTAAAATCGTTGGTGCTAGGTGTGCTCTGAGGAAGGGATCTTTAAAACAAAATATTGGACTTGGATCACTCATCAGCTGTCTGGAAATGAGAACACTGTCACTGATGGTAGGTGGAAGATGGATAGCCTTCGGTATGCTATAGAAATGCAAGTGTTAAAAATCTCAGGGTGGAAGGGAATGCATTGGCAATGGCTATATCTCAGGAATTTGAGAGTTTCAGGACAAATAGTAATGATAAGTAGTGATAAGGAAAATGGACCATGGCTGGCTATTGCTGAGTATGTAGATGCACTGGAGAAACAATGAAAAGCTGAGAGTGATTAATCACCAATTTAAGGTGAAGTGTGAAAGTAAGAGGACCTTGGACACATTTAAAATACTTTCATTTTCTGCAACCAGAAGATCAGGCCCAGGACTTGATTATAAGGGCACTGCAGGCCCAGAGAAGGATTGTGTTCCCCACTTCTGTCAATTTTATTACACCAAGGAAAAGGCCCTGGTTGAGAAGGAGAGAAGGTCTGAAATGTGAATAGGGATATTTGGTTGATACCCTTGAATTCTACAACCCATAAATGAACCTTGAAAACATTATACTAAGTGGAAGAAGCCATACACACACAAAAACACATATAATATGGTCTAGTCTCTATTCACAGAAATAGGGAGGTGATAGCTAAAGGGTGTGAATTTTTTAATAATTGATGAAGATATTCAAAATTAGACTTTGGTGATGATTGCACATATCTGCGAGTATGCATACTAAGAAATTGAGTTTTGCACTTTAAATGGGTAAATTGTGTGGTATGTGAATTATATCGTAATAAAGATGTTTTAAAAATTTTGAATTCTCTGATTTTTCTGAATACTCTGGGCTGGCAGATATAATCTACAATATACTCCTCCCTGTTAAAGGCTACTACTCTCATCTTGCTTGAAATAATGTAGATGCCTCTCTTGCAAGAAAATCTGTGCCTCCTCATATTTTATCCTCAGCTCCCCTCCTGGTCACTAAACTAATACTTACAGCCATGCCCCACATAACCTGGATGGGAAAGCATTTGATATGGTAAGGTAGGAAAAGGAGTAGGCCAAAGAGATCAAGAACCGAGCAAATATGTACCAGTAGCATCTGAGACAGTATATATGAGACTGGAATCTGAAGGTGATAGATCAAGTGGGATTGGGGTAAGAGAACGTATAGTTAAATAAGTGAGAATTTATCAATATGTATGTACCCTTTAGCAATGCATATTTTTAAACACCCTGGCAATGTCCCTAGACGATAGTACTTGATATGCTGCTAGGATGACACTTGGAAGTTTGAATGAAGTGATGGCCCAAAGTAAATAAAGTAGAAACTTCAGAACTGCCATGGAAGACAGTGTAAGATGGGATCAAAATGCTTATTGAAATGGGCATGATAAATGGGTTTATTATGTGTGACCAGAAAATGCACCAGTGTCTATGTTCCTCCAGTAAGGTCTGGAAGGCAGTCCATTTACAAAAGTGATAAGGAATGTGTTGGTGAGAAAGGTGCTATAATAATCGAGAAGTACAGTGATGGCCATCCTCTGGAATTGAATTGGATTAGAGGACACTGGGCTAATGTCTGCTACAGAACTGCCTGATGTGTGGGGACCCCCCCCCTGCACATCTGGTGTTAGAAGTGCTGTGTTGAATGAACAGAGTGTGAGAGTAGGAAAACAAAGAACTACAAATCAGGACTTTTTAAGTGTCAAGGGCTTATGGTAAGAGTGTGACTATAGAACGCAGTCCCCTAAAAACAATGAGGGGTTATGGGATCCTAAAATAATAGAGACGAGGTTGTGTGCTTAGTCATTAGAAGCAAGGTGGGCACAATTATAACAAGAGGAAGGGTTGAGGTGGTAGCCAGGGGACCTAATCCAGAGAGTTCTACAGAGATGGTTAACGCAACACTATGTGCCTAGAGGTGCGGTAGATGGACAGCCAAAGATGAGAGTAGCAGTTGATTCTCTTTGTCATTGTCTTAGATTGGGTTCCCTCAGAAGCAGAATCTATAGCAAGAATTAAGTGCTTCATTGAGGCTCTCAATAAAGAAGAGCAGTGGCAGTATCTCAGGACTATGAATTATAGCCACTACAGACTTATTCTTCTCAGGAGGGGTCTATAGGGAAGTGAGTGAATCAGGCTAGGGCAGGGAAAGTTACTAGGAAAAAATAACGTGGTTTCAGTTGGAACCTAGCTTTGCCTTGCTCCTACAGGAAGCTCTGGAGTGAAGTGAGCAGTGTTCTGGGACAGGCTTATAAGAGTAGATTGTGCACATTTCTTCCCAACTCTGTGTTTAGTAGTGTCAGACTGGTAGAATGACATGAGCTTTAATGGGGAGAATTTACACCACAGAAATCAAGAAAAACTACTGAGATATTGTGATATTATAAGATATACATTTTGGTGTCTGCCCTGCACCCCAACCCTGTCCTGGTACAGAGCTCCTAAGACTTTTGACAATTTGCTGAGCCATAGCAGCATCTGACACAGAGCTCCTAAATCTCTTGGAATTTTTGAGGTGATAAGACCATCTTTTGTTCTAATGAAGCAACTTTTTCTGGGCTCCTGGATCCCCCTCAGGGTGGGGAGCCAGTTGCCAGGGGGAACCATACATGTGATTAGAGGGTCAGAACTTCAGCCCCATTCCCTGACTTCTAGGGAGGAGAGAGGGCTGAAAATTGAGTTGATCACCAGTGGCCAATGATGTAATCAATTATGGCTATGTAAAGAAGCCTCTATAAAGCCCAAAATGACAGGGTTTGGAAATTCTAGATGGCTGAACATGGAGGTTCCTGGAGAGTAGCCTGCCTGGAGAGCGCGTGGAAGTGCTAAGTCCCTTCTATAGCTCACCTACACATCTCTTCCATTTGACGGTTCATTTGCATCCTTTGGATCAATCCTTATAATAAGTGATTAAACATAAAGTATCTAAGCCCTGTGAGACACTCTAACCAATTAATTGAACCCCAGAAAGGGGTCATGGGAACCCCAATTTAAAGCCAGTTGGTGAGAGGTACAGATCACAACCTGGGATTTGTGATTGGCGCCTTAGGTGAGGGGCAGTCTTATGGGACTGAGACCTTAACTTGTGGTATCTGACATTATCTCCAGGTCAACAGTGTCAGAATTGAATTGGATTAGAGGACACTGGGCTAATGTCTGCTACAGAACTGCCTGATGTGTGGGGACCCCCCCTGCACATCTGATGTTAGAAGTGCTGTGTTGAATGAACAGAGTGTGAGAGTAGGAAAACAAAGAACTACAAATCAGGACTTTTTAAATGTCAATTTATCAGAACACTACTGCAGGGATTTCACCATAGAATAAGTATGGCCTTGAAGAGAGCTATGAATCAGTTGGTTAGTCAGTCATCGGCTACAGAATGTCATCTGGGTTGGTGGCGGGGGTGTACATCTTCTTGGGTGAAGAAACTCCTTTCCTAGCATAATTCTTCAGAAAAGGGAGCTGCTCTGAGCCGTTAGTAACCACTAATCAAAGGAACGAGAGGATGGCAAAGGGGATCTGAGGGCAACTGCTACAGCAACTACTACAGTCATCTTCCATTTGGAAGGAGAGGCAGGTTGAATAAGCTCACAAAAGTCCTACAGGTGAAGTCAGAAAAAGTGATCCACATAGTGGTGGGAGAAAAATTATGAAGTTCAGGTGTCCCTTCCCACAAAGACAGGAAGGTGAGAACCCAACCCAACAAGTCATACACAGACACACAACTCTTGCACATCACTTCAAATCCCCTCAGCTCCACCTCTCATGCCAGCAACCTACCAGAGTTACCAGTTCACACACGAATAGGTGCTCTCAGTTTCTTACAGGTGTAGCCTGACAGTGCCTTGCCTTGGGCCAGCACCTTGAGTCCTGTGCTTCCTACTCCAGAGCTTAACTGATGCTGAAGCATGAAGTACCCATTGAAACCTGTTTACACTTAAGCTTGCACAACCCAATTGTATGAAAGAATTGATGCCTCATACACCAACTCCTGAATCATGAAGGAAGAGTGTTTATCCCTTTCTCTTTTTTGTTAGACGATTCTGAGATGCATTTTTCATAAGGCTCCTCGGACGATCTTTTCAAGATCAAGTACTTGCCATGTAATGCTAAGAAACACACGGTCAAATTTTCAAAAATTTTCCAACACTCAAACTGCAAGGTAATGGGTACTCTATTCAAGGAGTTGAAAAAGGGAAACACAGGAAATCCTTCCCTGAACACGGGGCATGGAGAGAGTTTTCAGGGAAAACACACAAAAGCAGCAGAGCACAGCTAAGTTGTTTTTCTTTGTGATGTTGCCCATTTCAGGCCATTTAGTCCTAGTCTCTGAAGTGTTGACTGAACGAAGGGACTGAGAGACAGTGAGTTAGTCTCTCTGGAGCAGAGCACAGGTATCAGCTTATAATCAGAGCAGAGATTTTCCTGTTTCTCTGCATCACTTTATATGGGCTTTCTCTCCTTCCCCTGTTTTCCTTTCTTTGTCCCTTAGTCCTGCCTCTGAGAATAAACTCCCTCCACAAGCCTTTGTCTCAATCTCAGCCTCTGCTTATAGGGAAAGTTCATGCTAAGGCAAGGGGTGATAGTAATCCATTTCTACTGTATGTTGAAAGAATTCAGATACAACACTGTTATATCCTCCCTCAGATATCCAGCAATCAACCAAGATGGTCACATTTTAACTGCCCTATGTATTAAAAAAATAATTCTAATTAATTAATTCACTATCAGACTTAAAATACAGTGTAGTTTGATGTGTCATTAAAATAGAAACTGTCATCCATGAAGCTACATCTTAATTACTGCTTGAATTCTGTTTTAATATGATAGATATTTATCTTTCATTTTTCTTCTTTTACAGAGGTTGTATGGATGAATTCAGTTTTTAAATCCTTTCAGCTTATAGGTTGAAAAGAGAAAGATGTGAAATATTTTTATTGCTACTTTTAATGGATTCAGGAAAAAATAAAACAAATAAGTTAAAACAAACACACATACCCTTCCAGATACTACCAGCTAATAATATCTAACAGCAAGAAGATATCTGTTGCCTCTTGCTACTGAAATATGCATTTCCTTCTTCTTCTTATTACTTATTTGGTTCTTTAGTTGATGTGGGACAGAGACTGTAGAAGATACTGAAAAAAAAATCCGCGGCATTAGTTAAAACAACACTCTTACAAATATCTTGATGATAAAGATTACTGTTTCACTTTATCAACTTGTAGTTGTCATCACTTAATCAAATTCCATCAGTATAACATCTTACTTGGTAGTCCTAAAAACAAGCACAGGGTAAATGTCTTTTGAAAGTATAAGGAGGAGATAGATTAAGGAAATGGGTTTAGGGCTTTGCTTACATGTACAAAAGAATATCATTTCCAGCTTGCTTGTTGTTCCTGAACCTACATATGAATAAAAGCTAGTGATGGTAATGGTTGAATTAGCAGCACAATTAGCAAATACTCTTAGACCAAATCCACAGTTGTTAAAAGCTTTTTCTACAAAAAAAAGTGTCATTTGTGTCATTTTCAATTTTCACCTGATTTTATTTTTGCCCTTTAAAAACCTTTTTAACTATTTAATGAATGAAACAGGGCTTGTGATTGTTTCTGCAGCATTGGCAGTATTAATTTTCCTGCCAGAAAAACTGTCCAAATATCTTTTGTTTCATAAATGGTGCTTATCTATTAATAAAAAGTGGATTTTTTTCTTTTATTAGTTCTTTTGATGTTTTGTTTCAATTAAAATGGTGCTATTTGCCAGCAGAGGTTTAGTTTTCTGTGGCAGCCTGGCAGAGGCTGGTTAGTTCTTTTCATCACTGTCTAGTGTAGCACAATGCCTCTAGAATCAGACAGACCTGGGTTTCAAACCTGACTCTGTCACTTCTGAGTGAACAGTTTTGACCCAATGTACCTCTCAAGGCTTCATTTTTCTCATCCATAAATGCTAATTATATTAGTAATTCTTTGAGAAAGTACTAATATCACTAATCATAGCATTAAATGCTAATAGTGTCAGGGATATACTAAGAGCTTACAACAGTCATACCTACTTTTATTAACACATGATTCAGCCTCCTGCTTTTCAATGAAAGTATCATTCTACAACAATTTCTTTACACTATCTATACTGAACTGTGGAATGTTACACTATTATTTTAAAATAAAACAAAAGCTTTATATTATGTTAACAACAAATATAGAACATCTACAGTGAGCTAGGTGCTGGGGTTACAGCAAGGAAATTCGAAATGAACTATTAAAAGCATATAAAACTTGATAATACAATAAATTATTATTGAATTACCTGGCTTATTTTAATTTATAAAATATTTCTAGTGATATAAATATGTATACATCTATTCATATTTACTTAGAAAATTGGTAAAATCCATGAAATTGCAAAAATGAACATGTAAATCACCTCTAGTCTTTCTATTCATACATATATGTATAGATATATGTATACATATATACAATATATGTGTATATAATATGTGCAATTAATATTTTGGTGTACATCTTTCTAGTCTTTTCTTACTTTACATATATTCAATGTTTATTTTTGTTAATTGTGAGTGTATCATGCATGCTGTTTGGTAAACAATTATTTTTATTTAAAATATATAATGAGGGCCGGGTGCACTGGCTCATGCCTATAATCCTAGCACTTTGGGAGGCTGAGGTAGGAGGATTGCTTAAGCCCAGGAGTTAAAGACCAGCCTGGGCAACAAAGCAATTCTCCTTCTACACAGGCACATGCCTATAGTCCCAGTACCTGGGAGACCGAGGCGGAAGGACCACTTGAGCCCAGGAGGTTGAGGACACAGTGAACTGTTATTATGCTACTGCACTCCAATGTTAGAGTGAAACCCTGTCTCCAAGAAACAAACCTCTCTCTCTCTATATATATATATGTGTGTTTGTGTGTATGTATGTATATATGTGTATATATGTACAATGAATAGTTTCCCTTGATCTAAAATAATATACTCTCTATAACTATCCTTATTATAGGATAATTTTTGAATCCTACATACTAGAACAGTATGGACATGTATCATAATTTATTTTACCAATCCCCTATAGTAAACACTTTTATTGTTTTTTAACATTTCCTTAATATACATACTGCCATGACAAACTGCAACACTGTCATATGCGATTTTATTCAGCAAAGGAGTACACAGAAAAAATATCAGCCATCAGAAAGTTATATCCTCATCATCCTGTCACCAGCTCTATAACTTACCTGTATCCCAACTTGTTATTTCCTTCTTTTCTAAATGCTCTAGAGTCTACCTCCTGCATTTTCAGAGAACATGTCCTTTGATTAGTCTTCTTTCCTGTATGCAAACTTTTCTTCCCTTTCTCTAGGTCCCTCCCATCAACATTTTATCATATTTAAATGTTTACAGTCTGAAAAAAAATCAGTAGAAAAATGCTTCATTAACTCATGTCTACCCCCTCTTCTCTCCTTGCTATGATTTGAATATCCTTTCTAAAACTCATGTTGAAATTTGCTATTGCGATGGCATTAAGAGTTGAGGCCTTTAAGAGGTGATTTGGAGAGCTGTGCTCTCACGAATGGATTAATGCCATTATCCATGAGTGTGGGATAGTTATTATGGCTGTTTGGTACCCTTTTTCTTTCTGGATCACACACCATCTTGCCACATAGTGCCTTCTGCCATGGGATGGCTCTCACCGGATTCTGGTGCCATGCTCTTTGATGTCCCAGCCTCCAAAAAAGTGAGCCAAACAAACTTCTATTCTTTTTGAATTGCTCAGTCAGTGGTATTCTGCTATAGCAACAGAAAACAGACTAAGACACTCCCCAGTTTCTTGGCCCAAAATTTTAGGAGGTATGATACAGTTGTCTTAACTGTGCCAAACAGAAACTTGGGAAATTTTTTGTTTGTTTTTGACACCTCCTTCTACCTCATGCCCATATTTAATCAATGAGAATGAATCATCAATTTTGTCATCTAAATAAATCTTTAGTCACTTTACTTCTTTCCTTTTCTACTGTTTTAGTTCAAACCATTGATATTTCTTGCCTGCACCACTGCAGGCCTGGATCCTAACAAGTCTGCTTTCGCCAACTCCACCTCTCTTCGAATTGTTTCTACCAACAGAATAACCTTTTCAATTGCAAGCCTGATTATATTAGCCCTTTCTTCTCCCTTCTCCCAAGACAGATGCACACATTTAAACCCCTTCAATGGCTTCCCACTGCTTTTCAGATAATAACCAAATCTTTAGCTTAACAAACAAGACCCTGACTGAGTTGACCCTGTCCTACTTCTCTTAGACCTGTTTCTTACCAAGCTCCCCCTTATTCCCTATACCCCAGACACACTGCCATTCTTTTAGTTCCATAGACAAGCAGTTTTTTTTTCTGTCTCAGGTCTTTGTAGATGATCTCTCTTCCACCCAGAACCCTATTTACCCCAGTATCCTCACTCTCTCATATCTTGTTTATTTCTACATATGCAACATTTATTTCATATGTCATTGCCACAAAAAAAAAAAAAAAAACAACCCTTCCAGGTCACAGCCCCTTACTACATATGTACTCATACATAATAATTTCCCTTGTCAGAGCTGCAAGTTAATAATTACTAACATGACGGTTTTATTGGTATCTATCTTGATCATTAGATTGCAAATTTCATGAAAATGAGGATAATGTTTGTACTTAACATTGCATCTGTAACATCTAACACAATGCCACGCTACAGACAGAATCTCAATAAATGTATCTGTTGCATAAAAGAATGAATGAACACAAATCAGTCTTATACTCCATTGTATCACTAAAATGACTCTTCTTAAATAGGCTAATAACCTGTTGCTAAATAAGACAGATATTTTAAAATTTTTATTTCACTTGGTTGCTCAGCATCATATGAGATTTATTTTTTGACCAGTGCTTCCTGAAAAATGTTCTTTCTTTGCTTTCCAAGATAATGAATGTCTTAAACTTGTTTATTCATTCTCAGAGCCATTACCTGTATCCTCTTTCTCTGTTCATTGCTTGAATGTTAATGGTCTATTATTTTCTTGATTATTTGTCTTGTGAGAGAATATAAATTGGTAGTAAAATCATCTTCTTTCATTGCTGCAATTAATATGCATGTTCTAATGACTCTCAAATCTACATCTGCAACCCAAATTGCTTCCCTGACCTTTGAACATGTATATCTGATGGCCTGTTGTACAACTTTACATGGATATCTTCAAAGCACCTTTAGCATATCATGTGTAACATTGATTTCTTTGTGTTGCACAGTCAAATCTGCTCTTCTGCATTCCCTATCTCAGTGAATGACACCATTACCCCACCCAGTTTATTAAGCTTGAAAGCTGGTAGTCATATATAATTTCTCCATTTCTTCTTCCAACACATCAAAACAGTATCCAAGCCCTGTTAGATCTATCAGTTGAAACTCCTGTTGACCTCATCCATTTCTCACTGTCTCCACTACCACTACCTTAGTTCAGGCCACCAGCATTCTTGCCCAGATTACTGCACAAGTGTCTTAATGACTCTCCCTGACTGCAGTTTTACCCTCTTGTATCCATTTTCTTTTTTTATAGTTAGAGTCCTCTTATTTAACCAGACATTTATCATGTTACTCCCCTGTTTGAAAAACGTCTTCACTGGTCTTAGGATAAAACCATAGCTCCTTTGTGAAATTTATCAGACCAATTGTATTTCTTGAGCTACATCTCTTGCCTTATTCTACTGGCACTCTATTTTTCAGCCATTCTGAGCTTCCTTTCCATCTGTTAACACGTCATGCACTGTCTCACCTCAACGCCTTCCCTCATGAGCTTCTCTTCTGCTGCTTGCAGTAGCCTCCACACACATTTTACCCACCTAACTCCTACTCATTGTTCATATCTCAATTTAAAATTACTTCTTCTAGAGAGCACGTCCTGACCTTCATTGCCATCACACTCTAGGTTATGCACTGCTCTTCTATGTTTCCATAGCTTGCTATATTTCTCCTATATTACCACTTATTATACCTTACTGTAATTATATTTGCTTACCCATTTGTTTAGCCCAGTATATTGTAAGCTCTGGTGATGGCAGAGATTATGTCTCTTTGATAACTTTCATATCCCCAGCACCCCAGTACAGTCCCAAGCACAATGTAGACGATAATACATAGTGACTGGCTGAATGAAGTTTCCTAATTTAAGATTTTTATAAGTATATTTTAGAACAGCAAACTAAATTAGAATTATGAAGATAAATGTTACATGTCTTTTTATCTTTTGATATCAACACATGTAGTTTTTAGATAACAGGAGTCAGGAACCAGGTTTGCACAGGCTCTAATGTAGAGCTATATTCATATAGGTAGTTAAATGCTTTGTGATCTTGCACAAAAACTTATCTTTTGGGGACACTAATTTACTTGTCTGAAAAAAGACTGAAATGGATAATCTCTAATGTTCCACATAAAGTATGATTATATGAAATCACAAGTATGTTGATACACTTCAGAAGTAGTTATAACTACAAAATGACAACACTGAGCATTTCATAGTGGTGTAATAGACTTTTGTGGTGGTGGTGGTCGCAGGGGTTTGATTATTTTGAGAAACTAAGAGTGTTCTATTTATAATTTTTTCTAGTAGTCTGACTTGATAGCAGATAGAATGGCAAAAGCAGTCTAGTCATGTGATAGTTTAAGTCAGATTTCTGCACCATAAACCACAGTTGCTGAGAGGCAACTTCCATAAAGAGAATGTAGGAGGACACAAATTTAGCAGCCGTGGGACTAAATAATGCAAAGATAGCTAAACTGGAGAAAGATGAATGATGTCAAAGCAGTAAAAACCAAGAGACCAGGTATTGCTACACAGCTGTGGTTTTTGTTTAAAAATGGCTGTCTGCTTTCAGTAGCTGTTAAGCCATAGGAAGTATAAAATCTTCCTCACTGAGGCAATATATCAGCTGCCCAAACCTCTTCCTCATCAATCAAGTTTGTTGGCCTTTGACTCTACACAATCTTTGTGACACTGTTATCAACGATACTTCAGAAACATCTGCTCCAGAGCTGTCTGCAATGGCAGACAGCAAATCTAATGGCACCAAAAAAGAATGACAAGAGACCCATTAATGTGTAGTGGTGGTAGGAAACAACACGATAACTCCCATCAGAGCTAGCTGAATCCATCAGCATTTCAATGCCTAGCTAACTTAGCTGCACACGTTTGGAAAGACTTTAGCATTCATGATGTCATTGACAAATAAGAAGTCAAAGAAAGAATTAAATTATTGCCTTACGCAAAATATATGATGCTACCTATAGGTCAAAGTAGAATTAAGCAGAGGTTGATAGTGGGTCATTTGTGGAAAAATCTGATCCTTTTTATTTGTATAGTGTTCTTAGAGTAGCAGTTTAGTGCTCTTTATGCCCAATATTCATTTACTTATTCACCCATTGATTTGCTCATTCACTGCTTTATTTATTTGACAAACATTTGATTTTTACTCTTCTAGGTATGAGTATATACCAATAAATAAAACAGACAAAAATCCTTGCCTTCATGAAGCTTATAATCTAGTGGCCCAAGAAAAATAAAAACAAACAAATACGGTATATAATGTTAAGTGTTACGAAGAAAAATAAAGTAGGAAACAAGACTTAGGACTAAGGGAGGTGGCTGCAATTTCAACAAGGAGGCCAGAGAAGGCTTCTTTAATAAATTGACACTTGACTAGAGGAGAGGCAAGAGAAGAAAGAGAGAAGGAACAAGTGGGGGAAGAATTTCTGAGGCAACGGAATAGTAATGCAAAGACCCTGGGGCATGAGTGCGTCTCCAGGTTAGAGCAAGTGCAGAGGCTCACGTGGCTAAGAGTGAGAGAGGGAAAATAAAAATGGATTCCATTCTAACCGCCATAAAAACACTTCCATTCTCTACTTTGAGATCTTCCTAGCTGAGAATAATGTTTAAAATGCAGTACTCCCTAAAATAACATTCTAAACTATCCTCTTCCACATGCTTGTTGGCAAAGGCGAGTATGTTTTAGGATCCTATTAGGGATCAACTCTCCTGAAGATGAGAATTTCTGTATGTAGATGCAAGTCAAGTTCACTATTGGTGAGACAATGTGTGTGCAAATTTCCTGTTTGGTGAAATCACATTAATAAATGTAAAACTATCCCAGTTTTCTTTCTTGTCTCTTTCTCCCTGTTTCTGTTGAAGAGATTTGAAAGAATCAATCTGAGGACTATGAGAATTGAAAGAAGCACCACGCTGGTGCAGTAGGCCTTTCGCTGGAAGAAATGTACAGGCTACCAAACTTTTACATGGGAAGGAGCTGTATTTTGTTTACCCAGAGACCTCTGACACAGACCCTATGTGTAGGAGATGGCGGAGTGGGGAGGTGAAGGGGGGGGCAAAGGCAGGGTAATTATGGAAGGAGGATGATGTTCCTATGGTGATCAAAGAACTAGAAGCATTCATATCTTCCTTTTCTCAAATGTATTGGCGATTGTGGGAATCCAAGTCAGTGTTAATTAGTTCCATCCTCTCCTTTTCTTTGGATTTTTATCAGGAAATAAAAATAATACAGCTAGTCTTCATAACAATATTACTTACCTATGCTTTTTTAATTAGAAAAATATATATCAAATGAGCCTTCTAACAGAGTATACAAAAGAATGATCTGAGGATGAACAGTAATGCAAAATATCAGCTATTTAAAGTTATATTGACAAAATTGATATTCCATTCAAGCATTTTAAAGTTAAGATTTTCTATTCAAATGTTCTCTTTTATTATAAAAAATGATCTTGGAAACAAGAACCATTTGGGAAGCAAAACTTAATTCTACCTCATACTAAGTAGTATTCCCAGCCCTCCAGAATCTCGGCAACCCTCTGCCTCCCACCTGCTTCAGCTCCTCTTAATGCTACTTCTTGAAATGCAAAAACATAACACCAAGTGTTCATTTTTTTCTGAAAATGTATCTT
The DNA here is from genome assembly GCA_036589455.1 of Ateles fusciceps. NCBI lineage: Eukaryota > Metazoa > Chordata > Mammalia > Primates > Atelidae > Ateles > Ateles fusciceps. The sequence continues at coordinate 190,248 of JAZHEH010003048.1, read as the reverse complement.
CCTCATTTTAACTGCAAATCATTTTTGAAGGCCTGGAGGATGCTGCATCAGCAATCAAAGAATCAAGAGTGTTAGAAAAACATTTTGTGAAGTACAGTACCAAGTAAAGTGAACACTCAGCAAGCACGTTCTTGCCTTTGTGTGTCACAGTTTGCCAGCTTGTTATGCACAAATGTGATTCATGTGACTTTCCCACAGTCTGTGTGTGTTTGCAGCACTACTGCTGGCATTCTAAGATAGGCTTTGCTACCTATTTTAGGCATATGAAGAAGTAACATATTTGCCTTTGAAAATGTATGGAAAAGCTACATATTCTCATCAACATCTGTAAAATTTGTTTTGTTCAACAGGGCTTTCATTTCTCCTCAATGATTATGAGTCCAGAGATTGATTAGCTTCAAAAATATGTGTCCATGAGTGGGACGATTCTCTCTTAATTCATTTTCTTCAAATAATATGGATGTTAAAGTTCTTTGACTATGGGGAAGGATATTTTTAGATCTTGTGGTCCTCTCAAAATTTAGCAGCTGGTAAAGGGACAAACCAGAAATGAAAAAATATATATATATATTGGCAAGTCAGCAGTAGATAAGGCGATATATGAACACTTACTCTCTTGCCTTTTAGTTTTTAGCCTGTTAATTCTTAGGCGACTGTTTCCTGTGTATAACTTGTTAATTCAAGAAGTTTGGATTAACAGGAATGTTGTAAGCATATTCTTGTGGCAATCTTTGCAAGTTACTGATTAAAAAGATCTTTTAAAAACAATTGGAGATACAGTGACATAGTATTTGTTTAATGGTGACAACATTTCTTGCTTGCATAATTTAACTGAAAATTGAATACATTTAAACATAGGCCACGATGAAAATTCACAGTAAAATTTCAGGCTTGTATATACTCTCTTTAGCATTTTCACTTGTATATATTATAAACCATTCAAATTTGATATGGGCAAAACTGAACAAATCAATAGCTTTCCCAAACTGCCCTCACTCAAAGGTTTATATATAAGAATATTCAATAATATAAGCAAGAAACCTGGGAATCATCCTTGAGTTTTCTCTTTTCACTCACACCCCACAGCTGATTAATCATAAAAGTCCTGACAATTTTACATCTGAAATATCTCTTAAATGTCTCAAATGTCTGCCTTTTTCTACCCCCACCCCTTAGACCTTGCTACCAGGATTACTTACCTAAACTGCTGAAATATTCTAAATAGTTATTTCTTTCTATTCAAAATGGTCTTTTAAAAGTACATTTTGATCCTGCTATTATCTTTCTTAGAAAAGTATATTTGCTCCCCCTTTCCTCTTAGAATAAAGACTAAAACCCTTAGTAGGGCTCTTATACCTGTTTTACACTACTCTCCTTTCACTCTTTGAATTACAACCATATAGACTTTCTTTGAGTCTTGCAATGAATTCTGTTCCTCCCCCACCTCTGGACCTTCCCCACATGTTATTCCCTCTGTTGGAAAGTTTTTGTCTCTCTTTCCCTTTTTCAAATCCCAATCTAACGTAGTTTCTCCTGCCATAAAATCTGTAAATATCTTGTACTCCTCTAGAGTATTGGTTAAATTGTAATTAATTAATTTTGGAAGTAGTTTTAATAGTCTTTCTCAAGAGAATGTAAGTTCCAGAAAGGCCAGTACCAATTCTCTCTTCATGACACAAATTCTCAAGTGCCTATGAAACACCATGTATAATTGTTTAATATGTATTATTTAATATATATTTGTGTTGAATGAATGTTGAGTTCTTTACAGTGAGGTGACATCATTTAATTTACCTCAAATGTTATATTTTGACAAATTTTACATTTTCTTTAATTACAGTGTCTCAATAGTCAACCAAGTACAGCTGAGCAAAACCATATGACTCAAGTGTATCCATTTGAAAGACTCAAGATATGTGTATTTTCTAGAAGATTTTCAAGATTGTGACTTCATGTGATTTGTACAAATGACAGATATAGTACTCAAATTAGGATGCAACTACTTTATTTTATCTTCCTCTTAGGACACAGGATATGTACATGCAAAAGAACCAAGAAGACATAAAAGGTAGTTTTTATTTTGGTCGCCCATCAAGAATATGCTTTTTTATCCTCAGGTCACTCAGATAATATTTAGAATATATTGAATTATATCAATTAGTGTTGTCATATCAATTTTCTCTTATTTCTACAAAAACTCCATGTAAGACCCACATATTATTGCAGAGCCATACTTTTAACGCATTTTAAGTGGTATCTTTGAGACCTTGGACACAGATGGGAAATCTGTCTTTACTGATCCCTTCTTCTCTCATATCAGAGACTAATTCTTTTGCCACTCCCATATCCGATTTTCATCAATGTAGCATTCGTGAGCTACAGTGCTATATATGTACTAATGCTAAATGACTTTTAGAAGTGACTTTCTCCAATATAATTTCTACTTGAAAAGTAGAAATTTTGATGGATGGAAAGACTTCAGATAGGAAGAAATGAAGTTATAGGCCAGCTGCAGTGGCTCACTTTGGAAGGCCAGCACTTTGGAAGGCCAAGACAGGTCAATTGCTTAGGTCAGGAGTTTGAGACCAGCCTGGCCAACATGGTGAAAACCCATCTCTACTGAAAATACAAAAAAAAAGTTAGCTGGATATGGTGGTACACACCTTTAATTCCAGCTACTTGGGAGGCTGAGGCAGGAGAATTGCTTGAGCTCAGGAGACAGAGGTTGCAGTGAGCCAAGATCACACCACTGCACTCCAGCCTGGGCAACAGAGCAAGACTCTGTCTAAAAAAAAAAAAAGAAGTTATAACAGTAAATGACTGCCACTGAAGTTCATATTTTTGAGCTAGGAATCTAGTTCAATGAAACTTACTTAGAAAATCCTCTAAATATTAAGAAATAAAGCAGAAAGTAATATGTCAATTGATGCTGGAACTTTAAGGAAGACTCATTTGAAAGTAATATTTTATCTGGCTTTTGTTTGTTGTGCAAATCTATTTCCTTAGACCTTTTTTCTCCTTACATCTTCCAAAAATATTTTAAATGTAATATTTGTTTTAAGATTGTTAATATTTGCATCAAAATTTAATATATTCATTTAGATTTACATCTGTATAACTTCTTTTTTTTTTTTCTTTTTTGTGGAGACAAAGTCTTGCTCTATCACCCAGGCCTGGGTGCAGTGGCACAATCTCAGCTCACTACAACCTCCACCTCCTGGGTTCAAGAGATCCTCCTGCCTCAGCCTTCCAAGTAGCTGGGATTACAGGAGTGTGCTACCATACCTGGCTAATTTTTGTATTTTTAGTAGAGACAGTGTTTCACCATGCTGGCCTAGCTGGTTTCGAACTCCTGACCTCAAGTGATCTGCCAGCCTTGGACTCCTAAAGTGCTGAGATTACAGGCCTAAGCCACTGTGCTCGGCCAGCTTCTTTTAATGTTTATTATTAGCCTTATTTTAACTTCTTATAGTGATTTAACATTGATTGCGTTCTTTGTAGATAAAATAACAGAATAAGTGACTTTTCCAAGAAGAATACTTAGTGAATATCTACTTAAAATCATTGCATATCTGAAAATATTTTTATGTACATGATAAAGAAAATAGAAGTCTAGAAATATATATACTTATATACACATGTATATATACATAGTCATCAATTTGAGAATTTCAGTAGAATGGGATAGCCTTTAGCTTGTAAAGAACTGAGGAAATAAAATAATAAATTGCCAATTAGCACTAAGGAATTCACCAAGAACACAGCACAAATTAAGAGACTTTTTAAAAAAGTGTGAGTTTAGAAAAAAAATGGAGAATAGATGGAGAGCCTCCATCCATACATGCTGAATGAGAATACCAGAGGGAGAAAACTGAGGGAGTGGTGAAAGGAAGGAAATATACCAAAATTTCTACAACTTTCTACAACACATGCCTCTTCACATTAAGAGTATACAACATGTTTGCTGGGCACAGTGGTTTGTGCCTGTAATCACAGAACTTTGGGAGGCTGAGGTAGGAGAATCCCTTGAGGTCAGGAGTTCGAGACCAGCCTGGTCAACATGGCGAAATCCCGTCACTACGAAAGATACAAAAATTGACTGGGTGTGTTGGCAGACACCTGTAGTCTCAGCTACTTGGGAGGCTGAGCAGGAGAATCACTTGAACCCGGGAGGCAGAGGTTGCTGTGAGCCATGATTGTGCCACTGTACTCCAGACTGGATGACAGAGCGACTCCATCTCAGAAAAAACAAAAAAATAAGCATACAGCATATTGAACATGTTAAGTGGGAATAAATAATACCTAGAAACATAGCAGAAAAACTTAAATATATCAAGGACTGAAAAAAAAAAACCTTAATTTGGTAGTTCTATCAATGATGCTAAAGTCCCCCACCTATAACCGTCGATTTGCTCTTTTCTCCTTTTAGCTCTATCAGGTTTTGCTTTCATGTGTTTTCAGGCTATTGGTTGGTGCACACACATTTAGGATATTATGTTTCTTGATTAATTGACCCCTTTATCATTCAGTCCCTTTTTTTTCTAGTAATTTTCTTTGTTTTAAAGTCTACTTTATCAAATTTAATGATGTTATGGTTAATGACAGACCACATATGCTATGGTGATTTCCTAAGATTATAAAGAAACAGAAAAATTCCTATCATCTAGTATTTACTATGCTATACTTTTTGTTTTTGGAGTATACTCCCCTCTACTTATAAAAAGAAGTTAACATAAAACAGCCTCAGGCAGGCCCTACAGGTGGTTTTCCTGAAGAAGGCATTGTTACCATAGAAGATGACATTTCCATGCCTGGTATTGGCCCTGAAGATCTAGCAGGACAAGATATGGAGGTAAGAAGAAGGTGATATTGATGACCTGACCTCACACAGCCCTAGGCTAATGTGTTTGTGCCTTAGTTTTTAACAAAAATGCTTAAAAAATAAAATATAAAAATAAAAATTTTAGAAATGGAAAAAAGCTTATAGAACAAGGATATAAAGAAGAAAACACTTGTCCTGCTGTACAAGTGTGCTGGTGTTTTAAGCTAAGTGTTATTACAAAAGAGTTAAAACATTTAAAAATTTATAAAGTAAAAATTTATAGTGAACTAAGGTTAATTTATTATTGAAAGAAAAAATTTAAAAAATATGTTCAGTGTAATCTAAGTACACAGTGATGTTAAATTCTACAGGAATGTATGGTAATGTCTTAGGCCTTTCTATTCACTCACCACTCACTCACTGACTCACCCAGAGTAACTTCCAGTCTTGCAAGCTCCATTCATGATAAGTACCCCTCTATAGGAGGACCATTTTTAAATCTTTCACATCATAATTATACTATACCTTTTCCATATTCAGATATGTCTAGATACACCGAATACTGTTGCATTGTGATTGCCTACGGCATTCAGTGCAGCAACATGCTACAGGTTTGCGGCCTAGAAGCAATAGACTATACCATATAGCCTACGTGTGCTGCTAGCTATACCATCTAGGTTTGTGTAAATGCCTTCTATGAGGTTTCCACAAGGATGCAATTGAGAAATGAAGCATGTCTCAGGAATGCATCCCCTGTTGTTAAGCAACACATGACTGCAGCTTTTCTTAAGTATTTTCCCTACATGTATTGAGCAGCATGTCAGATAGTGTTAAAATTTTTAGCTATAACCATCAAATATGATGTAAGAAACTCATAAAAAAGGTTAATCTGCTATATTTATCCTTGTTTTTAGCCAACCCAATGCTTTTATTTCTCTTCTGAAAGTCTGGCCATTCTTTTGTTTTCACTTATCTTCTACTTAGAGAACTTTCCTTTGCCATTGTTTATGAGCAGAATTTGCTAGCAACAAATTCTCTTTGTTTTCCTTAATCTGGCAATGTTTTAATTGTCTCTTCATTCCTGAATTGTAGTTTTTACTCGAATATAGGATCTGCAACTGAAAGGTCTTTTCATTTCAATACATGAAAAATAGTGTTATTTCATGATAGCTTTCATGGTTTCAGACAAAATTCTCCTCTCCATTCAAATTCATGTTCCCCTATAGGTATGACATTATTTCTCTCTGGCTGCTTTCAATGTAATTTCTTTTAGCTTTTATTTTTCAGAAGTATGATTATGATGTGTGTTGACAGTGATTTCTTTGGATTTATTCTTTAGTGTTTTGCTTAACTTTTTGAATCTCTAGGTTTATATCTTTTGTCAGATTTTCAAAGTTTTAGCCATTATTTTTTTAAAATATTTGTTCAGTTCTGCTCTTCTCTCATTAGACTCTGAGTGACATGAATGTTACTTCATTTTATGTTTTTTTTTTGAGATAGAGTCTCACTCTGTGTACCCAGGCTGGAGTGCAGTGGCACAATCTTGGCTCATTACAACCTCTACCTCCTGGATTCAAGCAATTCTCCTTCCTCAGCCTCCCAATAGCTGGGATTACAGACACCTGCTACCATGCTTGGCTAATTTTTGTATTTTAATAGAGATGGGGTTTCACCATGTTAGTCAGTCTGGTCTCGAACTCCTGACCTCAAATGACCCGCCTGCCTTGGCCTCCCAAAGTGCTGGGATTACAGGCATGAACCACCGCACCCGGCCACTTCTTTTGTTTATGTCCCAACTGAGGCACTGTTCATTTATTTTATTCTTTATTCTTTCTGTCATTCAGATTGGGTAAATTCTAATGAATTTTTTCTTTAAGACAACTAATTCTATCCAGTGTCATTTTTACTCTACTATTGAACCCATTCATTGACATTTTATTTCAATATTCTCTTTTTCAGTTGTATACTTTAAATTTGTTGTTTTATAGCTTAGATTTCTTTACCGAGAGTACTGTTTCATTTGTTTTAAAGAAAATTTATAATTGCTTGTTGAAGCACTTCCACAATGGCTACTTTAAAATACTCCTAAGATAATTTCAATATCTGATTTATGTTGTTGTTTATTGCCTTTTATAGGTTATATTGTAAATTTTTCTGGTTCTTGGTATGACAAATAATTTTAGCTATAATCCTAGACATTCTGTATATTGTGTTAAAAATCTCTGTTTCCTATACTTAATTTTCTTTCTTCTTCTTTCTTTTTTTTTCAGGCAGTCCTCCTGTTGAGGTCTAGTGTAAAAGATGATTGGATGTGTATGTTCACCTTTATTTTTGGACCACTGGGCAAAAGTGGGGCACTGACTCACACTCCTCATTGTAGATAGGTAGGGTGAAAATTCAACTCTCACCTAGACTCTGATAACAGCTTGCCAGAAAAGTGGGGCATTGACTCACACCACCTTATTGCCTCCAAGTGGACATAGCAAATCAGTTCTCCACTGGGCCACACTGACATTAGGCAGTGGGGAAGAAGAGAGCTAGTTCACACTACTTTGCTGCTGCAGAATGGCTAACAGAATCTCCCTGATGACACCACTGGAGGAGAGTTGAAGAAAATAGAACTCCAAATAGCTGCACCTCTCACAACCTCCAATGACTTGATGCTAGTTGGAGTGGAGGCTTAGATCCCCATTGATCCCCTCCCCAACACCAGGGAAAGGGAAGAGCAGAGAGTCATCAAGTCAATCTACTATGTTATTGTTCCATCTTGTTGATGCAGGGTAGAGGTAGAAGTTCATTTTGGAATTGGACCCCACTGAAGACTGGGGAACAGATGGAGTGTCAAGTAGCTCTGCTTTACACTTCTTTGTTCAATCTTGTTGCTGCTGGGTGAGTGTGAAGGCTCAGCTCTCCAGTGGATTTCACTGACCTATGGGGTGGGAGAAAGAGTGAAGTATTACTTGCATTGACTTTCACTACTTTAATCAGTCTCTGTGCTGGGTAGCACTGGAGCCACAGCTCACCATTAGACCACACAGACACTGAGGAGGATTGGGAGCACTGTCTTGTTCCCCTGACAAGGGCATAAAAGATCATTTCCCCTGTTTAACCTACCAATACCACCTGCCAAGGGAATTGAAGAACCACCTGTTTCTATCAGGCACAGTAGGGAAGATTAGCTCCTTGCTAGGCTCCACTTACACCACCCTGCTGGAGAATGGGAGCATACTGCCTGCTTCAGCAGGGTTAGGGGATGAAGACCAACTCACCACAAGGCCTGCTGAGACTATAGTGGTACTGGGAGATGGAATTGGTGGTTTCTATTGGTGTTTGACTTGAGTAGGGTAGGTATAGCCAAGACGTTGTTCTATTAGGCCATCATTTCCTGTTTCTTTGGCTTGGAGGGAGAAAGATTTTCTTGGAACTTTAATTTGTGTCTGTTGGTAGATGCAGATGGGGGCTTCTGCAGAACTTCATCCAGGATATATGAGAAGTACTACGGATACCCAGGGGACTCACCACAATGTCCTTCCTTATATTTTGATGACCCTAGGTAGCTCACCTTCTTAACATCTTTCAGAGATTTCCTATTCTTGTTTGCTATTTATGCTCAGCATTATTTTAGTTGGAAGAGAGAGGACCTGCGGGGCATATGGCTACTCCATTTTGCTGGCCAACCTAGAACATTTTACTTATATTATCAAAATCTAAAGTTAATCGATATATTTATCTTCCTCCCAAACAGTGCAAGTACATAGAACACTTTAATTGTGACCATTTTACTTTCAGTTCTTTATTTTATTGGATTAAAAATATTAAACCTATTTATTATCTCTGTCTTGTAATTCTAATATCTAAACATTTATGAGGTTATAAAATCATTGTTATTGGCTATTGCTGGCCTGTCACTCAACACTGCTTCCATGTGTGTGCGTATGTACCTGTGTGTGTATTCAGAGAATAAGAGCTCTTTCTTCATTTAGAGAAAAATGTTAACAACACTCATTTCTGAGTAATGAAATTACAGAGAGTTTTATGCTACCTTCCTATACATTTTGGTATTTCCAAATTTCTCACAATAAGCATGGAATATTTTCATAGTCCTATAAAATCATATTTTTTTCTTCTCTTTTCAAAGCTTACATTTCTCACTAGAAAACTAGGCTTACTAAATATACCTGATATCTACTCAATAAATGAAAAATCATTGCAATTAAATAAATAACTTTGAGAATAAATCTGTCTATGAAAGTTTGATTAATTAATTTTCTAATGTTTAACCTGTTGTGATCATTACCCTGTGCTTTCCTTGGTGAAGATGCCTATAATGAGCAAGCATGTACATTTTTTTTGCTGATATAATTTTAGCCAAATCAGGAAAGCTAATATTAACAAAAGAAGTGCTAGCCTGGCCAACATGGTGAAACCCCATCTCTACTAAAAATGCAAAAATTAGCTGAGTGTGGTGGCGGGTGCCTATAATCCCAACTCCTTGGGAGGCTGGAGTGGGAGAATCGTTTGAACCCGGGAGGCAGAGGCTGCAGTGAGCCAAGATTGTGCCACTGCACTCCAACCTGGGCAACAGAGCAAGACCCCATCTCAAAAAAAAAGTGCTTAATTTACACTGTATTTGAAAAAGGAGACTGGGTCTGGCTGGATTTGTTAGTACTGTTTCAGAAGATGAAGAGGCCTATAAAGAGAAATTCAGAAGAGGTTTGGCAGGGAAACAACACAGGGTATTGATGGGAAGGTAATGAGAATCCTATGGTAGTTACTGGTAGAAAATGTTAGAAATACTGTGGTGGCATTACATAGTCAGGCAGAAAAGTACTGTTTAGAAATCCCCAGGGAGTGAGATTCTTCTACATCCTTCAGTATCATCTTTTGAAGTCTAACCCCCTAATTAGTTGTTATCAAATTTCTGTGGAGTAAATATGGATTGCATAGTAGTCATATCCGCAAATGCCCCTGCATTAGTTGGTCAGTCAACAGCATGTGAACCTAAGGCAGCTTTCTTGATCTTTGCTTTTCTGCCCCTCTAGTAGTCAGCCCTTAGGCTGGCATGTTGAGTGGTTGGCTCTCTTGCTTTTTCTTGTCTGTCTATAGCATGATATTAAACCGTGTTTCTGATGTATTTATTTTCCTTGACTCTGTTGGAAGATGGATGGTACCATTCCTTTTCTTTCTATGTTTCCTCACACTATCGTATATTTTAGTGTTATTGCTGGCCTGTCACTCATCATTGAAAATTAATCAGAATTCCTTCAAAGTAGCTAGACAGGGCAACATAATCTGAGAATATATGTGAAATATCTTACATTTAGTAAGGGCCTGGCATTTAGTAGATGCTCAACAAATGCCCCAAATTTGTCTCCTGTTTAAGTTTCTAGAGAGCTAAAATGTCCTCTATGTTAATTGCTTTCATTTTCAACAAATATTTATTAAGTACCTGTATTGTCTGCACAGCTTATATTCTGTTCATCACCTTTTCTCTCTAAAATAGCAGTCTAAACATGTATCATTGTCCACCATAAACATGTATGATGATCTCACATATATATCTATTGTGCATAAAATCAAACAGAGTGGCCAGGCGTGGTAGCTCACGCCTATAATCCCAGCACTTTGGGAGGCTGAGGCGGGTAGATCAAGAGGTTAAGAGATCGAGACCATCCTGGCCAACATGGTGAAACCCCATCTCTACTAAAAATACAGAAGTTAGCTGGGTGTGGTGGCATGTGCCTGTAGTCCCAGCTACTCGGGAGACCGAGACAGGAGAATTGCTTGAACCTGGGAGGTGGAGGTTGCAGTGAGCCAAGATTGCACCACTGCACTCCAGCCTGGCGCCTGGTGACAGAGCGAGACTCTGTCTCCAAAAAAAAAAAAAAAAAAAAATGAAACAGAGTGGTATAGTATAATTAGCACTTGTCTTGGAGGACACATGTATTATCCAGCCATCTCCACTTTCTAGCTGAATTACCATAAACCAATTACTTATTCCCTTTGATCTCATCTCATGTACAAAAACAATGGAGTCAATGATACAGATGCTGACTATCTTACAGGATTGTTACACATAACAATCTATCAAACATTTAAAATATAAGTGTCAAAACTTTAAACTGCTATACAAATGTGTTATATATCCAAATATTAGCTACGTGCTTATTTGTAAAGATATTTTATTCTGAGATCAATGTTCTTTGTAAACATTCCACAAAATATTTATATATGTACAATAAGAGTAAATGATTACTTTTTTTTATAGGTGAAGAATGTTAGTGAGTATAAATGAGGCAGGTGGGGAAACTGAGAATAGCATTTCAGTCTTCTCAATCATAATTTTATGCAGTAGACAATATTGTTCTTTCTACTTGTTTTTGAAAACTGTAAATATCAATGAAAATGTCTTAATAAATAGTGGAATGAAAATAAAAAGTTATAGAATGTTGTACAGTTTACAAAACTAAACACATCTCTAACAGTGTACATACCAGTTTGGAGTTCAGCAGTGAAAATGCTTAATTTAAAATGTCATCAAATATAGTGCAGTATAGAATCTTGCATCCTTCTCAGATACTAGGGTACAGATGATAAAAAATAAAGGGTTCTTTTCTATCTTAAAGTCAATCAGTAAACAGTTTACATGAACTCACTTTAACTTGGAAGTCTCAAAAATGTAACGTGACTGAATAATCTATCAAACAATTTAAGACGTCTATTATCTTAAGTGGTATCTATGTAATGAAGTGGTCAAAATCATCCTGTGGTAGTTATTTCTCTGAGACCAGATCCACATAAAACAAAGCTGATTGGTAAAGTAAAAGCAAGAAAATGTTTGTGGTTCGTGGATGTTCTATCCACAATATTCTCTTTTAGATTTAATCTCACTGTCAAACCACAGTACGGTAGCTGCTTTGGTTACAATGAATTTCGGTTATGCCGCTTTGATTCACACTCTAATTGTCACAGAAAATGAAGACAATGAAAAAAATGCCTGTATTCATTTCAAATACATTCATGAGCCATGGAGCCAGTACATTATTTTCCTGAGCATATTCCAAAATACATCAGGCCTTTTCAAATCTAGCCATCTCTTTTGTCAATAAGGCTGCTTAAGAAATGAGATTTTGATTCAAATTCAGTATCAAAATATCAAGCCCAAAACAATAATCTCAAACATTACCTCTGCATTACCTCTAACTCAATATGCAGAAAGCACTTACCCTCTGACATTTCAAAGTAATAAATCAGCACCATCTGTCCCCAGGCTCTGCTGCTGCTTCTCCTCCTTACACTACTCAAGGGCATTCATCATGTTTCTTCCATTAGCACACACCATAAAGATGTGTTGTTCTGACACCTGTATATCAGCCAAAGTTACACTCTAGGGATGCCAGAATACCTTATCATATTGTCATGAACACCATCCCTCCCTTTTTTTTCCCATTGAAAAGCTCTTTGGCTCTCTGGAGAATAATGGCTCCACATAAATTTATCATTATTGGTTGCATTTTGTTTGAGAAGAATCCAATGCCAGTTACATTACAGCTTGATTTTAAAGTGATTTCTAACACCGGATAGTGAGAGTGAGGATGGGATAATACAATCCTGTCTTCAAATATGACAGTAACTGAAATTATAATTAATTTGAGATCATCTGAACATACAGTATATATGGCACAGATTAGTTTTGTACTCCACAACAAAGTCTGTTATGATACACAGACTTCACAATTGTGATTCTGCTAATCACGAATGACCTTGAAAATCCATGCTATGTGATAATTTATGTTTTATAATCATATTCCCTACCGCTGCATTAGCAGAGGTAGTTAACTTAGCATGCAGCCTTATGTTTTTTTAGACATTATTCTGCCTGCTGCAACACTCCAGAGGTTAGACAAAGCTTATTTCTCCTAGAAAAGTTCTTCCTCCCCAAATGTGATATAATTGAAAATAAAAAGAGACAAAAAGTGACAATATACACGATTTTCTGTTTTCCTAGACATATATTAAGATCCTACAGTATTTCTTTGTAGGAAGACTAGGGATGGTTTTTATGGAACGGGAGAATGCAAATTGGGAACACCTAATACTTATGAATCTTCATTTGTTATCCCATATGTAATCTTCCCAACAGTTTTGTTTTATGGGAAGAACCAGCCTCAGTGATGTTGAACAGTTGAGTAACTTTTCTGAGCCTCATATTCTCCGTTTGGAAAAAAAGGTTAGAAACCTTTAAAACAACTAATAATCATGGCTGTCTATAATTCTTACTTATTCCTGCCTTACCATTTTTTAGTGTCTGCCACACCTCAGACTCCAGACTCTACAGAGGCTTTTGTGTATGATCATGCGTGTGTGTGTGTGTGTGTGTGTGTGTGTGTGTGTGTGTGTGTGTAACTGGGGTGTTTAAATTGAGAAGGGCAAGGGAATAATGAGACTCATGAATCTTACTCCTTGTCTTCTTTTAACTTTGATGCTTTAGTTCATACACTGTACTTCAGTAATCCCAAACACTGGTTTTTACTGCCTGGAATATGAGTTCTCCAGTGATTAAATCTCCTGCCAATGAATTTGTTGCCCACAGGTGCTTCCAACATACTTAAAGAAAAAAAAATAATGCTGTTGTCTGCCTGAATTCCCACTACTTATTTATTTGTTCTGTGCTTTTCATGCTGGCCCAATTTTCAGATCTCAAACCTTCCTTTGAATTCATGATCCCATGTACTCATTCTGAAAGTCACCAAACCCTAATATTATTTTGTTGTTTGAATCTTATTTTCCATATGCTACATTTTTACCTCAACTTCTCCTAGTGTGACCTCTCTTAACCACAGTTGGACTTCCAACTTTCACAGAATTAGTGATCAAAATGTACGTTTTTCTGATCTTAATATTGATTGATACCTATATAAGTATGTTGTTAAAAGAAAAATAAGACCCTCCTTAATGTTTACCCTACTTTATCTTCTTTATTACATTCTCTTAAGAGATCTGGTCATTAGGAATTATTCCGTTTGAGTTGTTGGAACTGTAGGAACCTATGAACCAGCTCATTTATGCCTGGTAGATCTTCACATTAGAAACACAAAAGATGAAGTAAAGTAAAAAAGAAAATGTATTACGCCAATATTTTTTAAATAAAAAGCACAAGCAGAAAATCAACTACTTTCCCTTCTTGAGTATATTTTTAAGATATTTTCAAGACTAAAACACAGTTATCATTAGGTTTGAATGTTTTGATTTGGTTAAAAGTGGAATCGTATAGAAAGATGAGCTTATTTCTAACAGATCATTTTACTCTTATAAGTTTAACGTTAAATATTTACATTTTAAAAATAAAAATTTGTCAGGCAACTTAGAAAAATATAAGGAACCTATATTGTAAATTGGGTAATGTGGTCATTTAATTTATATGACCATCTGTAGTGCTTATTCAATGTGATTGAAAATTTTAATTGAGAAGGTATAATAAAAATGTTGTTTAGAAGAAAATGAATTACATAGACATAAAAATATATCAATAAAAGTAACAGCATTAAGTCTACCTAAGAGCATTATCTTTACCTGTGATTGCATTCTTTTCTAAAAAATAAATGTTAAAACTGTTATGAGAATTATGGTCAAAATTACAAAACAAAAAGTGTTTTAAATAATACATGCATTTTTTTCTTCAGGGTTTTACACAACCTTTTCGTCTCATTAAGGCTTATTGGTGTGAACCCCTGAAGCAAAACTGCATGTATTATTGAAAATGGCTACCAGAAATCCCTGACAGATCAACACCCTTCTTGAAATTTCTGCCTCACCCTTATTTAACTAACAGTGACAGTAGTATTTATCTTTTCCCAGTCTGTGGGAATGCAAGTATTATTATCCACAATGTTTTTATTTAAACTGTTATTTAAAAAATCTTTGTCATATTAAATACCTTTTGTGTGCCCAGTGAGGAAGACTATTTCTTTTAGATCAAAGGGTATTTATAGTAATCTATAAAAATGGAAGGCAATATCAATTATATAATGTTAGAACATATTTTTCTGTATATTTCAACTTTTAAAATTGATCAACATTGTAGCAAGAAATCATTCTTTCAGGTTCGAATAGATTCATTGGAAACATATACACGCACACATACATACATCCTATGATTTTTTTAAACTGAATTTAAATCTTCTCCATATACACCATGTGGGTGTAGGCAGTTGCTCATATCAAATACATGAAATGTATTGCTTTTTAATGAAATTATGAGATATTGGCACCATAAATTTTCCACTACTTTTCTATAACCAAATAAAGTATGTTTGTTTTAAAAAGTACTCTTAGATTATCAGTGCTGTTGTCAAAAAGAAAACATATTCTCAGGAAGAATACAGATGTTGACATTTTTGGATTCCATTTCCTCTAAATAGGCTCTTTTTTGAAAAAGATTGCATTCAAAGGCTGTCTTCAGAACAGTTTTATTTCTCTTTCTGAAGTGAGAATATTCTGTTCATTTATTTGAATTTCTAAAGTAGTCTAGAAGCAAAAGATGGCACCCCAAATCAGTGACGCAACACTTACTTGGAAATATAGAGTCACCCATAGAACTCTATAATTAAAATACTTTGAAACTTTTCTTCAAATAATGTAGAGAGTGGCATTCTGAAAAACAACTTTTCAAAACTCACAGTCGAAACTAAGAGCAGAAAATTCTTTGGTTCTTTTAGCAGAATTAGAATGAGGAAAAACACTTTTATACAATTGTTTTTCTAAAAATAACATATTCTGATCAAATAGGCCTGACCTTTTGTTCATAACGACAAAGGGCATGACATTCTTGATATCCATTCAATTTCACAACTCTAGTACAAGATTCACTTTTAAAATTTTCTTGCTCAAATGTTTCCAAAATAGTGGTCACAAATATTCTGCTTCTGTTTTGCTGTTTGTTCCATGATTTTTTTTTTTTGGTGAATCTGCCCTGGGAAATTAATGTTTATACATGTGTGTTTCAGGAGGAAATTAAGAGCAATTTAATGACTTTCTAAGGAAATCGAGAAAAAAATACAGATGACAAGTCTATTACTGCTTTCACAATCCCTTTGGTGTTTTATTTTTGCCCACATAAGAATGTAAACCAAAGAAAAATAGTAATTATTAAATTAAATATAGTCAAAACATGTTAGAGGAAAATAAATGCGAAAAATAAACACTTCTCAATTTTTTTTAGTTTTTCTGTTCGGTGTCACTACTGTATACCAGATAATAATGCAAATCAGGTCTTTTGAAAAGTGGTTCTTTCAGGGCCTCTAAGGCAAGTACATGTAACTGCTAACAAAGTTGCTACTTAGGAAGTTCAATCTCACCTTGAGTGGATGGTGTTTATGATTTTGCCTCTTCTACTAACTCCTTGTGCAGCTTCACGGCCATTTTCTCTCTCTTCCTGTGAGTTTATACCTTTATAAAATCTAGTACCTTCCTCTCAGATATTTTAACAAGTGTAATGCTTGTGAAATGCAATGCTTGGAAAGTTGTGAAAGCTTACTATCTATTTAGAACACATAATAATCAGCGTCTTCCTGCTTTGAGAAAACAAAATACTCAGTCGAAAATTGTAGCAACTAAGTTTGTAGATTGTGGCCGTATCACTTGAAGCAGGGGTTAGCAAACTACGGCCCACAGGCCAAATCCAACCAGCTACCAGTTCTTGTGAATGAAATTTTATTAGAACACAGTAATGCTTATTTGTTTATATATTGTCTATGGGTGCTTTCATATTATAGCAATACAGTTGAGTATAGATGCTCCTCACCTTACAATGAGGTTACATCCCAAATAAACCTATAGTAAATTGAAAATATCATAAGGCAAAAATGCATTCAATGTATCTAACATTACAAACATGATAGCTTAGTCTAGCCTAACTTAACATGTTCAGAATACTTACATTTGCAAATGGTTGGGAACATTCACCTAAAACAAAGGATATTTTGTAATAAGATGTTGAATAGCTCATGTAATTTATTGAATACTGTACTAGAAGTAAAGACAGAATGGCTGCATGGCTACTAGAAGTGTAGTTTCTACTGAGCGTGTATCCGGTGTTGCACCATGATAAAGTCGAAGCATTGCAAGTTGAACCACTGTAAGCTGGTAACCATTTGTAGTTGCAACAGAGACTTGTAAGAAATAAAGGTATGACATTATCAGAAAACCCGAATTTGAAGCAAAAGGTATCAAAAAGCCACAGAGAATATTTCATACTGAAAAAGAATAATCCATCACAAATATAAAATTCATAAAAGTTTATTACCTAATTATGTAGTTTCAAAAAAACATAAACAAAAACTGATAGAATTTCAAGGAGAAATGGATAAATCTGCAATCACAGTGATAATGTATTTTACTAAGTTTATAGACAAAGTGTATTAGAAAAGTGAGAAAGCATATAGAGGATTTGAATTTTATAATTAACAAACTAAGTTTAATATGCATATATTACAAACACAGGTATTTGTACTGCAAAAGAAGAATAGAAATTATTCTCAAATATTTTCAAAAAAATGACCATATGCTAAGCTTTAAGAAAAAAACTCTAAACAAATTAAAAAATGAAAATCTTATAGGACACAGTATGCTTACTACTATGAAATAAAATTAGAAAGCAATAATCAAAATGTAGTAAGACAAAACAAACATAAACCCTATACACTTAAAAATTTAAAAGCGCACAGTGGAATACATCTTGAGTTAAAAAAGGAAATAGAAATTAATATTATAATTTATTTAGAACTTAATGACACGTCACATCAAACTGCTGGGATGTGACCAAAAGGAGACTTAGAGGAATATATATACATAGATATACTTTAAATGAATTTATTAGAGAAGAAAAGCACAAAATAAATTTTAAAAACCCCCTTTTGATTCAGGAAGCTAAAAGGTTCACAAAGTAAATTCTGTTAAAGAAGGAAATTAATTAAAGACAAGTGCAGAAATTATAAAAAACAAAATATAGATTTGATCAATAAAACATATACTAGCTAAATTACAAGGACGAAAAAAGTGAACTAACTGTTGTTACATGTAATTTAAAAGGGAAGAGAAATTCAAATAAATATCTGAAGCATTAAGAAGAGACATAATAAATAAAGAGATTAAAACTATTAATTCATGCTATGGAAATGCTATATTCTTTCACTGATATAGTAAAATCTCTGAGGTATTTGTTGAATAAAATAAATCACAGAGACTGTGCAAAACATGATCCCCCTACAGATTAAAGCACAAAACAAAGCAACATTATACATGTAAACATAGTAAACATCTGGAAGGACATACACCTAACTGATACAGTGATTACCACTGGGGGACAGGGATAGACCATTTGAGATACTGTTCATACTGTGTTTTAGCATACTTGTAATATTTGTAATTATAAAGTACTTGTAATTATTTTACCAAGAGAGCATGTTTCTTGTTTGTTTAATTAAAAACTAACATAAAAATAACAATCAGAACAAGATAACAGTGTTGATCAATTAATTTGTTATTATGATTGGATTATAGAGATGATGGAGAGGGATTGATAAAACAATGAGGTTGGAGGGGCAGGCAGGAGTCAGGTAAAGGGTCTTGCAAAAAAGTATTCATTTTTGCCATGAAGGTAAAATTGAGCAATTGAAGAGTGTGTTTGAAGCCAACTGGACGCTAGAGACTATGTCTGTACATGAATGTATTTGTAGCGAAGAAGTAATCTGTGAGCATACCTTATTTTCCTGACTAAACTATATGTCTTCGAGAACTGAGAATGTATTTTGTTCATTGTGGCATCCTACTATGGCACTTAGTCAAATGTTTATTTGTAAGTAAGCATATAGCAAAGTATGTTAAATCGAATTTGAATTGTGGTATTGTGTCTGATGTATGTAAGAAAATTCACCAAGTATATAACTTTCCTTAATTCATAAGGTATTGTCGAAGTGATCCATATTCTGTAAATTCTTGGAGAAAAAATATTTAAAGTACGTACAGCAATGATCAACTATGAATTATAAACAATGCTAAATATTATGGTAAATTTTCCCAGTATTAAACATTGTAATTTAGCAATGCAACACTGATTAATAGAAAATGAAGATATGGTTAAAGCCCTATGGGATCTATACACCACATTTCAAGTTATATGAGAAAAAAAACTTCAAAATGTTTCAATATGTGTCAAAAATGCTAATTATTCTCTATGGTATTTGTTTGACTCTGGGATGGGACAATGCATATATTAACTATTTGAAGTAATGTATGTACAGATCGAAATTATTCCCTATGCTATAGGTTCCCATGGCTAATTTAAAGTTCAATCAGATTTAAAAGACCAATGCATCCTTGATGCACGACAGCAGTGATCTTTGTCTTTTAAAACATTTTGAATCAAAGACGAGGGTTGCCTATCAGAGTAAACTGCTAGTGATGAGCCAAGTTATTTCTGTGGTGAATTGTTAATGTTCGTCAGGAGTAACATGACAAGAAGTTTTTTACTGTTAGGCTACAAGGCAAACAGTAGCCATCATCTACAAGGCTCTCAAATTAGGCATTTTTGGATTTCTATTACAGTAATGATCAAAAAGTGTAAGAATCATTCTACTAAATCTCATGTAACCTTGATGTTTCTGTGTTAAGTTCCTTTTCTTTTAGTCATAGTCATGTTCTTTGCTTAAGACTTAAAACAATTCATCCAAGTTAGCCAGAGCTGCAGAGGAGCTTATGGTTGGAGGCCCTGCCATCCTCCTTTGAGATCTTCTGAGCATATTATAGATAGTACCAGTATCCACTTCATACTACCAAAAGATGAACATCATTTTTGTCAAACCCTGTCTTTTGAGAGATTTTGCTAACACCTGTGACCAAACAATTGCCTTATACTAGCAAGGTTCTCAAAGGATTTTATAAGAGTCACAATGTTATTAATATTTTCCACGTACTTAGTGATATGCGTCCACATCATACCAACTCTTTCAACTATTCAACTACTGAACAAAATTCTCTTTCTTGTGTTGACGTAATTTGTGGACCCAGGAGAAAACAAAACAAATAGGTGCATATGGCACACCTCCAGAACAAAAACATAATAACCCTTTTCCTCTGATGTCCTCTTAGTATCTTCATTTGAACCCTGGTTTGTGAACAGTACACAAAGTGAATTGCTAGCAGATGTTCAGCTTGCTAAGCCTCCAAATCAACTGAATGTGTTCCCAGACAAAACCAAGGGTCGAACTGCTTATTTTTTTGGCCTGATAACGAGATGCAGATCAACTGGGAAAGACGAGAGTTTTTATTTCTG
Source organism: Ateles fusciceps (assembly GCA_036589455.1). Lineage (NCBI taxonomy): Eukaryota > Metazoa > Chordata > Mammalia > Primates > Atelidae > Ateles > Ateles fusciceps. Next base: position 170,095 of record JAZHEH010003048.1, on the reverse strand, counting down.
TAACGGGGTACAGGAAGAGGATTGGAAATTATAGCCAGACCAACTCAAAATTGCAAAGTTTTCCAGAACTTATATACCTTCTAAGCTATATGTCTATGTGTAAGTGTGCATCCTTCTAAAGACATAAGTGATTAACTTATTCTAATCTATAACTAAGGCCTGAGTTCTGAAGACCTTCCTCTGGAGCCTCAGTACATTTACTTAATCTAAATCAGTGCAGGTGCTGGGGTGACTACCCTTATCTTGTCTCCTACTAAATCATGGAGGTTTGGGGAGTTCCTTCAGACCCCCAATAAACTTGTTTGTGGAGGCCTGGGGAGTTTCTTCAGACACCCAATAAAACTTGTTTAATCCTAAACGGGTCCTGTTAAGAATTCCTTCATTATCTGTCATACTTCAAGGCCCAGGAAAGGCCTAGGTAAAACTTTTGGTGGGCTTTTGTTATCATCCCAGCCTTTGTATAGGGAACTGGCTCTTTAAACTTTTAGTATCTAACCTAACCACTCAGTCAGTGCTGAGACAGTTATGATGGAGGTCTGCCTATTCAGCCATTAGGGAGACCTGGCCTACCACAAATGAATATCCTCTTGGCCAAGGAGACCCCAGAGAAACCTGAAAACCTGAATTCCCAGCCATGACAGGAAGGGAGATCAGACACACCTCATTACCCTCCCTTTCTTTTGGAGCTTAGGCACAACTGACTGGTATTAAGGGTAAAATAGAGAACACAAAGCTGACAAAACAGACTCTTGTGGCAGTAAGATACCAAATTATAACCAAGACATGAGGCCTTGCAAGGTAAGGGTTAAGTTGCAGCCTACAAACCATAAAATCTTGTTAAATTTGTTTTTTAATTAACCTGGTATAATGTGGCTTTCCAACCTGACTCTGGTATAGCATCACAGATAGATAGTAGACCTGGAAGGAAATGAAAAGATTTTATCTCAAAATATATTTCTTTGACATATTTGAAATGGCCCTGCAAAGCTGTCTTTTGTGGGGAAATTTGTATCTGTAGAGAACCTTCAATAACGCAGCTGGGCCCTCCCTTTCTAAGCCTTTCCTGGATCTATAGAGATTAAGAGTTTGACACCTTTTAAAGTCTGAAAAGAGACATTTACCATTTATTCTCTCTGAAGGTTGCTACCTATGAGGCTTCATCTGTATCATGAGAATCTTGGCCTTCAGGACCCCCCCTTATCTTAAGTATTTCTTTCTACTGACTTCAAATCTTTAGACAAAGTTTAACTCTTCCAACCAATTGCTAATCAGAAAAATCTTTAAATTCACCTATGACCTGTAAACCCCCTCTTCAAGATCCCACCTTTTCTGGGGCTGTGCCAACATATACCTACCATGTATTGATTTATGTCTTTGCTTGTAATTCCTGCCTTCCTAAAATGTATAAAAACAAACTGTAACCTGATCACCTAGGCACACATTCTCTGGACCTCCTGAGACTCTTCCCCAGGCCATGGTTATTCATACTGGCACAGAATAAACCTCTTTAAAATATTTTATAGGGTTTAGTTTTTTTTCCATTAATACTTTATTATCTAGCAAACTCTGATAAGCATTCCTGAAAGAAACAAAGAGGGGGATAGTTACTATATACAGCAATTCTTTTTCAGAATATGGCAGACTACGGCAGACTACAAGACAGAAAATTTGCTGATTACTCAAAAGCTAATTATATTGTGGAATATCTCAAAGTAAATGAACTATGTTCAAGTCTTTGTTCACTTTGGATTGTCTCTTCTCCACTAGAATAACAACTCAAACAGAAACCAAGGATATGAAAACAGATCCCTTCTTCACTGTGCCCTCTGGAGTTTATATTCATTCTTCCAATTTATGTTGTAATTAAATTTAGGATAATATAACTCTACAGATAATCATACCAGCTTTTCCTTTTCATTAAAACAGTGCCATCTTTACAGGTAAAGGTAGGGTATTTATATACATATATACACCTTGATATTTAATTCAGAAGCAATCTCATCAGTAATGCATGCATTCTGTTTTCTTTATTGGTAGTTTGCCAAGCAAAGGTATACTTTGGTATAGGCTATTGAGGAAGAGTTAAGTGGGGAAACAGAACAATTAGCACATTTCAATGCCCCCGAATAGATTCTAGTAAGGTAAGTCAAGGCAGATTGCCTACTTTGTAGCACTCATTATAAGTACTTTCCTCTGGATTCCTTAACTTATTAGGCTATAAATAACTATGATGATTTTAAAGATTTTAAATATAATATAAAATGTTACCCAAAAAAGAAGTTTCATTGTTATAGTTTAATTGTCCAGATTTTTTGTCTACTACTGTTAAAAGTAAGTTGCTGCACAATTTATTTTTTGTTTGACCCTACTTAGCACAGAATTCTATAAAAATGCCATTTGTTAACCCTGATGAAATCATTTTAATAGCAGCACTTGTCTTTTCATAATGTGACTTAGTTACATTTGAATACGTGATTGGTCTATGTTTAAGAAAAAAGGAAATTATAAACAAAATGGTTGACTTTTTATTTCTTTATTTTTTTAAGAGCAGAGAAAAAAGGTAAGAGGGGGAGACAAGGCCCTCAGGTACTGAAGGCAATTGTCAGGACTATAGTTTAGGAATGGAATATGGTTATAGCTTAGGGTTGTGGATAGGGCACAACTTGGATTTTTCTCTACTACCCTCCTCACCAATCAGTACTTCTGGGACACCAAAATGTGTGGGGTTTTTCCCCATACTGACCAATTATCCAGCAGTAGCTGGGTGTCCTACAATTAAACTCAATTCTGACACTATGTAGCTAGAGGAGTATCAGATCCCACAGGTTAACGGCTCAGTCCCACAAACACCACATCGGTTGAAGGTGGAGGCAGAAGATGGCAGAAAATAAAGTTCCACTGATCATCACCCCCCACAAGAATACCAGGTTAACAACTGTCTACCAAAAATGAAAACAGAAAAAAAATGTAACCAAAAATCAGGTAAGTACTTACAGTACCTGGTTTTAACTTTATATTACTGAAAGACGCACTGAATAGATAGAAATAAAAGCAATCTTGAATCACTGAACCACCCCTCCCCTACTCCTACCACAGGCAGCCTGGCGTGGAGAGTATCTCTGGGTACTGGGGGAGAGAAGAACACAGCAGTTGTAAGCTTTTGAACTCATTGCTGTTGTATTAGAGCAGAAGGATAAACTAGACCAGCCTCAGCTGATGCCCAGCCACATAGGGAGGATTTAAACCAACCCTAGCCAGAGGGGAATTACTGATCCCAGTGGTTTAAACTTAAGGGCCCACAAACCTTGCCACTGAGAGATGAAGTAGCCTCCCATGCCTAGGTAAATTTGAAAAGCAGTTTAGGCCATAAGGGCTGCAACTTTTAGATGAGTTCTAGGGCTGAACTAGGCCAAGAAGCAGTGAACTAGGAGGGCATGCATCATACTGAGACACCAGCTGGGGCAGCAAAAGCAAGTGCTGGCATCACCCCTCCCCTAAATTTGGGCTGCACAGGTCACAGCTCCAAAGACACCTCTTCCTTCCACTTGAAGAGAGGAGAGAAAAGAGTGAGGAGGACCTTTTGTCCTGCATCTTGGATACCAGCTCAGCCACAGGATAGGCTATCAATCAGTCTCGAGACACCTGTTCTAGGACCTAGCTCCCAGGTGACATTCCTGGACACACCCTGGGCCAGAAGAGAAACTATTGCCTTGAAGGAGAGGACCCAGTCCTTCCAGCATTCATCACCTGCTAACTGAAGGCTCTTGAGCCCCAAATAATCAGCAGTGATACCCAGGGACTACATAAAGGCTTTGGTGAGCCTGTGAGAGTTGCTGGCTTTAGGTACCAATACCGCCACAGGAAAGTAGAGCACCAAACAGGCTCTTGAGATCCCCAATTTCAGGATGTGACTCTTGAATGGCATTTATTTATTTATTTATTTATTTATTTTTTATTGCATTTTAGGTTTGGGGGTACATGTGAAGAACATGGAAGATTGTTGCATAGGTACACACATGGCAGTGTGATTTGCTGCCTTCCTCCCCCATCACCTATATCTGGCATTTCTCCCCATGCTATCCCTCCCCAACTCCCCACCCCCCACTATCCCTCCCTTTTTCCCCCGACAGACCCCAGTGTGTGATACTCCCGTCTGGCCCACTGTATGTCAAATAAATGCATACAATGGGCCAGACGGGAGCCCCCTGCCATGAAGGGAAAGTCCCAGGCAAAGCAGCATTCACCATAAGCTGAGTTAAAAGACCTTGGGTCCTAAGGGCTTATCAGTAGTAGTCTGACAGTACTTTTTATGGCCAGCTGTGGTGATAGCTACAGTGTGAGGCTCTTCTGCCCTTGGAAGAGGAAAGGAAGAGTGGAAAGAATTGTGTATTGTGATTTGAGTGCCAGCTCAGCCACAATAAAATAGAATATCAGATAGACTCTCTAAGGTTTTTAATTCTAGTCTTTGACTCTCAACACTTCTGGAGATACCCAGGACCTAAGGGACCTAGATGCCCTGAAGGGAAGGATACAGGCCTGGCTAGCTTTGTGCCCAACTGGTTGTAGAGCCCCAGGGCCTTGAGTGCACATGGGCAGTACCTAGGGAGTAGTTACAGCAGGCCTTGGGTGTGCCCTAATGTTGTACTGGCTTCAGGTCTGATTCAGTGCAGTAGTAGTTGTGGTGGTTACAGGAGAGCTTCTGTTACTCTACCTAGAGCTTTGGGTAGCTCAGAACAGAGATAGAGACTCTGTATATATGAAAGAAAGTAGGAGAGGGGAGCAAGACTCTCTACCTGGTAATCCAAAGAATTCTGCCAGATTTGCCCAAGATATCAAGGGAATATTTCTATGAGTTTGCAAGAATCACAGTGTTATTGGGATTGGGGTTTCCCTAAAGCAGAAATAGCTCAGATAAAAACATCTAAGTCCTTTAAAATATCTGGAAACCTTCCCAAGAAGGATGGGACAAATAAGCCCAGAACAGTGAAGACTGCAATAAATACCTGAATCTCAGACACCCAGACACTGAAAAACATCAACAGGCATCAAAGAAACGTGACCTCAGCAAATGGACTAAGAAACCGGGTACCAATTCTGGAGAAATGGATATATGTGACCTTTCAGACAATGAATTCAAAATAGCTGTGCTGAGAAAACTCAAAGAAATTCAAGATAACAGAGAGAGAGGAATGCAGAATTCTATCAGATGAAATTAACCAAGAGATTGAAATAATTAAAAATAATCAAGTAGAAATTCTAGACCTGAAAAACATAACTGGCATACTGAAGAATGCATTAGAGTCTTTTAATGGCAGCATTGATTAAGCAGAAGAAAATACACAAAGCAGACAAAAGAAAATAAATAAAAAATGATGAAGCACACATCCGAGATCTAGAAAACAGCCTCCAAATGAAAATCTAAGAGTTATTAGCCTTAAATAGGAGGTAGAAGAAAGAGATAGTGGTAGAAAATTTATTCAAAGGGATAATAACAGAGAACTTTCCAAACCTAGAGATAGATATCACTATCCAGGTATGGGAAGGTTCCCAAACACCAAGCATATTTTAACCAAAAAAGACTACCTCATAGCATTTAATGATCAAATGCCCAAAGATCAAAAATAAAGAATGAATTCTAAAAGCAGCAAAATAAAAAAAATAATAATAACACACAAGGGAGCTCCAATAAGTTTGGCAGCAGACATTTTAGTGGAAACTCTACAAGTCAGGAGAGTTTGTAGGGTTTCCATGTATATATTTATGGTGTGAAGAAAAAAACTTTTTACCCTAGAATAGTATATCCAGCAAAAAATATCCTTCAAACATGAAGGAGAAATAAATACTTTCCCAGACAAACAAAAACTGAGAGACTTCATCAATCCTAGCCATGTCCTACAGTAAATGCTAAAGGAGAATTTCAATCACAAATAAAAGGGTATTAATGAGTAATAAGTAATCACTTGCAAATTATAAAACTTGTAATAGTAAACACACAGAGAAACAGAGAATATCATAACAGTGTAACTGTGCTGTGTAAACTGTTACCCTAAGTAGAAAGACTAAATGATAACCCAATAAAAAATACTAAACATTTTTTTAAGACATGGTCAATACAATAAGATATAAATAGGAACAACAGAAAGTTAAAAAGTGGAGTGACTAAGTTAAAATGTAGGGTTTTTATTAGTGTTCTTGGTGCTTGTTCTTGTAAGTTTATGCAAACAGTTTTAAGTTGTTATCAGGGTAAAATAACTGGTTATGTGATAGGATTTTCAAGCCTCATGGTAACCTCAAACCAAAGGCATACAATGGATACACAAAAAAAGAAGCAAGAATCTGAATCATATCTCCAGAGAAAATTATCTTAACTAGAGGAAGACAGGAAGGAAGGAAAGAAGGAAGAAAAGACCACAAAACAACCAGAAAACATATTTGTTTTTTTTTTTTAAAAAAACCAACAAAACAAGGAGTAAGTCCTTACTTATCAATAATAATATTGAATGTATATTGACCAAAGTCTCTAATCAAAAGACATAGAGTGGCTGAATCGATGAAATAAAAAGACCCATTGATCTGTTGCCTACAAGAACACACTTCTATAAAGACACACATACACTAAAAATAAAGGGAGAGAAAAAGATATTCTCTGCCAATGGAAACTAAAAAAGTAGGAGTTACTGTACTTATATTGAAACAAAATAGATTTAAAGACAAAAACTATAAGAAGAAACAAAAAATTGACTATATAATGATAGTTCATTCAGTAAAAGAATATAACATTTTTAAATATGTATGAACATTTTAAATATGTATGAACATTTTAAATATGTATGAACCCAACACTGGAACATCCCAGATGAGTAAAGCAAATATTGTTTGTTAAAGAGAGAATAACTCCAATAAAATAATAGCTGGGGACTTCAACACTCCAGTTTCAGAACTGGACAAATCTTTCAGACAGAAATTCAACAAAGAATCATCAGACTTAATCTGCACTCTAAACCAAATGAATCTAACAGATATTCACATAGGATTTCATCCACGAGAGGTGCAGAATACACATTCTTTTTTTGCAGAACATGAATCATTCTCAAGGATAGACCATATGTCATGTCACAAAACAAATCTTAAAATATTCAAAAAATTGAAACAGTATCAAGTATCTTCTCTGACCACAATGGAATAAAACTAGAAACTAAGGAGAGGTAATTTTATAAAGAATACAAATACTTAGAAATTAAGCAATATGACCACTGAATCAGTGAGGAAATTAAGAAAAAATTGGAAAAATTACCTGCAACAAATGACAATGGAAACACAACATATCCAAACCTACAGGATATAGTAAAAGAAGTATTAAGAGCTAATCTATAGCTATAAGTGCCTACATTGAAAAGAAGCAAACTTCAAGTAAACAATGTAATAATGCATCTTAAAGAACTAGAAAAGCAAGAGCAACTCAAACCTAAATTTCGTAGAAGAAATAGTGAAGATCAGGAACAGAAATAAATAAAATTGAAATAAAAAAATACAAAAGATCAATGAAGCAAAGATTTTTTTTTTGTCAAGTTAAACAAATTTGACAAAATTTTAGCCAGACTAAGAAAAGAGAGCAGACCCATATAAACAAAATTAGAGATGAAAAAGGAGACATTAGAACTGCTACTGCAGAAATCCAAAGGATTATTAGGGATTACTATGAGAAACTATATGCCAATAAACTGGAAAATATAGAAGAAATGGAAAGTTTCTAGATATATACAACCGACCAAAATTGAATGAGAAAAAAACTTTAAAACCTAGTAGACCAATAATGAATAGTGAGATCAAGGTTGTAATGAAGAGTATCTCAGTAAGTAAAAGCCTGGGACATGATGGCTTCATTGCTGAATTCTACCAAACATTTACAGGAGAACTAATATCAATCCTCCTCAAACTATTCTGAAAAATAGAGGAGGAAGAAATACTTCCAAACCAATTGTATGAGGCCAGTGTTACCCTAATACCAAAAACCAGACAAAGATACATTAATAAAAGAAAACTACAGGCCAACATTTCTAGTGAATATTGATGCAAATATTCTCAACAAAATACTAGCAAACTGAATTTAACAAAACATTAGAAGAACATTCATCATGACCAACTGGGATTTATCACTATGATGCCAGGATGGTTCAACATATACAAATTAATCAATGTGATACATCATATAAACAGAATGAAAGATTATAACCATATGATTATTTCAATTGATGCTGAAAAAGCATTTGATAAAATTCAACATCGCTTCATGATAAAAACTCTGAAAAACTGGATGTAAAAGGAACATACCTCAACATAATAAGAGCCATACATGACAGACCCATAGCTAGTATCATACTGAATGGGGGAAAACTGAAAGCATTTCCTCTAAGATCTGGAACACAACAAAGACAACCACTTTCACCACCATCACTTTCACCACTGTAATTCAATATAGTATTGGAAGTCTTAGCTACAGCAATCATACAAGACAAAGATATAAAGGACATCTATGATGACTACTATTGAATGTCAACCTGATTGGATTAAAGGATGTAAAGCGTTGCTCCTGTGTCTGTAAGGGTATTGCCAAAGGAGATTAACATTTGAGTCAATGGACTGGGAAAGCAGACCCACCCTCAATCTGGGTTGGCAAAGTCTAATTAGCTGCCAGGAGGTCAGAATAAAAGACAGAACATGAAAAGACTTTACTGTTTTAGTCCCAGTGAGCATCTTTCTCCCATGCTGGGTGCTTCCTGCCCTTGAACATCAAACTCCAAGCTCTTTAGTTTTGGGACTTGGACTGGCTTCCTTGCTCCTCAGCTTGCAGACAGCCTATTGTAGTACCTCACCTTGTGATCCTGTGCGTCAATACTCCTTAATAACCCCTTTATATATACGTCTATCCTATTAGTTCTGTCCCTCTAGAGAACCCTGACTAATACAACATCCAAACTAGAAAGGAAGAAGTCAAAGTATCCTTGTTTGCAGAAGATATGATCTTATATTGAAAAACCTAAAGACTCCACAAGAAACTACTGAAATTGATTTTAAAAATTCGGTAAAGTTGCCAGATACAAAACCAACATACAAAAATCAGTAGCATTTATATATATGAACAATGAACAATGTCAAAAAGTAATAAAAAGTAATCCCATTTATAATAGCCACACAAAAAATTAAATACCTAGGAATTAACCAGAGAAGTAAAATATCTCTGTAATGAAAACTTATAAAACACTGGTGAAAGAAATTAAACAGTACACCAAAAAATGGATATACATTCCATGTTCCTATATTTGCAAAATCCATGTTGTTAAAATGTCCATTCTACACCAAGTAATCTACAGATTCAATGCAGTTCCTATCAGAATACCAGTAATATTCTTCACAGAATTAAAAAAAAAATCCTAAAATTTATATGGAACACTAAAGACCAGAATAGCCAAAGCTATCCTAAGCAAAAAGAAAAAGACTAGAGGAATCACATGATCTGACTTCAAATTATACTACAAAGCTATAGTAAACAAAACAAAACAAAACAAAAAACAAGGTACTAACATAAAAGCAGATACATGGACCAATGGGACAGAATAGAGAACTCAGAAATGAATCCACACACCTGCAGTGAACTCATGTTCCACAAATTTGCCAAGAACATACCCTTGGAAAAACACAATATCTTCAATAAATGGTGGTGGGAAAACTGGATATCCACAAGTAGTAGAATAAAGCTAGAATGAAACTAGACCACTACCTCTCATCATAGACAAAACTCAAATCAAAATGGATTAAATACTTAAATCTAAGACCTCAAATCATGAGACTACATTGAGGAGACTCTCCGAACATTGGTTTGGGCAAAAATTTCTTAAGCAATACCCCCACAAACACAGAAAACCAAAGCAAAAATGGACAAATGAAATCATGTCAAGTTACAAAGCTTCTGCACAGCCAAGGATGCAATCAACAAAGTGAAGAGACAACCCATAGAAAGCGAGAAAATATTTGCAAGCTACCCCTGTGTCAAGTGATTAATAACCATAATATATAAGGAACTTAAGCTACTATCTAGGAAAATAATCTAATAATCTTATCAAAAGATGGGCAAAATATTTGAAGAGACATTTCTCAAAAGAAGATGTGAAAATGGCAACCATGTATATGGTAAGGTGCTTGACATCATTGATCATCACAGAAATTCAAATCAAAACTACTATGAGATATCATCTTACCCCAGTTAAAATAGCTTATATCCAAAAGACAGGAAGTAACAAATGCTGGCAAGGTTGTGGAGAAGAAGGGAACCCTTGTGTACTGTTAGTGGGAATGTAAATTAGTACAGCCATTATAGAGAACATTTTGGAGCTTCCTCAAAAAAGCTAAAAATTGAGCTACCATATGATCCAACAATCCCATCACTGGGTATATACCCAAAAGAAAGGAAATCAGTATATTGGCAAGATATTTGCATTCCCATGTTTATTGTAGCACTACTCAATAGCCAAGATTTGGAAGCAACAGATGAATGGATAAAGAAAATGTGGTACATATACACAATGGAGTACTATTCAGTCATAAGAAAGAATGAGTATCTAGTCATTTACAACAACATGGATAGAACTGGAGATGATTATTTTAAGTAAAATAAGCCAGGCACTGAAAAGTAAACATCACATGGTTTCACTTATTTTGGGGATCTAAAAATCAAAACAATTGAATTAATGGACATAGAGAGTAGAAAAATGGTTACTGGAGGCTGGGAAGTATAGTGGGCACGTGGCTAGGAGAGGTGAGTATATTTAATGGGTAAAAAAAAGTAGAAAGATAAGATCTACTATTTGATAGTATAACAGGGTATATTCAATAATAACTCTACATTTTAAAATAAACAGTATAATTGGATTGTTTGCAACTCAATGAAAAAATGCTTGAAGTATGGATACCCCATTGTTCATGACGTGCTTATTTCACTTTTCATGCTTGTATACATACATCTCATGTACTCCATAAATGTATATACCTACTATGTACCCACAAAAATAAAAAAATAAAGCACCCCTACTTTAAAAGCCAATTACAGCTGGATATGGTGGCTCATGCCTGTAATCACAGCACTTTGGGAGGCTGATGAGGTCAGGAGTTCAAGACCAGCCTGACCAACATGGAGAAACCCCATATCTACTAAAAATACAAAAATTAGCTGGGTGTGGTGGTGGACACCTGTAATCCCAGCTACTAGGCAGTCTGAGGCAGGAGAATCTCTTGAACCTGGAAGGTGGAGGTTGCAATGAGCCGAGATTTTGCCATTGCACTCCAGCCTGGGCAAGAAGGGTTAAATTCTGTCTCAAAAAAAAAAAAAAAAAAATGCACCAGTCACAAGTCCAGGTTGTCACCTGCGCTTGACCATCTGGCTATAAATTAGAGTTTCCTCCTGGCACCCCTAGGTTTGATTATTTGCTACAGAGGCTCTCAGAACTCAGGAAAGCACTTTATTATTACTCATTTATTATAAAAATAATACAACTCAGGAACAGCCACTTGGAAGAGATGCATGAGACAAGTGTCAACAAAAAGTCAAACTCTGTAGAATCTTTGAAAAGATTTATTCTGAGACAAATATAAGTGAACAATGGCCCATGACACAGCCCTCAGGTGATCCTGAGAAAATGTGCTCCAGGTGGCTAGACTACAACTTGGTTTTACACATTTTAGGGAGACATAAAACATCAATAAATGTAAGATATACATTGGTTTGTTCTGGAAAGGTGGGGGCAACTGGTAGCAGGGACTTCCAGATCACAGGAGGATTTGAAAGTTTTCTAATTGGCAATTGGTTGAAAGAGTTATGATCTAAAGATCTAGAATCAATAGAAAAAAAAAAAGGAATGTCTGGGATACAGTAACATAACAATTGTGGAGACCAAGGTTTTATCATGCAGACGAAGCTTCTAGGTAGCTGACTTCAGAGATAATAGACTGTAAATGTTTCTTATAAGACTTAAATAGTCTGTTTTATCAAGTCTTTAGGTCTGTGTTGATATTAATGCTGGCCAGCTGAGCCTGAATTTTAAAAGGGAGGAGCGTATAATGAGACATATCAGACTCCCCCTTTCCATTATGGCCTGAACTAGTTTTTCAGGTTAACTTTGGAATGTCCTTCACCAAGAGAAGATGTGTCTATTCAGATGGTTTCTGGGATTAGAATTTTATCTTTGGTTTATACAAGGTATGTGGGAGGGGGCACAGAGCTCCCATGCCCTCTCTGGGGTGGTCACACTCCCAGAACCCCCATGTGTTCATCAATTGGGAAGGTCTCTGAGCTCTGTCCATTTGAGTTTTTATAGAAGCTTCATTAGGTAGACATGATTGATTAAATCATTGGCAACTGGTGATCAACTTAACCTTCAGCCTCTTTCTCCTCCCTGGAAATCAGGGGTTGGGGCTAGAAGTTTATCCCTCAAATCACCTTTTTCTTTTCCCTGGCAACCAAACCCCTATCTTGAGTTTATGCAGGAGCTCCAGCCATTAGTCATTTCACTAGAATACTAAAAGGCACTTATCACTTCAGCGATTCCAAGCGTTTTGGAAAATGCATACTTGGAAATAGGACAAGACTAAAATACATATTTTTTTTATTGTAGCACAATATCACAGGGTGTGGAAATAGGGCTGACAGGCAAATGGCTCCCTTTCTACTCTTCCCTCTCTGCCCTCTGTATCTCATTAATTAATTCTGTCTCAGGGAGCAGAAATGAAGACAAACTGAGGGGAATGAAAAGTTGGCTGGAATCCTGCTGTGACATCAACTAAGAGGTGGTAATCCTGACCCTGATGTTGGAGCTTGTGTAAGTCTCCCTTTCCAGTGTTTCCTGGCCTGGCCAGGAGAAGGAAGAAAGCAGGAGACACTAAGACTTGGGGAAAGTGAGAGATGTGGTGCTTCCCTCAGGGGATCAGAAAAAGAGTATATCTGCAGGAATGTGAGGATACTGGAGCACCATTTCCCAAGACACCACTGTCTCCCATACGCCCTACCCTCCTTTTCCCAGAGTCACTCCCAGAACCACTCCTAGGTGTTGTTCCCCTAAAATAGTTGACTTATATTCCTCTTGAAAAAATACCTTACTATGTATAGCAAAAAATTATATGACAAAAAAATTTTAAACATTAAATCCTAAATTTATCCTTTGGCCTTCCAGTGCATTTTCAGAACATCCTGTTACAGTAGTTGCTCTAGGGTTAGCTGTCATGATAAGACCTATCCTTTAATGTTTAAAAGGATAATAGTTGATTGAGCACTCACTGCTATGTGATATTTGATGAACACCAATTTAAAAGGGCTTATGTCTAAAGAGAATGTTTTCCAGAATTACTTTTATTGTGGATAACTTTTTTAAAAAACTTCTCTGTTATTACCTCCAGAGGAACAGCATTTTCTCCAGTGTCAATGGAGGGAACACATTTTATGTACACATTGTGTACCTCGTACTGACAATGTAGTGTTCCACATTGTAGGTTTTTATGTGGGCCTGTATGCATGAAATGGACTTTCCTTCTATGGAATGCAATGTTTTTCGAAAAGCCCTGTTTGAGGTAAAACAAACAAACAGCAAAACAGTGTTTTACAGTCAGGAATGTCCTTATGTGACACCTGTGGACATTACTGAGGCTCTAGGATTTTTTTTTTTTCCACACCAAAAGAACAATCTGGGTGTAAAAATTGAACATGGTCTATCTTGTCAAAACTGGGTAGAATGATGACCTGAAGTCAGCTAAAAGTAGATGTGATAAAATAATTTAAAGGTATTAGGTATAGTGCAAAGAATATGGGTTTGAATGCCACCTATGCTGTGTACTAGTTATATAACCTTACACATGTTATCTAATTACTCTGAAGTTCAGTTTCCTCACCTAAAAAGTAAAGAACATGATTTCATATATTTGACAGAGCTCATGTGGAGTTCAAATAAGATAACGTTTATAAATGGTTTTGCCGTGATGTTGAGAATTCTTGTTTGTAAATGACAGACTCTTAAACCAAAGTAAGCAAAAACAAGATATTATATTGATTCAGGTGATTCAAATGGGAAGCAAAGGGCAAAATTACTACAGGATCAACTGGATGTAATATTTTAAATAATGTTATTAGGCTCCCTCTCTCTCTTTTCTTTTGTTTTTTTTTTTATATTATTTCTTAGTCAGATTCATGCCATATTGTGAAATATGTGGCCTGTGACAGCTTTAGGAGGTCGCCTATATTTTCAGAACAACAAAAAAAAAACCATGACCTATCCCTCTGTGAATCCATATCTATCCCTGTAAAATACTCTGATCACTTAGACTGTAGACCAACATTGTTTCCCAGGGTGTTGAATACTATAATTGTCCAGGCTGGATCAGGTACACGTGATTTTGGAAGAATAGAGAGGGCCTCGTAATTGTCACATCTGTGATAATTGTGTGACACAATGATTCTAAACTCTGGCTAGATCTTAGAAATACCTGGGAAACTTGCTATTATAAAAAACAGAGACTCCTGTTTGTAGCCAGGAAATGAAGTGAAAAGAAGGTGCAACAAAAGTTGAAGATCACAAAAATAGTATGAATATGCGAGAACTAGCTCCCAAAAGAAAAAAGAAAAAGTCTTTTTGTTTGTTTTCTCTCTCTCTTTTTGTTTTTTTGCCAGAAGAAAAAAAAGTGTAGTGGTAAGCAACAAAAAACAGATGTTCACTACAAGTATTCACTGCAGTGTGTGGTATATCCTAAAGCCTGAAATGTTAACTATTATTATTAATATGTTATTACAAAATAGAAAAATACAGCATTATTATCTATAATGCTAGCATGTGCCATGTGCCTTCCATATGTGAACAGTAACTATATGGTTAATAGAAAGAGAAAAAATAGTGATTTTGAGCAAAGAGGGTAGGTTGAAAATACTGTAGATGATGAATGCAAGACATGCATATTTATGAGTGATTGTATTTATTTTTTAAAACATAAGAAGCTAGGAAATTGCATATGTAAAACAAATACTGCCAATTTACTATGTGCCAGACATGGTTTAAGGTGCTGTTGGTATATTAGTGAATAAAACAGGAATAAAAAAATCCCTACCCTGTGGAGTTTATTTTATAGTGAACATAAACAGGGAAAAAACTAACAAGAAAATAGACAATATAGTATGGCATGTGATAAATGCTATAAAGAACAAAGGAGAACAGGGAGGTGCTGGGTAGGAGGTGGTGATATTGTTGCAGTTTTACATGGATTGGCCTGGAAGGGTGTTATTGAGGTGAACTTTGAGCAAAACCAGAGAGAAGTTAAGAGAGCACGTATGTTCATAGTTGGAGAATGAGTGTTCTAGGCCAAAAGAACAAAAACAAGGAAGCCAGATCCGTTAGAGTAAAGTAAGTGAGAGAGAGAGAGAGTAATTGGAGATGAGCTCATTGAGGTAGAGCGATATCAGACTATTTAAAACCTTACAGATAAGACATTGGAAAACTTTTTCTGTAAAGAGGACAGGCAGCAAATAATTTAGGCTTTGTGCCCCAAAAGGCAAAATTTAGGATATTATATAGGTATTCACATAACAAAAGAGAAAACAAATAAATTTCCACCATTTTTAATTGATAAAACTCAGTTGTTAGTTGTCATCAAAAGGTTACCACAGTATAACTTTTTTTTTGAAACAGAGTTTCACTCTGTAGCTCAGGCTGGAGTGCAGTGGCATGATCTCAGCACACTGCAACCTCTGATTTCCAGGTTCAAGTAATTATCCTGCCACAGCCTCTCAAGTAGTTGGGATTACAGGCACCTGGTACCATGCCTGGCTAATTTTTGTATTATTAGTAGAGATAGGATTTTACCATGTTGGCCAAGCTGGGTCTGAAACTCCTGATCTCAGGTGATCCGCCTGCCTCAACCTCCCAAAGTTCTAGGATTACAGGCATAAGCCACCTATCCAGCCTACACAGTGTAACTTTCAAATGTAAATGCTTCTTTGCCTTGTAATTATAGGTTGAATACATTAAGAAACAGTATCAAGTGTGTAACAAAAGTTAACTCCCCAAAACTTTTCAGTGTTATAAACTAGTGGTTGAAATAGTGGTTTTCTCATTTGGACAAATTTCACTGTTAACCCAGTGCTCAAAAAACTCATAAGTATATGACTGCCAAGTCATCTAACCATTTGCTGTCTAGTAGAACTAGTCAGGGTATTCAGCTTTTAATTCTGACAATGGTTCAGTACATAAAAGTGATTGGAATTTACCACTGACACGGATTCAATAACACATGATAGATTGAAATGTTTTTCACAGTGTACCTGCTGTTGAATAATACAATGAAGCTTTAAACACTTTGTAATTTCATGACCTTTAAAAATTTGTTCAGCTAATTCTTTTTCTGCTCAACACATATTTTTACCAACATCAGTTGTATCACATCTTAGTGGATTCCACTTCAGGTCATACGAAATGAATACTTTCTCAACTTCTTGCCTGTTCCATGCAGACTATTTGTATGGGTTAATCTTTCAGCCACTTTAAACTTGGTATTTCTTTCTAAAATAAATAACAGAAATATTAGTAACATTTGTTGGTGCATCAAAACCCAGGAAAAAAACACATTAAATTTTTTTGCTTTCTTTTTTCATTGATTATTTATGGTAACCAATATCCAAAACTTTTAAAGCAATCCTTTTTATTAAAAGCTGTAATCAGAGTATAGTTTATTTACTATCAGTAAATGGCTTTCCTTGCTTTCAGTACCACATGAGCCACTCAGAAACTTACTTTGGTAGCAGTCTCATTTTCATTTTTTATTTTTGTGACAAAAACTGTGAAAAAGTATTTCCCTTTAATTTTTTTTATCATTGTTGCTTTGCTCTGAGTTGGGAATAATTGGATAAAAACTTAACCAGTTATGTCAATATATATTGTGTTCTTTTAGCACAGCTATATTGTCATTGACAAATAAAAATGACACTTTGTCATCTAATGCAACAAAATAATCCATTCTTCATTGTGGCTTAAAAGAATGATATTCAAAGTTTTTTTAAAATATATTTTTTACTTCAACATAATGGATGTTCAGTGGTAATAAAAATAAATACAAAATGTATGATGGTAGAGCATGTGACATCAGAAATACACCCAAGTTACCACTGTATCACTGTGATTTGTAATGTACTGAGTAGGAGTATAAAACAATGAAGGCACTACATGTGATTTCTGTTACAATCACTGAAAACTGCAACTGTAATACAAAAGTAGTCATAGGAAATGCACAAATAAATGAGGGTGGCAATAAAACTTTATTTATGGACATTGGAATTTGATTTAATTATTTTTAAATTTTTTGAGACAGGGTCTCACTCTGTCACCCAGATTGGAGTGCAGTAGTGCAGTCCTGGCTTACTGCAACATGGCTTCCCGGACTCAGGTGATCCTCCAGCTTCAGCCTCTTGAGTAGATGTGACTACAATTGCATGCCACCAGGTTCAGCTAATTTTTGTATTTTTTTGTACAAATGGGGTTTTGTCATGTTGCTCAGTCTGGTCTCAAACTCCTGAGTTCCAATGATCCAACCTCCTTGGCTTCCCAAAGTGCTGAGATTATAGGCATGAGCCACCATATCTAGCCCTAAAATTTGATTTTTATGTAATTTTTACATGTCACAAAATATTCTTCTTTTGTTTTTGTTTCCAACCTTTTCAAAAATGTAAAAAAAATAAAAAATAAAAAAATATTTGATCTTGTGGCCCATGCTAAAACAAGGTACAGTTCAGATTTGTCCCATGGCCATAGTTTGCCATCTCTTGTTATAGACTATAGTAATGACCTTAATTGTGATTGAAATGAGAAGTCATTGAATGGATTGAGAGAGCAGTGACATGGTTAGACCTATATTTTAAAACAATTACTCTGAAGCATAGGGAGAGAAAAAACCTGAAAGTGATTGTTTTAAGATTATTGTTCAGTTTTTCTATCCACACTGACAATCTACTAATGGTAGACAGTGGTAGAATTAGTAAGAATAGTTGGGAAGGTATTGTAAAAACCCAAGGGAATGATGGTATCTTAGAAAAGAATAGTAGCGTAAGAGCTGGTGATTAGTGGTAGGTTCTGGAGATACACAGAAAAAAAACATTTGGTATCAGATGATGTCAAGCAGCTCTCCATTGCTGTTGGCACTCTGAGCTAGGTCTACTTTCTGCTGTTTCTTTCTTCAGCTCTCTCTTAAATGAAATGAAAAAACATTATTAAGATTGGCTCTAAGCAAATTTATGAATACAGCACAATTTCCATTCAGCACTAACCTCTCCCCTTTCCAAATGAACTAGAGGCCCAGCATTTAAGTGATCCATCTGTACTCTGAAGGCTGTCTTCCCCTACCCACCACTATGTCTACCTTGTGCTTGTCATTTCTGTGCTACCTCTCCCCCGAAACATTTTAATACCATACTTCATTCACTCAAAAGGAAATTCTGTGAGCTTTCCAAGATGGAAGTTGGCTAATTTAATTAACTATTGTATGCTAATGGATTCCCTGAAGGGAATTAGGCACATCAGATGCATTTTAACAGTGATCTTTGGAAGCATATGCTCTAGCTTGTGTTGCCTAACTTTAGAATACTAAGAATTTCAAAGCAAGAAGGAAGAAAGACAAAGTTTAAAAGCAAAGATATTTGTGAGCAGGAGCTAAAGGCATTGCCCTCAAATCTCACCAACCTGGTAGCTTCCCATTTAACTTATTTTGTTGGCCTTGAAGAAAGTAGACGTCAATGAAATAGTCCGTATATTCAGTATTGAAAGGAAAGCCAGCTTGAGAAGAATAGAATTTCAGAGAATTGAGTGAGGCCAAGGCTCCAATCACTGAGAAACATATGTCTGACTGACTCTTAGAGATGAAAAGAACAAGAGATATTCCTTAATGGAAAGACCAAATCAACACACACCATCCCCTTCATTCATAGCCTGTGAGAATAGCTTGACTCACGATAGTCAAAAGTTATAGTTGAAACTTTTAATTAAAGATTTTTTATTTTATGTTTACAGACTTATTGAGGTATATAAAATAAACTTCAAATATTAAAATTGTACATTTGGGTAAGTTTTGACTTACGTATACTACCCATGAAACCATTATTACAATCAAGATGATGTACAAATATATCACACCCAAGAGTGATAGGGAGAAAAAACGCCTCTTGCCTCATGCCTCTTTGTAATCTTTCTCTCCTTGCTCCCCTTAACTGATCTGCCTTTTGTCATGATAGATTAGTGGAAATTCTCTGGAATTTCAAATGAATGACTTTATATATTTTATGTACTCTTTCTTCTCTGACTTCTGTTACTTAACATAATTAAAGTTGTTGCTTTTAGCTGCTCAGTAATATTCAACTATATGAATGTACCACAAGTTGTTTATCCATTCACATATTGATGGACAGTTGGGTTGTTTCCCCTTTTTCTTGTTTGTTTTGCTACTATGAATGAGGCTGCTATGAATACTTATATATAAGTGTTTATGCAGATATGTGTTTTCTCTTTGAGAATACCTAGGAGTAGAATGGCTGGATTACTTGATAAGTATATGTTTAACTTTTTAGAGAAACTGCCAATCTATATGTAGTGAGTTGCTTGGTAGCTCCCAAAAAAATGTGTTCACATCCTAACCTCTGGAATCTGTGAATGTGACTATATTTTGTAAAAAAAAAATGCCCTTATAAAATAAATATTTTTAAATTAAATGCAATTGGGAAGAAGCAGCTATAGAAAGGGCAGTCCAAGTTGCTGTTTTTTATATATGGCAGGCTATTAAAACTCCTTTGAAAAAGATGAAGAAGGGGGGCTTCTGCCCCTCCTCCTGCCAATATATATACCATGGAATACTACTCAGTTATTAAAAGGAATGAAATAATAGCATTCACAGCAACCGGGATGGAATTGGGTACTATTTTTCTAAATGAAGTAACTCAGGAATGGAAAACTAAACATCATATGTTCTCACTCATATGTGGGAGCTAAGCTATGAGGATGCAAAGGCAGGATATAAATTCTATCTTTACTAGAGAAGTCACTGGGCTTGTATCAGCTCAGAAATAGTGCCAGCTGGGCCAGAGGAATCTGGGAGCAAACTTTACTACCTTCCTATAGTTCTCTCACCTTTGTAAGCCTGAAGCTTTGTATTGTCACTATGCCAAGATGTATTGTCCTTTGTTAAAATACTGTTTAAGCAAGACCCTTAACCCACCGCTATGAAAGACTTACTTTCCAGAAATGCTTTTGAATTGAGATTTCTCCCACATGACTGTGCACAGTGTGTGTATATAAAATTGTGTGTTTTTCTATTAATGTGCCATTTGTTAATACAAAATCTGTCCCACTATGAGCTTATGAGGGTTGCAAAAAAAAACCAAACATGCTCTCTCCCTTCAGGATCATCTTAGATTATACAGATAAGCCCTAAATCCAATGACAAGTATTTTTGTAAGAGACAGAAGAGGAGAAGGCAGACACAGAGGAGAAGACCATGTGAACACAGAGGCAGTAGTTTGGGTTATGCTGCTACAAGCCAGTAATGCTTGTAGCCACCAGAATCTAGACGAGATAAGTAAAGGTTTCCCCGGCAGCCATTAAATTGAGAGCTGTGGTTGCTGACATCTCTATTTCAGACTCTGGTCTCCCAGAATTGTGAAAGAATAAGTTTCTGTATGTGCATTTCCTTTTTAAACTACCAAATTTGTGACTATTTGTTATGGCATGCCTAGAAAGCTAATACATTTTGTTTTATAACGTGGTTGTAGTATTGTACATTATCATCAATATATGGGAGGCCCAGTTGCTACATATCCCCACCAACACTTGGTGTGGCTAGACACCTAATTTTTTTACATTCTAGTGGTTGTGTAGTAGTATCACCTTGTGATTTTCATTTCCTTAATGACAAAAGATGTTGAACATTTACTAATATGTGTATTTGTCATATGAATATTTTCTATGGTGAAGTGTCTATTCATATCTTTTTAATTGGATTGCTTATCTCCTTATTGTTGAATTGCAGGAGTTTTCTGGTTTGTTTTGTTTTTGTGATTAGCCTATCTGTCACTTTAAACATTTATTATTTCTTTGTGCTGTGAACATTCAAAATCCTCTGTAACTTTTTGAAAATACAAGTAAATTATAGACAACCACATTCGCCATACAGTGCTGTGGAACACCAGAACTCACTTTGCCTATCTAGCTGTAAACCAAACTGTTTACCTGTTAAGCAAACTCTCCCCATCTCCCTTCCCCTCTCTTCCCAGCCTCTAATGACCACACTTCTATTTTCTACTTCTATGATGTATCAACATTTTAATTAATTTTTATATCTATATATATATTAAGTTTTTATTTCAGTAGGTTTTTGGGGAACAGGTGGTATTTGGTTACATGAATAAGTTCTTTAGTGGTGATTTCTGAGTTTTGGTGCACCTATCACGTGAGTTATATTTTAATGTCCTTTTCTACTAAGTATCTGTGTCATTTTTGAGGTTTTTTCTTTTATTGTTTTTCTTTTTGATTGTTTTTTAAGGGTAATATATTCCTGTTTCTTTGCATACCTACTATTTTTGATTGGATCCTTGACATTGGGGTGTTAGTTTTACAACATTGGTGCTCAACTTTTTAATATTTCTTTACATTTTAGAACTTTATTCTAGGATACAGGTAAGTGGTTTGGAAACACTTTTATCCTTTCGTGTCTTCCTTTTATGTTTTATTAAGCGAGTTCATAATAGCCTTCAGCTTAGAGCTACTTGGCCCCACTGCTGAGATGAGAACCCTTCTGAGTACTCCATTGTATTCTCTAGGTTTTACTTTTTTCTTTTTTTCAAAATAGAGATGGGGCTTTCTATGTTACTTAGGCTGGTCTCAAAGTCCTGGCTTCAAGTGATCCTCTCACTTCAGCCTCCAAAAGTGGGAATTACAGGCATGAGCCACCATGCCCAGCCAATTCTCTAGGTTTTATATAGTCTTGCCACTTGGATTTAATGGAACATGAATTATTCCCTGCCTTATATAAGCTCCAGGGGTTTTTGCATTGATCCTCGATTTGGTTTGGCTCTGTGTCTCCACCCAAATCTCATCTCGAATTACAATCCCCATGTGCCAAGTGAGGGACCTGTATTCCCCATGTTAGGAGGAAGGGAGGTGATTGGATCATGGGGGCAGTTTTTCCTATGCTGTTCTGGGGATAGTGAGTGAGTCCTCACGAGATCTGATGGTTTTATAATCATCTGGCATTTTCCTTTGCTTTCAGTTCTCTCTCCTGCCACAATGTGAAGAAAGTCCTTGCTTCAACTTTGCCTTCCACCATGATTGTAAGTTTCCTGAGGCCTCCCCAGTCATGTGGAACTGTGAGTCAATTAAACCTCTTTCTTTTATAAATTACTCAGTCTCGGGTAGTATCTTTACAGCAGTATGAGAATGAACTAGTAGAATCATTTTGGGTGACTCTTTCTTTGCCACATACTGTAGATCAATACACGGCCAAAAACTTAAGAGAAAATATCTGTAGATATTTATGAAATTCTCTTCTGGAGACTTCTCTCCTCTATTATACTCTAATTTATGATTTCTACCTGCCCTATTTTCTGTGAATGCTAAACTTCGGCTCGCTTCATAGAGAACTTTAAGTTCCGTTTGAGTTCTCCCATCCTGCACTACAGCTTAGAAACTTTCTCCAGATATTTAGTTGGGACAGTCATAAAATCTAACATGTTTAAAAAATATTTTACATCAATAACTGTTCTGTACTGTTTCTTGTGCAGTGTCTGAGAACAACTGTTTAAATATTTTTCTTGAGTTTTAGATGTTTAAGGCAACAGTGTAAATCTGTCCCCTCTTATGCCCTTACATCTAGATGTATAAGACTAGTTGAACACTTTGACATAAAAAAATGAAATTCACATATTGCCTCTTAGATTTTTATTTGAGCTACCATTTATTAAATAATATATATGTAGATTTAATAAGAAATCCAAATACCTCTAATTCTAATTATAGATAACTTTGTATTCCTATTGGGGAAAGAATGAAATCTTATAGCAAACTCTTATTTCTTGAATCTCAAAGCTAAATTTATTCCTCTTGTTTATACATAGGACTGGTAATATGTGTATCTGTTTATTTCTTTACTGTTCAATGTAATCAGTTCTCAGGACCTTTCCCCAGATTCAACCTTTTGTAGATGTTCCATAATAAATTGTAGGTGCTATATTAATTCACTTTTTCTTGACTTGTGTCACTCCCTACTATCACAGATGTAAATGTGTGTTTTCTTCAAGTATACATATTAGAAATTTTTTTGATTTTGTTCTCTCTGTACATACACACAGTGAGGTAGAGACAGACAGACAGACACACACACAAATTTAGACAGCAAACTAAACAATGTTAGCTGTGTGAAGAATGCAATATATTTGAATCACAGAAGATTAAGGTTGAGTTTCTTTTTTCCTTTTCTTTTTTCACTTTTATTTTAAGTTCAAGGGTACATGTGCAGATTTGTTGTATAGGTAAACTTGTGTCATGGCAGTTTGTTGAACAGATTATTTTATCACCCAGGTGTTAGGCATAGTACCCATTAGTTTATTTTTCCCTGATCGTCTCCCTCCTTCAAATGTCCACCCTCTGAAAGGCCCAACTATATGCTGTTCCCTTTTATGTATCCATGTGCTCTCATCATTTAGTTCACAATTAGAAGTGAGAACATGTGGTATTTAATTTTCTGTTTCTGCATTAGTTTGCTAAGGATAATGGCCTCCAACTCCATCTATGTCCCTGCAAAGGACACGATCTTATTATTTTTTATGACTGCATTGTATTCTATGTTATATATGTACCACATTTGCTTTATTTAGTCTACCATTGATGGGCATTCAGGTTGATTCCATGTATTTATTATTGTGAGTAGTACTGCAGTTAACATACCCGTGTGTGTCTTTATAAGATAATGATGTATATTCCTTTGTGTACATACCCAGTAGTGAAATTGCTGGATTAAATGGTATTTCTCTCTTAGATTTCTGAGGAATTGTGTACTGTCTTCCACAATGGTTGAACTAATTTACACTGCCATCAACAGTGTATAGTGCTCCCTTTTTTTTCAATACTTTGCTAGCATCTGCTACTTTTTGCCTTTTAATAATAGCCATTATGACTGGTGTGAGATGGTATCTCATTGTGATTTTGATTTGCATTTCTTTTATGATCAGTGATGTTGAGCTATTATTTATATGATTATTGGCCACATGTATGTCTTCTTTTAAAAATATGTCTTTTTAAAAAAAATATCTATTGATGTCCTTTGACCACTTTTTAATGGAGTCTTTTTTTTTTAAGTTTCTTATAGATGCTGGATATCAGACCTTTGTCACATGCTTAGTTTGAAAAAAAATGACTCCCATTTTCTAGTTTGTCTGTTCACTCTGATAAAAGTTTCTTTTGCTGTGCAGAAGCTCTGTAGTTTAATTAGATTCCACTTGTCAATTTTTGCATTTGTTGCAATTGCTTTTCATGTCTTCATCATGAAATCTTTGCCCATTCATATGTCCTGAATGGTAATTGCCTAGGTTGTCTTCCAGGGTTTTTATATTTTTGGGTTTTACATTTAAGTCATTAATCCATCTTAAGTTAATTTATGTATGTGGTGTAAGGAAGGGGTTCAGTTTCAATCTTCTGTATATGGCTAGCCAGTTGTCCCATCACCATGTATTGAATAGGGAACCCTTTCCCCATTGCATGTTTTTGTCTGGTTTGTCAAAGATTAGATAGTTACAGGTGTGCAGTCTTATTTTTGGGTTGTCTGTTCTGCTCCATTGGTTTATGTGTCTGTTTATATACCTGTAACCATGCTGTTTTGGTTACGGTAGCCCTGTAGTATAGTTTTGAAGTTATGTAGTGAGATGTCTTCAGCTTTGTTCTTTTTCCTCAGGATTGCCTTGGCTATTTGGACTTTTTTTGGTTCTGTGTGAATTTTAAAATATTTTTTCTCTAGTTCTGTGAAAAATCTCAATGGTAGTTTAATACAAATAGCATTGAATCTATAAATTGCTTTCAGTAGTATAGTCATTTTTATGATATTGATTCTTTCTGTCCATGAGCATGGAATGTTTTTCCATTTGTTTGTGTCATCTCTGATTTCTTAGAGCCATGGTTTGTAGATCTTCTTGGAGTCATTTTTCACCTCCCTGGTTAGCTGTATTCCTAGGTGTTTTATTCTTTTTGTGGCAACTGTGAATGGGATATATTCCTATTTGAGATTTGGCTCTCAGCTTGACTATTGTTTGTGTATATGAATGCTAGTGATTTTTGCCACTGATTTTGTATCCTGAGACTTTGCTGAAGTTGCTTATCAGCTTATGAAGTTTTTAGGCTAAGACTATGAGGTTTTCTAGATATAGGATCATGTTGTCTGCAAACAGGAATTTTGACTTCCTATCTTCCCATTTGGATGCCCTTAATTTTATTTTATTTTTTTGTTTTATTGTCCTGGCCAGGACTTCCAGTGCTATGTTGAATAGGAGTGTTAAGAGATGACATCCTTGTCTTATTCTGGCTTTCAAGGGGGAAGGTTTCAAGCTTTTCCCAATTCAGTATGATGTTGGCTGTGGGTCAGGATTAGTCAGGGTTCTCCAAAGGGACAGGACTAATAGGATATATGTATGTATGAAGGGAAGTTTATTAGGATAATTGATTCACATGATCAAAAGGTGAAGTCCCACAATAGGTAATGTGCAAGCTGAGGAGCAAGAAAGCCATTCCGAGTCCCAAAACCTCAAAAATAGGGAAGCCAACTTTTCAGCCTTCAGTCTGTGGCCAAAGGCGTGAGAACCCTTGGCTAACCACTGGGGTAAATCCAAGAGTCCAAAAGTTGAAGAACTTGGAGTCTGATATTGGAGGGCAGGAAGCATCCTAACAAGGGAGAAAGATGAAGGCTACAAGACTCAGCAAGTCAGCTTCTCCCACCTTCTTCTGCCTGCTTTATTCTAGCCACACTGGCAGTTGATTGGATGATGCCAACTCACATTGAGGGTGAGTCTGTTTCTCTCAGTGCACTGGCTCAAATGTTAATCTCCTTTGGCAACACTCTCACAGACACACCCAGGATCAATACTTTGCATCCTTCAATCCAATGAAGTTGACATTTAATGTTAACCATCACACCCTCCCTCAGGGGTGGTGGTGAGTGGGTTCTCATTTCCAGAGAGCTAGTTGTTAAAAAGCGCCTGGAACCTCCTCCTCTTTCTCCTGCTTCCTCTCTTATCATGTGATCTCTGTAGCTGCTGTCTCCTTTCCCTTCTGCCATGAGTGCTAGTATCCTGAGGCCCTCACCAGATGCCCAATCTTGAACCTTTCAGCCAGCAGAACTCTGGGCTAAATAAATCTCTTTTCTTTATGAATTACTCAAACTCTGTTATTCCTTTATAGCAACACTAAATAGACTAAGACAGAAAGTAAGACTGGTTGACTGATCAGAGTGACGACAAGGGAGACAGAAGAAAATTAGCAAATGGAATATAAATTATGTAGTGAGAAAAGTATTAAATTCAAGAGTTGAAAATCATGAGTTGTCTTGAAAAGTTCTGTGTGACTCTTGATAATTCATTTCAACTTTGAGAGCTCTTTCCCCATGTAACACTCATGTAACATAAGGAGAATGGGTGAGATAGCATCCTATGTTCCTTCCAATTCCAAAGTTCTATGATTCCAAGCATGTGAATAATGTGAATAAATGTAGGTATAATTGAAAATGGAAAACACATACTTAAAAAAGCACAGACTGTTGATATTTCAGAAGAGAGAGACATT
Organism: Ateles fusciceps; assembly: GCA_036589455.1. Lineage (NCBI taxonomy): Eukaryota > Metazoa > Chordata > Mammalia > Primates > Atelidae > Ateles > Ateles fusciceps. Next base: position 143,213 of record JAZHEH010003048.1, on the reverse strand, counting down.
GGTTTTGTCTGAGGGCATCTGAAAGTCTTTATAGAGAAGATAGCATTCTGAATAAATTACTGAAAGACAGTGCAGGATATGTAGGAGTTGGATGAAAGGGAATTCTAGGAGAATAATGTTATACATAATTAATCTGCTGTTATTATCAAACAATAATCAGTAAAAATTTAATATTACACATTTAATGATACACATTATTTATAAATATTAAAAATGTTCTTTTTGAGTATCAGTTATGGGACTGTGTGTTACACACTTTGCTCATCTATAAACTCAAGATAATTATGCCTACCTTTTGAGGATTCAAATATAAAAACATAAGGCTTGTAAAGAGATTAAATAACTTACCTGAGATTATTTAATTAATGAGAGACAGAAATGATATTCACAACCAGCATTAAGTGACTACCAAGTATATTCTCTTTCTGCTTTATAATGGCTTCTTACATTGTGCTTCATATAATTAGACCTAAAATATTTAGCAGTTTATGTACATGTCTAAAATTTATTTAATTGTCACACAGGTTAACCACCTTTTAACTTTTTCTTTTTTAACTTAGAAATACATAAAATCTGATCATAAGTCAGCATTAACAAAAAAAAATTGTGATCAACTTTAATGCTAGCAAATACTAACTTTGAACCACAAGTAAGTGACTGTTATCTCCCTTTCCTCAAAAATAATTCTGTTCTTCTCATCAAATTTTCCATAGAAATACAGGGTCACAGAGTGGTAATTTGCTTATTAGACAGCAATAGCATGTTCATTATACTGCAGAATGGTAAATACAGCCAGTCTGGGGATAATAGGGAAAGACAAGGAGAATGAAAATTTGGGAACAGAAATATAAAAATAGGGCAGTTAAGAGAGGGTCCAGTAAAAAGGACCAGCCTAGATGCCCTTTTTATCCCTTTTTCCTTTTCTCAACCCTGAACACTCTGCCACCAACCCCATCAAGTCAACTGTAATCATGGCTGTAATACAGGGGCATACTACAGAGCTGGGACAGCAAACCACAGTCTGTGGACCAAATCCAGCCTTCCACAAGTTTATGTTTAATCCATTGACTAAGAATAGCTCGTACATTGTTTTAAATGGTTGAAAAAATCAAAAGAAGTACATTTTGTACTTGAAAATTCTGTGAAATTCAAATTTGAGTACCATAAATAAAGTTTTATTGGAACATAGCCATACTCTTTCATTCATTTTCAGTGGATGATTTTGTGCTACAACAGCAGAGTTCAGTAGTTGTGACAGATTGTATATGACATGCTTATCATTTCTCACTGCTACTATAAATCACAGTAACACAGTTATCAGCATCTTGAATATCACATGTATCATCTATCTGTGTGAAAAGACATTTTCAAAGATGAAATATGTAAAGTCTCATTACAGATTAGCATTAACAAATAAAATTTGCAATTACTTTTAATAATAGGGAACTTTGAATCCCAATTAAGTGAGTTGTTGCCTCTACTCCCAAAAAAGAATTTCATTCTTTTTATTAGTAGGCTTATATGACAAAAAAAGTTCTTGATTATTAATTTTTAATTATTTCAATAAAAATTATAGGGAAGTATATTTTTCCTTTTTTATATAAATATATTCATAATATCCTCAATATCACCTTTTGGCCTACAGAGCCTACACTATTTACTATCTGCCCCTTTAAAGAAAAATGTTTGCTGACTTCTGCCTTAGAGTGTTAGGGAACTTGCTGAGGACAAGAATCCAAAAATATTGGAAATAATTCTGTAGTCAGCAAGCCATTATTAAAGATTTTGTATTTGTTTTGTGTTTTCCTTTTCTTTCACTAAAATAGTAGGAATAATGTGCTATGAATTTTAAATAACTCAATCTATTTTTTCTATTGTTAAGAAATAGAAAAAGGATGTAAGGAATTCAAATATATATCATTAAAAGTTGGGAGGAAATGCCTATACTTGAAACTTTCTTGGAGATTGTTTACAACAACAACAGCAAGAAAATAAAAACAAAAAACTTTTCTCTCCATGCTCAGATTTTTATGTGGATTTTGTCGGTCCAAAGAAGTTCAGCTTTCATTTTATATGAGTGACTTGATACTTATATTCTGTTTTAAACACAAAATTATATTTTATTTAACTAATGCTATAGATAGAAATGTCTGAGGCACATTTAAGATATTACCTGGAGTGCCAGAACCAGTAGAGAGTTAGGGATGAGATGGATCTACATGAAAGTCACATAGAGATCACATAGGCAGTGACAAGTCAGAGTGGAAATAACATAGGGCTGTCCCCATTTGTCACATATCTATCAACTAAAGCAAGCTTGGCTAGAATGGTAGATTCATGGTTTCATTCTAATTTTTTTTTTTTTTTGAGATAGATTCTTGCTCTGTCACCCAGGCTGGAGTGCAGTAGTGTGATCTTGGCTCACTGAGCCTCCACCTCCTGAGTTAAAGCAATTCTACTGCCTCAGCCTCCTGAGTAGCTGGGATTGCAGGCACACACCACCATTCCCGACTAATTTTTGTAATTTTAGTAGACACAGAGGTCTCACCATGTTGGCCAAGCTGGTCTCGAATGCCTGACCTCAAATGATCCACTTGCCTCGGCCTCCCAAGTTCTGGGATTACAGGCTTGAGCTACTCCACCTGGCCTCATTCACTTTTATTTAAGTTATGTGGCTGGAACTTCCCTGGGTACAGAGAGTGGAGGGAAAACATGATCAATACCTTTAATGACCTCACATTCTAGAGTGAGATTACAGAAAATGGAATAAGTGATGGTATATCTATTTAGTAGTTATTTGTAAAAAAAAAAAAAAAAATTAGCACACAATATAATGAAAAAAGAAAGAAGGTTCTACTAGCTCTATGTTTGGGTGTTAGAAAAGGCATCATAAAAAAACTAGCCTTTTGGCTAGTTTTTACAGATCAGTAGAAATCATTCAGAAAAAAAAGAGGTAAAAAGGAATTACAGTCAGGGAATACAAAGCATACAAAAATATATAACCACAAAGAACATGTTTTTTCTATGTTCTGGAAGAAAGTTCTGTATGTCTAGAGCATTTGTTACTTTCTGATTATGAATGATTATGGAAGAAAGGATAAAGGTGAAAACAGAAGTGCTTCTTTCACTTAGGGAAAGATTAAAAATACTTTTTAAAATTCTCTAACCATGAGTAAAATTTATTCTTTCTCTCATTGGGAGAATAGATAGTAAAAGAGGACTTCAAATGGAAAGACATCTTTATTGTTATTTAAAGATCAACATATACTTCTAAGAGTGATGACTGTTTCTAGAAACACTCAACTTTACAATGCTTCTTTATCCTATTGATTATTATTTTGAAACATTAAAAAATTCCATATGTATAATATACTCTCCAGCATATTTTTCTAATTTAAAACTCTGTGATATTGGTTGGAAGTATTTATGGTCCTACTTTATTAGATGAGAAAGCAGAGGCCCATAGAGTTTAATTGAATTACTTCAAAGGGTTTAATATAATTCAAAAGAGAGAGTGTTATCAACTCAGTGGTACTGTGTTCTATTTGAAGCTTTTTCTTGCTAATGAATCTTTCCAAACCCTCAGCTAAAATCACATGCAAGTTTTTATTTGTGGATGTCATTTGCTTAGATTTTGACAGCAGAGGATAGACAAGTTAGTAGAGCACTGTGTTCATGACTATAACTGAATCTGAAAAAGCCTTTAGCTGTGGAGAGAAGAGAGTGACACTGACAAACAGCCCCAGGTGACAATGAGAGACATTCATGGCCTCAGGTTATCAGCAAGTTCTGTAGAACCTTTACCATTTTGGGACTCTGGTGAGGCTGATGGCTTGCTTGTATCTGTAATCCCTCTGCCTCCAGTTAATCTTCAGTTAGAAGTAATTCTCCCATTCTTAAGGAAATAATGAAAAGTAAAAAGGAAGAAACTAAAATGGAAGCAATATTGCATCCTGAAATCTAGATCTGAAAGGCTACAATGGATATAGACATGAACACAAAACAGTTTCAAAATATTCACAGCTGTTCACTTGTGGCTAATTATGCAAAACAAGTATTATTGACTTCCAATGAATTAAAAGATTTAGTGAAATTATTGTTTGTTTGAACCCCAAATAGAGTCATGGTGGGGAGAATTTCTCTAACCATTTGTCTTAAGTTACTGTACAGTTCAAATTCATACAACCCTTTTTTTTTTCTCAACTAACTCATTCCCATTAGTATGTAAGCTCTATCAGGATAAGGATAAATATTAGCTACATATTTTTTGGAGATTTCTGTTTTGTAGACTAATATATCCTTAGTGGTTAGTACAATTCCTAGAATGTAAGCACTCAATAAATCTTAGCTATTGTTGAAAAGTTCCCCAAATCTTAATTATTGTAGAACTGGCATGTCCCATATTTTGCCATTATTGTTTTCTGTCTCAGAGATTCACAAAGTGTGGTGTATTAGTCCATTCTCATACTGCTAATAAAGACATACCGGAGACTGGGTAATTTATAAAAGAAAGAGGTTTATTTGACTTACAGTTCAGCATGGCTTGGGAAGCCTTAGGAAAGTTACAATCATGGCAGAAGGGGAAGCAGTCATGTCCTTTATCTGGCAGGAGCAAGGAGACGTGCAGAGTGAAGGTAGAGAAGAGCCCCTTATAAAACCATCAGATCTGGTGAGAAGTAACTTACTATCACAAGAACAGGATGGGGGAAACTGCCCCCATGATTCTATTATCTCCATCTTGTCCCTCCCACAACATGTGAAGATTATGGGAACTACAATACAAGATGAGATTTGGATGGAGACACAGCCAAACCATGTTATGTGGTATGCAAGTTTCCTTCAGGGACTTCATCAAGTTAACACTCTTTTTGTAATAACCCTAAAATATTGACCTTTTTCACTGTGTTGGACTTCACATTGATGTTGCAAAAGCGATGATGGGGAAAACTACAGAGACTTTGACAAGAAACAAAGTGGTATGGTTAGTGATTGTATTCTTCAATACAATGCCCTTGGAGTTAAAAAAAAAAGCCAGTTTCACTTAAGAATGCTCTCTATAAAACAGAAATTTTTAAATTGTATTGAAGCTTGGCACTTGTGTACATGTTTTCTCAATAGTCTCTTTGATGAAATGGAAGTGCACATAAAGCACTTGTACATAGGGAAGTATTAAGGCTGTCTCAAGGAAAAGCACTTGTGCAATCAGTTAAGGTATGAGATCAATGGGCCACTTTTTCATGGAACATCATTTTTACTTGAAAGGATGACTAATAGATAAACTATTGCTATTCAGACTTGGATATTTGGCAGGTATTTTCTCAAAAATGAATGAAGTGAACCTGTTACCTCAAGGAAGATATTCGTTGCCAAAAGTAATGTTTAATATTTCAAGCTAATATTAGAATTTTGGATAACTTGTTATACCACCATGAGATCGACAGCTTCCTAACAAAGAGTTTTCTGATGATGTCAGTGGTGATAATAATAAAGGTGAATTTTGGTATAATATAATGAAATGTGTCAATATTTATAAGGTATGTATAACTTAGTAAATGAATATTTTGAAATAATTAATATCTGATGATAAAATTATGCAAGAGTAAAAGATTCATTGAAAGTGTAAGATATATCAATAGTGTTAATGTAACAGAGTACAAACCATTCATTCATATAGTTACAGATTTTACGTTACAACTAAACTTTAAGAAACTACTACCTGTCAACTTTTGGTGAAACAGAGTTCTTGAGAATGGCTAGTTTTCACCAGAGAGCCCAAAAGGAAAGCAAGAGAGCAACTCAGATGGAGCTGGAGGCCATTATTTTAAGTGAGGCAATACAGGAATGGAAAACCAAAAACTATATGTTCTCACTTACAACTAGGAGCTAAGCTATGAGTATGCAAAGGTATGCAGCGTGATATAATGGACTTTAGAGACACAGAAGGGGGAGGTTTGGAGGGGGCGCTAGGGATAAAAACTACACATTAGGTACAATGTACACTACTTGGGTGATGGGTACACTAAAATCTCAGAATTCATCATCATAAAATTCATTCATGCAATAAAAAAACTTATACCCCAAAAGCTATTGAAATAAAAAAAAGAAAGCAAGAGAAAAGCATATACAACTGCATAGAGATATGACAGAGCACAGTGTTTGAGGAACTGTATCTGGTTTCATGTTGCTATAACGTAGAATGAGAAATGAGGAGGGACAGAGGTAAGGGAGATCACCAAGAGTCATACATAAAATGATAAGAAGTTAGATTTTATCATGTGGTTAATATGGAGGAACTGGAATTTGTACAATATTTCCTCTTGGAAAGTGCAGGCTATAGATTTTATTCTGGAAAGCAACTAGCAGTCTGTTGCAATACTTCAGGCAAAAGATTTTTAGTGCCTGGAATAAAGCGGTGGTAATGGGTGATGAAAAGTAGAAGACTATTTCAAGATTTATTTCAGAGTTGAAGTCAAGATAAATGACTTGGGGATTAAGTATTAGTAATGTGAAAGAAGAACGGGTCTAAAATGACTCCTAGCTTTCATAATTAGTGGCTAGAGGGGTTTAGAATTAGTTTCACTAACTCTGAAAGCTTTTAAGTACAAACTATTTCTTTAATAGATATAGTGCTATTCAGAGCATCTATTTTTGAGTGAGCTTTGTTAATTCATGTCTTTCAATTATGTTTTCATTTCATCAAAGTTGTCGAATTTATTGGCATAAAGTTTTTATGTTTATTTAGTTAATTATTTTTGAGATAGGGCCTTGTTATGTTACTCAGGCTGGAGTGCAGTGCTGCAACATGGCTCAGTGTAGCCTTAAACTCTTTGGCTCAAGTGATCCTCTTGCCTAGCCTCCTCTGGAACTAAAGGCATGCAATAACACACCTAGTTAATTTTTAAATTTTTTTGTAGAGATGGGGTCTCCCTATGTTGCCCAGGCTAGGCTTGAACTCCTGGGCTCAAGCAGTCCTCCTGCCTCAGCTTCCCAAAGTGCTGAGATTACAGGTGTGCGTCACACTGCACCAGGCCAAGTTGTTCTTTTAATATCTTTAGAGTCAGTGGGAACGTCACCACTTTTATTCTTAGTCTTAGCAATATGTGTGTTCCCTCTTTCTACTCCCATCTTTCCTTCTGGGACTCCAGTTACACATATATTAAGTCACTTAAAATTGTTTCATAGCTTATCAATGCTCTTTTCTCTTCCTTATTTCCTTCCTTGCATCCTTCCTTTCTTCTTTTAAATAATAGCTAACATGTATTGAACTTCTACAATATAACAAGCACTGCGTTATGTGCTAAACCTATAATAAACCATTTTATACTCAAACAAATCTTTAAATACTATTATTATCCTTATTTTATATAGTTAAAACTGAGGCACAGATAGTTGAAGGTTATTCACTCAGTACAGAGATGAATTTGGACCCAGTCAGTTTGCTCTATAGTCCACACTTTTAACCACCATGTATGTAGCTTCTCTAGGAGGAATTAAGTGTTTCTCTATGGAAAAACATGCTCAAAAAAGCGTGCCTCAAGATAATAATATGTTGTACAAAATTTTCACAACTTTCAATTATGCGCCTGATTTCTATTCATGAACTACTTCTAATGATGCTTTCCAATTTCTTTCTAATGGACACATGCAACACGTCTTTCTTAAGTTCTTAGTAGAATTTGACCACTCCCCACTTCTTGAAAGACCTCACTTCCCCCTGGTATCTGAGAAACTAGTCCCTTGGCCAATCTCTACCTCTCTGACAGTTCATACACTCAGTAAATATTTACTAAGTAATTTAATTGGTGTCATTCTTTAAGATACTAAAAGTAAGATATTCAAACTCCCTGCCTTTAGGAGAGTGCATTCTAGTGGAGTAGAAAGACAATAAGAAAGTAATACATAATTACAAAACTTCAAATAATGTGAAAAGTAGAGGAAGAACCAAAAACATTGCTTTCTCCATCACCATTATACTGTGATTAGGTATGCTTTTTTTTTTTTGCATCTGTGTGTAAGGACACATACACACAGTGTACACACACATAAATATATATGTACTCACATTTACTTAAAATGCATCTATATAAATACACTCAAAAATACATTAGGACACACTTTTCTACAAAAATTAGGTTATATATACAACATATTTTTCTGCATTGAACTTGAATCATTTAATCATAAATCATGACTACTTTTCATAATTGGTGCATATTTTTCTTATCCTTTAACCATGCTTATTGATGGGCATATATTTAATGTCCAAATTTTTGAACACAAATAATGCTGCAACAAGCATCTTTGTACATGAACTTTGGATGTTTATGCTAACATTTCCTTTGAGGGTAGATCCTGGGACTTGAAAATAAGTTTTTGAAGAGTATGAACAAATGTTAACTGGGTTCATCTTGCTTTTTATATCTAGATAAGTAGATAAGATCTATTCCACCTCTAATCATTGGAAATTTGTAAGAATCTCACTCTCTCCTGGACATCCCTGCTTCTCACCTCTTGTTTCCTGTGAGTTAGTTTATAAGTAATCTTGCCATCCATCAAATGGGGTCCCTATCCTGTACCACATTGTACCAAATGTAGAACTCTGCTTTTCCCTGTCAGTTTTATATTTAAAAAACCACTCAAATAATACACTTCCTCTTTTAAATTCTGCTTATTGGATTTTTGGTTTGTTATTTATAGAACTGTTGAGGATTGGTAGAACTTTATGTCTAATGTTGGCTGTAGCCAATGTTTGGTCTTTCCCTGTCATATATAATTAACAAATAAGAGAAGTATGTCCTTTCAAGAATGGTGTGTGCACGCTTTGTGTGTGTGTGTGTGTGTGTGTGTGTGTGTGTGAGAGAGAGAGAGAGAGAGAGAGAGAGAGAGAGAGTAAAGATAACTTTATTCAAGATTTGAGGAGTTACAATAGGTTTGGCATTTAAGAAACACAAAATACCCAAAACTTACTATAATAATACCCACTTTTAAAAGTCCTTTAATCACTGCGCCAAGAAGCAAGGGTTTTCTTCCCCTTCCCCATCTTTTCTGTAGCTGATTTGTCATTCCTCAATCCTGTTTCTCAGAAGCAAGAAAAATTTAATTCTCCCTGTTTTTTGTTGAGAGATATTTTAATTTCTTCAGCCTTACTTCCCAAACTCTGTTTTGTTTTTGACATTTTAAAGATCTCTCTTATTATTTTAAAAGTAAACTTTCAAAAAGTCCTGCATGCTTAAGTTTATTAACAATACCCATCCTTCTTCATACTATTTGTCTAGGGAGAAAATAATGGATTTTTATTCTTTCAGTAGCATGTATTTACAATTTTGATACACACTGTCAAATTGCCCTATAAATAATGGGCAGTACTATTTTGTACTGTCAAGGGTGTATGAGAATGTTGATTTTTCAAAACCCTTACTAATTGGATATTATTGATATCACTCTTTTTTGTTGTTTTTTCCAAATTTGTTGAAAGAGAAATGGTATTTCATTTTTTTCTTAATTTGCATTTTGACAACTGGTGAGGTTGAATAAATTTTTTTAAGTAGTTATTGATTTTTCCCATTTCTACTCTGTGCATTGTCAGTAATATATACTTTGGTCACATTTTCAATTGGATATTTGATTTTTTAAATATGAATGTGGAGTTCTTTATATATTTTGAATTCTAATACTTTACTTTGTAAATGATCTCTCTCAAACCCCTAGGGTGGTCTCTCTCTGTCTGTTATTTTGCATTTCTGTCAAGTTGTCTTTTGTAATACAGATATTTTACCTTCTTACGTAATTATTTCTGTTAGTCTTTCATTATTGGGTTTCTGGATTTTGTTTCTTTCTTAGTAAGATCTTTCCCATCCCAACATTATTTTTATTTTTTAATTGCCAAGTAAATATTGTATAAATTTATGTGTGCAACATGATGTTTTGAAAAATGTATGCATTGTGGAATGGCTAAATCACACTATTTATTATATGCATCACATCTCATTCTTATCATTTTATTTTATTTTCTTGAGACAGTGTCTTGCTGTCACCTAGGCTGGAGTGCAGTGGTACAGTCACAGCTCACTGCAGACTTGACCTCCCTAGCTCAAGTGATCCTCACACCTCAATCTCAGTAGCTGGGACTGTAGGTTCTCTCTCTGTTGTCAGGGTTGGTCTCAAACTTCTGGCCTCCAGTGATCCTTCCACCTCAGCCTCTCAAGGGCTGGGATTTCAGGCATGAGCCACGGGCACCAGCCTTATCTTTTTTTATCGTGGTGAGAACTCTTAAATTCTACTCTCAGCAATCTTCAAGTAAACATTATGTTGTTACTAACTATAGTCACCATAATGTACAATAGAGCTCTTGCAGTTATTCCTCCTGAGTTTTATTTTCTTTTTAATTTTTTAATCACCAATTCATCTAGATTTTACTTTTATGTATGATGTGATATATGGGTGCGATGCACATTTACTGGTTTATAAATAAATTTCCAATTTTGTCAATGCAATTTATTGAATCGTCTGTTTTCAACAGTGATTTTAAATGGTGCCCTATTTTCTGTAAGAAATACAAACACAGAGACACATGCATATATACAGATGGGCCCGTCTGGAGTCTAAAACTTTTTTCTTTAGAACTATATGTCTAGACGTAAACTGATACTACATTATTTTAATCACTAAAATTTTAGAGTGGATTTGAACACTGGCAGAAAAGTTCCTCTGTAATAGTTTTTTTAACAACGTTCACAGTATGCATTTGATCATTTAGATAAACTTTAGAATCACCTAAATCTCATTAAGATGTTGATTCAATTTTTGCATTAAATCCATAGAGTACCTTGGGAGAAACTGACCCAAAGATACTGCTTTTTTTGTTTTCTAGAAGATGGTACTTCTATCCATTTATTCAGACTTCTTATGTCTCTCAGTAAAGTTTTCGTTATCTCTCTTATAGGTCTCAGATCTTATGTTTATTTTTACTTTTTAAAAAGTTATTATGGGGGGTGACATCATTTTCCCTTTTTTTAAATTGGCTAAAGTTGTTATATAAAACCAATAATGGTTCTTATGCATTAATCTTTTTATACAGACACTTTGTAAATTTTCTTATTTGTTCCAAAGATTTAAATTTTTATTCTATTATATATTGTAAGTAGAAAATCAAATAAGCCACAGATAATAATATTTCTTTTCTTCCTATATTTACATCTTTTTCTTATTTGTGCTGTATTGCTGTATTTGTGCTTATTTGTTAGGAAATCTACATCCACGTTGAATAATACTTGTGTTATCAGGCATCCTTGTGTTGTTTCTGACTTTACTTGGATTGTCTTCAGTGTTTCACAAGAAAATAAAATGTTGATTCCTATTTTTGATAGCTATCTATTACATTGAAAACATATCCTTTTATTTCTAGGCTACATACACTTTTTAATTGTTTTCTTTTTCTGTTAGAAATTGTTTTTGTTTTCCATTTTATTTTTTTGTTAGCATTAGTTTAGATGGTCATATAAATTTTTCTTTAACCTATCAATTATATTTTTCCTGCAGTTAAACCACCATTGCAATACTAGCATTTTTCTTAGCTTGTTCATAATATATTCTTGATGACTTTTCTGAAATTATTTTGCTAATATTTTAGTTATTTTGGCATCTATGTGAAATCAGTCTATACTCTTTAATTTTTTAAATATTTTTGATTTAATATCAATGTTATTCCAGCTTTTATGCACTTAGAGAAGTTTTTCTTTTAAAGGCTCCATTAGGTTCCAGCTGTGTGACATTGGTTATGTTGCTTAACCTCTCCTGCTTCCAGTTTATCCTCTTATCTTTTTCCCTCAAGTATAGTAAATTTCAATTTCCAAAATTTCACCTGTGGCCTTTGGGGGAATACATTTCACTCACTTTTAAACTGTTTCTTTGGTCATTGAGTTCTTAATATTATCTCCTCTACTGAGATAATTTTTTTCAATTTTAATTTCCTAGAAGATGGCTCATTTCATCATGATGTACAAATGTATTTGTAAAACTCATTTATGTGTTGAAAACAGTTTCTCTTTTTATATGTATAGCTATGACATATAAATTTTTTGTATTTGTTTCTTGGTGAGAATTTCCAAATATCTGTTCATTGTATTCTTATTTCTAAAAAAGCTGTTTTATGCATTTATTAAGTATTCTATTTTTTCTGTCATAATTTTGTATTTTTATATTTATTTCAGATTATTTTATTGTTTTCTTGTCTCTCAGATAAATTTGCAATTAATATATTTTTATGTGACTTGTTTTCAATAAAAGCAATTTAGTTTATACATATTCCTCTTGCAACCACTTTGTTTTAAGACTAAGACTTTGAAAGGCAATGATTCCATGCTTTCTTTATATCTAAGTTTTCTGTATATCAGTTTTGATTTATTCTTAAAGCAAGTTAATTAGAACAGTTTTTTTAAAAAAAATTTAAATCATCTGTGTTTTAGGCTAGTATTTTCATTATTTTCTAGTTAATTCCCTGAAGTTTAAAAAGGTAAAATAATCTGTGTTTTTTGCTTTTGCGTTTTATTGAGCTTTTCTTGTGACTTAGTACATTATAAATACTAGCAAGTATTCTAACAGTGCTTTGTGGAATTTTTAACCCATGATATTCTCACATACTGGAATTAATTCAAAGAGAAATATATGTTATGGGCTTTGATACAGTAGCTTGCAGCAAACCAATGCTCCTGATGATAAGAAAGAGAAAATCGTGGATAAATTTCGAGATCTATTTGGAGGTCTCAGGATAGTTTCAAAGACAAATAGAATTTGAAGGTCCAGATCCAAAAGAGTAGGAAAGGTAATTGAACTAAACCCAAGTTTTTATCTATTGTTTTTCCCCCTTGGTCCATTTGCTGGCTCTTAGTCCCAAGAAGAGGCAGAGAAGCCAGGATAGCTTTAGTTAATCTCATATAATGGCAGGACAGATATTGCACTTCTGGTATTCCAAGGAATCATAACATGAGGGGATAAGATACCCAAAGAGAAGGAAAGCACAAATACTTCAGTTAAATACTTGGTGCCATTTTTCTCCTCGAGGCCTTTTCTCATTAAGCTGCACAGAGCAAGATGGTCAGAAACTGAGCAGAAAACAGCTGAAGAGCAAAGTGAAGTTTTTTTGCAGTCTCATGACCAGGGAGCAAAAATTTGGAGTTCAGAATCCCTTATGAAGTAGCATAGCTGGGAGACTCTACAGGCTCTTCTTTAAACCATGAAGTTTTAAAGTCTAAGATTCGAGGCAAAATAGGAGAAGGAATTTATAGAGACTGCAAAGAAGTCTTGGATCATTTCACTCCAGGATTAGATACAGGTGACTTGCCTCTTTGCAGCCTGGAAAAGAGCTAGAGTTAATCTTCTCTCGAGAAAGAGTAATCGAATTGAGACCTTCCATAATTTTTATAGAAAATGCCTGGCACTCAGTAAAAATTTAACCAGCATAACAAAAATAAACATCAGTAGAAGAATCTGGACAACAGAAAAAGACTCACTTGGAATCCAGCTGTTTAAGTTATCAGACTTTGACTTTAAAATTATTTTCATCAATATCTCCCAAGAAAATAGACAGCAAAAGAGTAACTTTAAATTTTCCCAAATGAGCAAAATACATTAAACCCAATTCAGGAATTGTGATGCACCTCTGGCAGAATAATGTAAAAAGAAACCACACATAGATAAGTTACAGTAAAACTGATTAAAACTAATGTGAAAGAGAAAATCTTTTTAAAAAATCTAGAAAATAAGACTCACCACATTCAAAACAACGTCAATTAAACAGAAAACTGAAAAGCACCTCTGTGTAATTAAGGAAAACCTAAATAATGTAAAATAAAAGGACAAACCAGGCTAATGAATTGGAATTATCCTCAAATTTATCTGTAGGATTATGCAATCTCCCCAAAAATTAGCCAGTTTGTGTGTATGCATGTTTGCATATAATTTGACTAACTCATTTTGAAATTTGTAAGGAATTGTAACAGAATAGACAGAATAGCCAAGACAATCTTAAAGAAGAACAAAGCTAGAGGATTTATATTACCAGACTTATACCAACAAATATTCAGATATTTATTTTGAAGCTACAGTAATTATGACACTATAAATTGTGCATAAATAGACTAATAGAACAATGGAGCATAATAGAGAGTGCAGAAATAGAGTCATATGATACAAATCTCCACCAAATTCAGTGGCAGAAAGAAAACATCTTTTACTAAAGAGTGCAGGATTAATTGAATATCCAAATGAAACCTTGAGCTATCCCCTCTCACTATATAAATATATCAATTCAAAACGTATTGTGACATAAACATAAAAGGTAAGACAAAAGGTTAAGAAAGAAACCTTTGAAAGCTTGGAGTCAGATAACATTTCCTAAACCAGTATACAAAGAGTAATGTCCATAAAGAAAATAAAGCATAAATTAGACCACATTAAAATTAAAAATCTTTTCGTCAGAAGACATAAAAGAGTGAAAGGAAAGCAATAGAGTGAGAAAAGAAATTGTAAGTTTTTTGTACAACAAAGCACATGCATCCAGAGCAATAAGTAAAGTAGAAAGGGGACTCAAGAGAAATAGAATAAGCAAAAGACTTAAATAGGCTCTTCCTCCCCCCACCAAAATAAAGGATATTCAAGTGGACAATACACCTATAAAAGATCAACAGGGACAATCCAAATGAAAACCACAGTGAGTTACTACTACACTTCACTACAATGAATACTTTTAAATAACTAAAAACACTGTGTGCTGGAAAGAATATGGAACAATTGCAACTTTCATACACTGTTGATGTAAAGTTTAAATAGGCATAAACATTTTGGAAAAAAAATTTGTAATATTGGTTAAAGCTGAATATATGTTGATCATATAACCCAACAATTTTTATTCCTAGGTACATTGCCAAGAAAAAATGAGTGCATATATTCACCAGAATACACGTTGAAGTATGTGTTTAGTCACTTTGCACAGAATAGCCCCAAACTAAAAACAATCCAAATATTTATCAACAATAAAATGGATAGTGTGTTCATATAAGGTATTATTACATAGTAATACAAAATGGAAAAAATCATTACTACCTAAACTAAGAATGAATTGCAGAAATCATATTTACCAAAGATGCTGAACACAAGGAATAAGTACTGCAAGATTACGTTTCTATAAAATTTAACAAACATCTAACAGAAGTATTTTATGGCATTAAAAGTCGGATAATGGTTATCTTTGGTGGTGGTGGGGGTAATAACCGGAAGGACCTCCAAGAAGTAGGCTACTGTTGAGTTAATGATGTTCTGTGTTGAAGCAGGTTAAAGAACTCAAATAGCACCTACATTAGAAGAACATTTTATTTTTGAAGGTGAAGGTATTTATTTCATCTGAGTGTTGAGACCCTTAACATGATGAGCTGAGGTAGGAGCATGTTCTAAAAATTTATGAAAAGCATACAAATATATCCAAGAGTAGAAAAGTCCAATTCCAAAAAATTCATAGTCTAACTGAATCAATTTTCTAGTAATTCAAATTATTTTGAAAAGTTTTGGCTCATTGCTAATGAATTGTACTCAAAATATATGTAGAAGTATTAAATAGTCTTTATATAATGTACTGAAATAAACATTTTAATATCTCTTTAGGCACCTATGCTGCATATCTGAGGCATATTTTTAATGGCAAATATCAATTCATGGATATTTTTCAAATTCTGTGAAAACAATATATAAGTTATAGGTTATATTGTCATTTTTGACATAATATATTTGAACTCACATGGAGCATTAATTTGAACTTCATGTTATTCATTTATTCATAGAGAAAATATTTATTAAGCAGCTATTATGCATTATACAATGAATGAAATTGAAATATTTTACTCCAAAATATATCTGACATATCTTGAAATGGCTTCTGCTTGGCCATCCTGACAGAAGTGGCCGTGCGAAGCTGTCTTGAGTGGGGAAAATTCACATCTGTAGAGAATCTCCATTAATGCAGCCATTTCCCCTCTCCCTTTTAGAAGCGTTTTCCAAAGTCCGGAAGAGATTGAGCCCAACACTTTAAATGTCTGGAAAGAAATATTTACCATCTATTCTCTTTGAGAGAGCCTTCACCTACATATTAAGGACACCTTTGCTAGCCAAGCTTCTTCCTTTCTTTCTCTCTCAACCTATCTTGCCACTACAAACCTGATTTACCAACATAAGTTGTTCCTGGCCATGCTCCAAATCTACATTCTTTACTGTGGCCTTGCGATACTAGGTAAGCTTCTGTGTGTCACTGGGAAGTTGAGTCTTTAGTCTGAAGCTACTGTGTGAATGCATTACATACTTCTGTATGCCTTTTCTCCTATTAATCAATCTGTCTCATGTCAGTGATTTTTAACAAACCTTTAAAGGGACCAAGAGCTTATGGTACCTACAATAACATGCTTGGCAATAGTAAGAAGATATAATATCTTTCTCTGAGAATTTTCTTTTTAGTTTGGTGTTAGAGAGAGTAGCAAACACAAGAGAATTATAGTATACTGGTTAATAGAATGGCGTCTGGAGTCAAATTGTCTGTGTTAAAAGCTTCTCTGTTTGCTAACTCTGTTACTTTGAACAATATGCTTAACCTCTTTGTGCCCATTTCATAATCTTAAAATGGGGAAAATAATATACTAACTTACAGCATCATTATCTTACCAGGAAATATGAGGGTCCTTGGTTTTTGTTTTACTTAGAAGAAAGAATTCAGTCAAGAGACCAATTAATAAAATAAGCAAAAGTTCTATTAAGGAAATAAGAATATACTCCAAGAGAGGACTGGGTTGACCTGGCTGGGAGCAGACCCAAGAGTTCTGCATTGCATTATGGTTTTTATTATGTTGGACTGTTTCTTAAAGTTCCCTCCTCTTCTTAAGTCTCTGCCTTTGTCTCCATGTAGTAGTCTCCTGCTCAGGTTTGTGAGATTCTTGCTTACTGTTGATATGCATATGTGGACACAGTGATCAATACGAACCCTACCTAATGGTGGTGTTCCTCATGACCACCACCCCTGGAGGGTCATATAGCTGTTAAATCTGTGCTCATTGTGCCTGTGTATCTCTTAGGAACTTCCCCTTTGTCCTTTTCCCTTCTCTCATCAGCTAGCTACATTCTGTCAGTCTAACTGCAGAGTGAGCAACTACTGAGCATTGTAATGGGCATTTCTGGGAGTTCCTTCTGCATAAGTATTTCCTTCCTATCTGCTTATATTTAGCATGTACGTTTTAGGTGGTCTCTAGGGCGTGAGATTTTCTAGAGGGTTCTCCTTCTGGGCTCCCTTTCCTGCTCATGCCTAACTATCTGCCTACTCCAACATTCCTCCCTTAAAAGTTTAAGACCCTAAAAAATTTTTGGATCTAGGAGTAGCATGGATCTTCTGTAACTACTTCCTGCTGATATGGAATTAAGAACTCATCAGGGTCTCCTTCTCCTGCTCTCTGGGTGCTCTGTCAGGAGCTACTCCATGTTTTCCTGGAACCTCTTCTTGCATTCAAGGGTGAGGTGTGTACATAGGTGTTGGGGCCTCCAAGTATAATACATTGATATCCTTGCTGTAATCTTATTTGATGACTGGTAGCCTGAATGCAGGAAGAAATAAATCTAGTTAACAAATTGATGAAGCAAAGACCTAAGAGGAGAAGAAGGAGCACCGTGGAGAGTGGGCCCAGAGGAGGTCAGAATCAACTGAGGATGTTCCATGTCCCTGAGAATGGGCCTGAAGCTGCCTGAAGCTGCCTGTAGATGTTTAGCTTTTTCTTGTAGCTGTTGAATGCTGTCTTGTATGATTTCTGACTGGTTAACATTCTTCTTTGAGCATAGCACAGGTTCCTCCCTGGGCTGAGGTGCTGATGTCTAAGGTGTGTTGGTTTTGGAGGCCCATCCCTGCTAGGGAGTTAAGTTG
Source organism: Ateles fusciceps (assembly GCA_036589455.1). Classification (NCBI taxonomy): domain Eukaryota; kingdom Metazoa; phylum Chordata; class Mammalia; order Primates; family Atelidae; genus Ateles; species Ateles fusciceps. The sequence goes on along the minus strand of JAZHEH010003048.1, from coordinate 125,269 downwards.
CTGGTCAAGCCATTGTACAACCAATGGCTTTGGTTGCCTCTTCAAGTGCCTGCCCTAGCTCATGGGATAAGGTGGTGTGCATTTGCTGAAAGACTAAAATTCCTGCAGCTCCAGTTCCCACTTTAGTTACTCCAGTTCTTAATCCCAGAGCTGTAAGTGAGGGAAGGAAAGCTATGACCACCCTTTGAGATGTGGACTTGGAGGTAAGGGGGATAGGTACTGACTGGTATTGATCCAGGAGGGCCACATCAGGGGAAAGATAAATTAATCAGTAAGTTCCCCTCCAATTGTTAGAGAGGAATAGATAAGTCTGACTTTTTATAGAATGGCTGAGGGCATAGCTAACTCCACATGTCCCCAGAGCTTGCCAAGAATTTAATGGCTCTAAAGCAGGCAAGTTTAATAATTATCAAAAGTCATAGAAACAGTTTAGAACCTAAGTAACATCTGTTTCATGTTTTGGGTCCTGAAAACTCTGAGATGAGGAGGGAGAAGCCATTTACTTATCTTTTTGTTTGAAGAGAAACTTCAGGTCCTTCAATGGCTCACAAAAATAACTGGGTGTTGGTTCTGTTTCCTGTTTTTGGAGCCTTCCCAGGGTTTTATTCGGGAATGATGTATGCAACTAAAGATGTCAGGAACTTTGATAGCTGTTGGGGTGAAAAGTAAGACAGTAAAAGGGCCCTTCCATAAGGGGGTTAGTTGAGATCCAAGTGACCAGTTTCTCCAGGTTTTAATGAGGAGTTGTGACCCTGGCTGGTATACGAGTTGTTGGTTGTTGAAGGGGTCACAAGCCAGCAGTACTCTTTGTATATATATTTAGTTAGTTCTGGGTGTGAAATTCCCTGTCTTAGCTTTGGAAATTTTGTACCCTCTTTTGCTAGAAAGATTAAGGTTTATATTTCATGTTGTTGTACAAGCTCTGTGGTGGGCGGGGCAAAGAGTAGGTTATGTATGTATTATAGAAGTTGCCCTTCCTCAAGAATAGCTCGGTTAGATTTCTTGCTGGGACTTTATGGATGTGTGGGGTGTCTCCAAAACCTAAGGTAGGACTGGCTGGATTAAAGTCATTGGTTATAGGTTTAGGCAGCTTCCCCTGGGAGAAATAAGGACATTAAGGGGAAAGATGAATCCAGAGGTTGGGTAAATATTAAGCAGGCATCCACCTTGGAAAATACATTCTTTCCCAAAAGGGGTGTGGGGTATTTAGACATTGCAAGGGTCTGATGGGAGAATAGTAATTGATCCCATATGCAATATAAAATGGGTATGAATCTATATTGGGGGGGTACTATTTTCCCCTATCACCTAACTAGAGTTGGAGGAAAGTTGCCCAAAGAAGGTTAGCACAAACTTGGTGGCTCTTGTATTTAAAAAAATACCTGTCACTTCCAGAGTTGCCCTTGGCTCTATTCCATCAATGATTATGTCTGATCTGGGAGCTGGCTGTAGTGGAGGGCCCCTTCAGCTCAAGGCCATCATTAGATAGGGGATCCAACCAGGGAGTCTTTTGGCTCCTAGGGCAGTCCTTCCTCCAGTGGCTGAGCTTATGGCAAAGGGGGCAGGTCATGTGGGGCTTTCTCCCAGTTGGGCATCTCCTTCTTCAGTGGCCCAGTCTTCTGTACTGATGGCATTTACCTGGGAGGGTATTTTTAGGGCAGCCTGGTGGGGTCTGGAAGACTTGTAAAGTAGCCAGTAGTTGAGCCTGCCTCCCGTCTCTTTGTTTTTCCTCTCTTCTTGACCCTGTTTTCCTCATCCTCATCTCAGTTATAAAACACCAATGAAGCTAATTTGAGGACTTCTGGCATAGAGGCACTGAGTCTTAAGGCTGACTTTTGCAATTTTCTCCTATTGTCTGGGGTGACTTGGGTGAAGAAATGGTCCTTTAGGACAGTTGTCCCTCTGAGGATTCTGGGTTTAAGTTGGTATTCTTAACAAGGGCTTCCTGTAGCCTTTTGAGAAAAGCTATAGGTTTTTCATTTTGCCCCTAGTTTATGGTAGCTAAGCATAGTTAGGACAGCGGGGTCTGCCTTACAAGCTTTACAAAGGTTAGAGTCTTCCAAAGACTCTAATGAAGGCTTGTAAATAGGGGACCTCTGACTGTTTGCCCTGACGGCAGCAGAAAAGGTCCAGCTGAAGGATGATATTAAAATTTGTACTTTTATTCTCTGGCCAGATTTCCTCTGGTTTTATAAGGAAAATTAGTGTTTTCACTTCAGAGTCTGAGGGTTGAATTTACCCTCAGTTTTTAAGGATGTATCTGAGAAGGGATGAATCCTGGGTATAGAAATCTGGTTATCCATTTTAAAGAGAAGACAAAGGAGAACTGTGTGATGAAAGAGGTGTCTCCCTGTCCATTCCTACAATGATTATGGTGAGGCATCCCCTCACCAGACCAAGGAAGGCGAGATGCCCCTCACCTTGCACTTAGGGAGCTCTGGATTTGGTTGATTCTTACTGTGTGCTCTGTTCTTTTTGTCTCTGCTTTCTCTCTTTTAATTAGAAAGATTTCCCCCAGTCCCCTTTTGGTTAATATCTTACTGGTGACATCTTCCTTGCCTCTATTTCAGGCAAGGGGGTGGAGTAGTATCTGGTACAGGAATAATTTTGTTGCCTTTTATAGTCTCAATGATCCTGGCCCTTTAAGAAGCCCAATAGTTGTACCTCTGCCAAAGCTTGAAGAGAAGCAGCCTAGGATTATTTTAGTCTATAACGGCATTTAGATAAAAGGTGTAGATGATTAGAAGAGTCAGGAAATACTTGAAACCCTGTTTTGAGGAGGTTCCTTAGGGTTTATGCAGAAAAGATGCTTGAGAAGGCATGGTAATTCCTAGGTCCCAGGGTAAGTGGACTGGGGTCTTGACTCCAGTCTTTAATATAATTACATAAATGGCAAGGGGAGCCCAGGGACATTTTCTGTTGTTTTGTTTAATAAATAGCAAAAAATACTTAATGGTTTCAGAGTTTGACAATAATGGTCTTAAGAGACAGGGGAAGAACATTCCATTGACTCATAGGGAACTCCAGTTGTAAAGAGAGAGCAGAGGGAAGAGAAGGTGAGGGCCACAGACCTGGAGGAGCCAGACAGCCCACTTGAGAAGCTAAAGAATAATGTGTTTCTTAAGGGTGGCCAGGCTAGTAAGGCCTGGTAATAAATGAGGGATGCCTTTAAGTGGTTGCAGCAGGAACCAGAGGAGCAGATGCTGCCACGAGACTAAGCGTGAAGAAGGAATTCAAAGAAACCTTGTGGAGACCAAAGATACAGCAGGGAGTAAGCTGACTAATTTTTGGAATTAACTGTCCATGGGTGCATGCCTCCTTTCTGGGGTTACTAGCACCCACTCAGGGGAGAGAAGGAGGTAAAATCCAATGAAAGGAAAGTGTAACAGTGAAATTATTGGGGGATAACCATTTTATACTATGATTTATTTTTATTTCAATAGTTTTTGGGGAACAGGTGGTGTTTGGTTGCATGGAAAAATTTGTTAGTGATAATTTCTGGAATTTTGATGAACCCATCAACCAAGCAGTGTGCACTGTACCCAGTGTGTACTATTTTATTCCTCACTCACCTCCCATTCTTGCCCCCAAAACCGCAAAGTCCATTATATAATTCTTAAGCCTTTGCATCCTCATAGCTTAGCTCCCACTTATAAATGAGAACATATTATGTTTGGTTTCCCATTCCTGAGTTACTTCACTTAGAATAATGGTCTCCAACTCCATCCAGGTAGCTGCAAATGCCATTATTTTGTTCCGTTTTATGGCTGAGTAGTATTCCATAGTGTGTATGTATATATACACTATATATTCCCCAATAATTAGTGATGTTGAGAATTTTTTCATGTTTCTTGGCCTTTTGTATATTTTTTTGAATTGTTTATTCATGTCTTTGGCCCACTTTTTGATGAGATTATTTTATTTCTTGCTGATTTGTTTGCATTTCTTGTAAATTTTGGATATTAGTTCTTTGTCAGGTGTGTAGCTTGCAAATATTATTTCTCACTTTGTGGGTTGTCTGTTTACTCTGCAGATTATTTCTTTTGCTGTGCAGAGTTTTTTAGTTTAATTAGGTCCCATGTGTATCTTTGTTTTTGTTGCATTTACTTTTGTGTTCTTGATCATGAACTCTTTGCCTAAGCCAATATCTAGAGGAGTTTTGCCAATGTTATCTTCTAGAATTTTAATGGCTTCAGGCCTTAGATTTACGTCTTTGATCAATCTTGTGTTGATTTGTGTACAAGGTGAGAGATGAGGATCCAGCTTAATTCTTCTACATGGGGCTTGCCAATTATCCCAGCAGCATTTGCTGAATAGGGTGCCCTTTCCCCATTTTACATGTTTGATTCCTTTGTTGAAGATCAGTTGGCTGTAAGTATTTGGCTTTATTTCTGGGTTCTCTATTCTCTTCCATTTGTTCAGATGCCTATTTTTATACCAGTACCATGCTGTTTTGGTGTCTATAGCCTTGTAGTGTAGCTTGAAGTCAGGTTATGTGATGTCTCCAGATTTATTCTTTTTGCTTAGCCTTGTTTTGGCTATGTGGGCTCTCCTTTGGTTCCATATGAATTTTACAATTTTCTTTTCTAGTTCTATGAAGAATGATGATAGCATTTTGATGGGAATTGCAGTGAATTTTTAGATTGTTTTTGGAAGTATGGTTATTTTCAAAATATTGATTCTACTTATCCATGAGCATGGGATATGTTTCCATTTGTTTGTGTTGTGGGTAATTTAATTCCACAGTGGTGTTTTGTAGTTTTCCATGTAGAGATTTTTCACCTCCTTCGTTAGGTATATTCCTAAGTATTTTATTTTTTAAGAGCTGTTATAAGAGGGACTGAGTTCTTGATCTGCTTCTCAGCCTAGCTGTTGTTGGTATATAGCAGTGCTACTGATTTGTGTACATTGATTTTGTGTCCTGAAACTCTCTGAATGCATTCAGCAGATCTATAAGCTTTTTGGATGAGTCTTTAGAGTTTCCTAGGCATACAATCATATCATTGGTAAACAGTGACAGTTTGACCTCCTCTTTACCGATTTGGATGCCCTTTATATCTTTCTCTTGTCTAATTGCTCTGGCTAGGACTTCCAGTGCAATATTGAGTAGAAGTGGTAAAAGCGGGCAGAATCACCTTTTTAGTTAAGAGATATAAAGATCCTCAGTCATTGCATGGCCTAGTCTTAATCCCTGCCACCTTAGCAGCCTTCTGTCAGGGAGGCTCACGGTGATTTAGATCTATGCGGTGTGGACCTCGAAATCCTCTCACCTCCACTTGTCACCCCATCAGGATGAACTGAGAAATAAGCTAGAGGTAGCAAAGTCACAGTGGCTAAAGGGTATTGTACTGGAGTTTTGTAAGAAAGTGCATGAGCAAAGGAAGGCCTCATCTTAATTTGGCAAGAACGCATTAGAAGTGGGAGATTTTTCTCAAAACTTTAGTAAAACAGCTTAGCAAGAAACAGAGATAGTTGACCAGGTAGTCTGAGATGACCATGGCACTTATCTTGAAGAATCGTTTGCAGGTTAGGCTAAGTCACAGCACCACAATATGTTACTGGGAAGTGTGGAGATCCTCAGTTCTTATCTTACTTGGGAGAAATAATTTAGGCAAGAAACCAATTAGTAAAGTAAGCAAAAGTTTTATTAAGGAAATAAGAGTCTATACTCAAAGTGAGGAACAGGCTGACCTGTCTGAGAGCAGCCCTGAGAGTTCTGAGTTGTGGCTCTTATTATGTTGGACTTTTTCTTTAAGTTACCGCCTCTGTCTTAAGTCTCTGCCTTTGTTTTTGTATAGTTTACTGCTTCTTTCTTAAGTCTCGGCCTTTTCCTTGCCTTGTGAAATTCTCCCTTACTCTCAGTTGGTACACATGTGCAGGCCTGGTGATCAGTACAGATCCTACCTAATGGCAGAATTACTCATGATCACCATCCCTGCAAGGTCACATAGTAGTTAAATCTGTACTTATTGTGCCTGTGTATCTCTTAAGAATTTTCCCTTTGTCCTTTTTCCCATCTTATCAGCATGAAGCTAGCTACATTCTGACAGGTTAACTGCAGAGTGAGCAATTACTGGGCATCTTAAAGGGTGTTTCAGGGCATTCCTCTTTCATAGGTATTTTCCCCCTCCTCTCTGCTCATATTTGGCATACATGTTTTGGGTGGTCTCTGCGGTGTGAGATTTTTCTAGTGCTTCCTTCCTTTCCCACTCATGTCTTACTATCTGTCTACTCTAACAATTGTGAGTACTAAAATAAAAGTTATAATACAAATAAATTGCTTAGCACATGTCTAACACATAGTAAATGCCTAATAAATCCTAATTACTGTTACTGTCAAATCACTATACATTGTGATGTTTTATGATAAAGGTAAGTACAAGATATTACGTGAACCCAGATAGAAGCAACAAATAAATCCTTGATGGTTCAAAGAAAATATATAACTGACATATTCTAATGTCACAATTTAACAAATTTTTATTGATTGCCTACTAATGTTAGGTACTATGCTATGCTTTGATAATATAATATGAACAAGTTATAATTTGTTCCTTCAAGTTGCTCATTGGTGTAAAGGAAGATCATTATGAAGTAGATCATTATAAAGATCATTATACATGTTGTGATTATGTAAGCTCAAGGTGTTCTAGGTGCATATAGGCAAGGTATATTATTCAATAGTATGAGAACCAAGAAAAATTTCATAAGGGAAATATTATTGAAGCTTAGATGTGAATAATGAATAGTACTAGGCTAGTAGAAGCAAAAGGGGCTCTGTATTCCAAAGGGAAGCAACGTGTACAACAGGCTTGCTATGGATTGAATGTTTGTGTTTCTCCCAAATTCGTATGTTGAAATCATATGGAGTCTAATACCAAGATATTAGTGACCTTATAAAAGAGAACCCAGAAAGCTAGCTCACTCCTTCCACCATAGGGGAAACATCATTAAGGAGCCAAATATGAACTAGAAAATGGTTCCTCGCTAGACACTGAATCTGTCAGTGCCTTGATCTTGGTTTCCCAGGCTCTAGAGTGATGAGAAATAAATTTTTGTTATTTTAAACCACCAAGTTTGTGGTAATTTGTTACAACAGCCACAGAAAACTAATACATACCTGAATACTATTAATACAATAAAAGTATTTCCACATGTGCAGGAGTTTAGAAAAGATCTTACTCCTGTGCCCATTCTGCAAAAGTTACTTTAAGATGTGTTAGACGTACAGACAAGTGAGAGGGCAATAAAAATCTCAAGAATGTAAACATTGTGGTAAACAAGCACTGGACATGCATTTTGAAATTAAATATATGGAGTTAAGAAGAAATCATCACTGGTGGCTATAAAATTGAAGACAAAAACAAAAGTCTTTAAGTTTTATGTTTAAAAATATTAATGGTATGACGAATTAGTCAAGGTTCTTCAGAGAGACAGAACCAATTAGATAGATAGATAGATAGATAGATGAAAAGTAATTTAGTAGAAGGGTTGGCTCATGAGATTATGAAGGATGCAGTAGTCCCACGACAGGGTGTCCACAAGCTGAAGACTTTCAGACTCTGCTACTGTGGCTTAGCCAAAGTTCAAAGCCTGAGACCCTGGGGCAGGTAGAGGTGGGGATTGAGGGGTTGGCAGTGCACTTCCCTGGTGTCTAAAGGCAGGAGAGCTTGGAGTTCTGAATACAAGGGCGGAAGAAGAGTGTGTCCCAGCTCTGAGAGACAGAGACCAATTTGCCTTTCCTCTGTTTTTTGTTCCATCTGGCTGCACCTCAGTTGGATGGTGTCCATCCGCATTGAGGGCACATATTCCCCACTTAGTCCACTTAGACTCACAGGTAAATCTCCTCTGGAAACACTCGTATAAACACACCCCAAAAGAATGTTTTACCATTTTCTATTTCATTACTTTTTGCACTTATCTTTATTATATCCTTCCTTCTGTTTGCTTTAGGTTTAGTTTGCTTTTGTTTGTCCAGTGCCCCAAGGTAGAAAGTTAGGTTGTTAATTTGAAATCTTTCTCCTTTCTTAATAGAGAAACTAAGTACAGGTTTCTCACTAAGCACTACTTGAGGTGCATCCTACAATTGTTTATGCTTTGTCTTCATTTGTATTCATTGTAGTTTCTGATTTTCCCTCTGATTTCTTCTTTGACCCATTGATTATTTAGGAATGTGTTGTTTAATTTGTGAATTTTATAATTTTTTTCTTGTTATGAATTTGTAATTTTATTCCATTAGAGTCAAAGAACATACTTGATATTATTCCTTTTAATATTATTGAAGTTTGTTTTATAGCCTAGCATATGGTCTATCCTTTAGAATGTTCTATGTGAACTTGATAAGACTATATTCTGTTGTTTTTTGATGGAGTAATCTAGACATGTATGGTTAAGTCTAGTTGGTTTTATAGTGTTATTTAATTCTTCTGTTTTCCTATTTTTGATCTTCTGTCTAGCTGTCCAATCTATTATGGAAAGTATTATTTTTGAACTGTCTATCCATTTATTTCTATAACATTTTGCTTCATGTATTTTGGTATTCTATTAGGTGCATATATGTTTACAATTATAAATTCCTGACAGATTGGCTTAAATGGTATATCTTTTTCTATCATGTTTTACTTTAAATCTAGTTGTATCCTTGACTCTAAAGTTTGTCTTCTATTGACAACATACAGCTGAATTTTGTTTTAAAAAAATCCAGTGTAATAATCTTTGCATTTGATTGAATTATTGAATACATTAACATTGATTGTTATCATTTTTAGTTATATCTATGTTTGCCGTTTTACTTTTGCTTTATGTATGTCTCATTATCTTTTTTGTTTCTTTATTTCTATTTTGCTTCTTTCTTTTGTACTAAATGAATAATTTCTAATGTCTTATTTTAATTACTTTAATAATTTTTTTACTACATTTTTGTGGTTGGTCTAGGTTTTACCATATACATCCCCTCTTGCATGGGAAAGCTGTTATACAACCAGAAAACATGCATTGAAAATGATAATTGAATGAAATACCTCTATAAATGTTTAAATGGCCATCAGGTAGCCAAATATATTAGTAATTTAGAAATCACCACACCAACGTATATATATTTAATTTGGATCATTTGTCTTTTTCATGATGAGTCATACAATGCAAAAAATAAACTTTTAATGACAGAAGCATTAATGACTCAGGAAGGACAAGGCAGCCATCCTGGTTCTCCATTAGTCCATGCTTAACATTGGACTTATGTCCTCTTAAATATCAGTTGTTTCTCCAATTTAGGTGCCTCGCACTGATAACTGATGGGTTATCATTTATCATTTAACTTAGAGAATGGAGTTCATTCAAATTGCATATCTTAACAATTCCACTATTGACTGATTTAGCATGAAAATATGGCCAAGTATTTTCTTGATATTCAATTAATTTTTGTTCTGCTTGGGTTAACAGTTTTATAAATCCGTCAGTCTTTCCATTAAAGTTCCAGGAATTCTTACCCAGTCCAAATGATATGATTTTAACATTACCAGAAACCTGTATTCAAGAGTACTTTCCAGGGTCCCTTTCATCCTTTTAGGAATCCTTAAAAGACATTATCTTCTAGAATTTTGCATGCGTGTGAAGTTTTCAGAAACTGCATCAGCATTAAGCATTAACTGTGGAAATGGCTTTAAATAGTCATAGTTAAAGACACAACTGACAAGGAAATTTGATTATTTCTGTGTTCTACAGTAACTTAACATAATAATCATAATTATGATTGATAGCATATATGCACACATTAGAATTTTAGAAATCTCACACAATTTTGGAACATATACTAGTATCATTCACTAAAATATAACCTGAAGCAGGTTAAACATTAACAATTATTTCTTATTTTGACAATGCTTCCACGTAATTAAACATGTCAAATCATTGTGTTTATTCTGTTTTGAATGCTTCAGGGGCCCTCTGTAGCATCCCAAAGTTAGAGGTCAGAAAAGATAATTTTGAAGCTGAAATTTGATTTTGGGAAGGCTGTCGAATATGTTAAAGTTTTAAAACACTTGCTATTATAAAATAGAATTCCAGGTCATCATAAGTCATTCATTTAGCCAAAATGATGACTTGAAATTTTGGAAGGGCAAATATCTTTACTCATTGATGAAGGGATGATTTCACTTTCCAGATACTCTATCTCTTGTCTTCCCTTTCTTTTTCCTGTAGTTTATTCAATAGACAAACAAAAATCTTTCATTATCCTTTAATATTACATGAAAATCTCATTCAAGACAGAAAGCCACATTTCACTCTTGCATTAGTGTACTATTAATATCAACCTCAATTTTTAATAAAACCTGATAGACAAATCTATCTAATCTTAATAAGTTTTACCATGTGGTGAGATTCTTGTAAATCTTTAATAACACTTTGCAAATTTTTGTTTAAGAGCAAATCAGTGCTCTGAGAAAACCCTGTTGTGCTTTTATTTCAATGTTCCATTTACAGACAACAAACAAACAAACAAATAAATACTATCCCTTTAAGTTTAGCTAATAACACACACAATTTTTTACAAGATTAATTTTTCACAGATCTTCTACAACTTGCTCAAACCTTCAGCTTCATCCTATCTAATTTTAAACAATACTTTAATCCTCCAAACTAGGCAAAAATGTACATTCCCATGCCTTCTTATAATCTTTTACTAAAAGCACATTTCACTTTCTTCACACACCTTGCATGTAAAACTCTTTTTTCAATAGTCTCACTTACATGTTACATGTTAACTTTTAGCAATTTTTATTTTTGGTGAAAAACCTGTTAAGTAAGTGATTTGAATTATGTACTAGGTGTGGAGCCTAGAAACACCAGACAAAAGCGTAGATATAGTTTGACTATTTCTAGCACAGTTAGGGGGCTTGGCTAACTCCGCGTATCCCCAGGCCTTACCTAGAATCTAATGACTCCAAAGCAGGTAAGTTGAAAAATTTTCAGTCAAAGAAGCAGATTATAACATTACATCATTTAGGAAACCTAATAGTTGACCTTCCTAAATTAGACCAAATGTCTTTATTTTACTAATCTTTAAAACTTTTTTGTTTCCAAAAAAGTTTCAAAGTCACATAAACTAAAAGGCATTACATTTTTTATTTTTTACTTACTGCAGTCACATAAACTAAAAGGCTTACTAGTCACATAAACTAAAAGGAATTACATTTTTTATTTTTTTCTGACAAAATATTTGATATAAGCACTTATCATTTTTAAATCTATTAGTCAGAGCTATTTTATATAAACATCACACACAACACATACAAATACATAGATAAACAGAAGATGTCAACTTTTTTTATTTGCCAGTTTTTAAAAGTTTTTTAATTGTATAACTGGCTTTAGTGTGGAGCTCTTCAAGGAACAGGGGCAGGAAAGCATGCAGTTTCTAGGTCCTAATAAACAGGCACAACTGGAAGGCAAAAAGAGATCCCCAAAATTAAGGGTCCCATTTTTATATCACATGATCACCCCAAAAAGACAAATTCTATGGAAGAAGACAGTGCAGTGCTTTCACCGTGTATTTCATTGCAAAGCACCCCAGTGGATCAGTCCATTTGGTGGTTAGCCCATCCCTTATGGGAGTCTTATTTCTCAGTGGGGGTGGGGGAATTTCTATACTTTCTAGGTGACCAAGAGCATGCTTCTATGATCCAAACATGCAAAGAACTGAGTATTCCCCATGACTGACATTATTCCCCCATAAAGCCATTAGCTATCCCCAAAGGTATATTTCCTACCTAGTTATTACATGCCAAAGTTCTCTCATAATGTGAAGTAATTTCTGATATATCCCCAAAAGTAAAAAATGTCAGATAACCCAATGCAAAGCAGAACAGAGCCTTAGATTTTGAGAGAGATCTATCCACTTTCAATTCCTGGGGTTCCATGAGGAAAACAAAGTTTTTTTTCCAAAAATAGCATGTATGGCACCTCCTGTGATTTTCCCAAGGAGTCCCAGGATGTTAGAACTTGAATATCCACTTTTAATTAAGCTGACTTTTAGCCATAGCACTTTTAAATAAAAATCCTTTTAAATCTCTTATTGTCCGAGTTTAGCCAAGCCAAACAGCCAATATTTCTGGCTTTTGAACTTTACCAAAGGTTACCTCCCAGGTTCTCAGCTAAAGGAAAATTCAAGAAGGAAGACAGAAATTGTACATGGAGGAGAATAGAATCAATAAATGGTAAAGGTCACACAGGTATCAACTAGAAAGTACTCATCCTCTAAGCCAAGATTGAGTCTGGGTTGTAACTGTGAAAAGACAAAGCCTTAGCAGTAGCTAAGCTTTGGCAGCTAAGCCACAGTACTAAGCAGTTTCCATTGCTCTTCCCAGAAGGAATCTAGAGCAGCCAATTTTGAGCTTGAAAAGGCTTTTAGCAGCTCAAGATAATTTTTAAAGCTAACTATGACATGAGCCCCCAAATTCCTGTTTCCTTGATGGCAGAGACCAAGAGAAAGTACTGCCACGTGGTTATAAGGTCAAGCTCCCAGGGACGTAAAAAAAGACAAGATGGAAACCTCATCCCATTTTGTTTATTACTGATCGGCTTGCTGGGTCATCTTGAACAAGCAAGCTTATGGGGACGTAGGCCTGCATTCTATCTTATGGTACTTTTTTATGACAGAACAATGCAGAAAGACAAATTCATAGGACAAATTCCACCAGATTTGCTATAGCTTAGTATTAGCCTCATGAATCCTTTTTTCTCATTAATTAAAACTTTGGAAGAGATAGTAATTTTTATAATTCCTACAACTGGTTTGCACAGAAAAAGAAGAAAGGGAAGGGAGAAATGCATTACCTGCAACAGGGTGGGGAAGGCAAAGAGCTCAGGGAGGTCAGAGAAAGACCTACCCATTGCAGCAACACTGAGTCAATAGTTCAGACAGCCGCTTGTCAGTCACAACAATTCATCTTTTCTAGTAGTCCCATCAGCTTTCATGTATCAGCTGTAGGGAGAAAAAGGTATCCCATGTCCAGTGATCGAGTACCTGCATAATCCCATTACCCATAGCCATCAGCAAGGAGTGCAAGGCAGATTAATCCAAACAGAATGGCAGCTAACATCCTATAGTGAAATATCCATTTTTAAGAAAGAGGGACTTTACCAATGGGAGGGCCTCTAATCCAATTCTATCCTTTACACAGGTAAAATGTACCCCACTACTTACTCAAAGTTGGCCAATTGGTGCTGCAGTCTATTACCTTTGGATCAGAATCACAACTAAGCCATGTAAGGAATATCGCCGAGTTTAAAATGAGGAAACTGAAATCAGCCGAGGAAAATTAAATGCCAATTTATTGAGCTCCCGGGCGAGGTTCTTGTGGTCCGGGAAGGGGGCCAGAGAAGTCGCGCTCAACTTCCTGGGGCAAGGAGTTTTATAGGGTTAGGGGCCATTGGGTGGACATTAGGAGACAAAGCATAGGGTAATTGATTGGGTATTGGGAAATCAATTTTGGATGGGGCGAGCTGCTACTGGTAGGTAGGCGGGATTATCGGTGCGCGGGCATTAGAGGTAATTGATTGGATATTGGGAAACAAAGCATGGGGCAATCGATTGGATATTGGGAAGCAGGGTTTTTCAAATTTCGGCGGGGTTTTTGGCGGGCTAGGTGCCAAGTGCAGATTTGGGTGGGGGGTGCAGGAGTGGGCGCTAGGGAAGCTACGTGACGGAGCTCAGGTAAGCGCGGAATGGTGACGTAGTCTCCAGGCTTAGGGAGGGGGTGGGCGTGTCTGAGCTCCCGGCGAGGCAACCGGCCTTACAAGCCAAAGCTTAGCAGATTTATTTTAATCAATTAGCCACTTAAACTTTTTATTTGACTTTCATAAAGCCTTTAAACAAAAATATTAAATTTTTTAGAAGCTTTGCTTATCAATAGGCATTCCTAGATGAGACTAATTTGGGAACCCTCATTTTTAAATGCACTTCAGTGCAGTGTTGTTCATTTGGAATAGTCCACTATAAGTTATCTTGAGTAAGATCTCACCATTTCTTTAAGAGTTTGCTGCCTCCAGGATCCAACACTTAGGCTTGTATAAGCTGGAAGAAATTTAGTTCTTCAGAAATTAAGAATTCCATTTTTAGCCTAAATATTAGCTTTGTTCTCAGGTCCCCTCAGTGATTTTTTTCCTACCAAACACACAAGAAAAATTAAACAAAGTGGTAGAACACAAAAATCCCTGCAAAGTTTTAATAGTGAAAATTTACACCCCCCTGCAATATTGCCATTTAATATCCATTTGTTTTGGACCCAGTCAGATGTAAGAGGCCTCTTACTTGATCAAAGACAGTTAATTACCAGATACAGTCCAATCCTGAACCAATCCAGTTTCTGTTGTAATTTCCAAACCCAGTTTGGATTAGAAATTTGCTCAAAGAAACTTGGAGAGCTCAAAACAAAAATCTATGGAGCTTCAGAATCTAAGAGAGATCTTACCATGATCCCCCAGCTGCTTCAAGAGATCAATGGACACAGTGGGTCTGGGTGGGTTCCTCAGTTGGTCATTCAGCACTCCTGGGGGGTCACTAGAAGTTCTACTTTGGATCCCACTTCTGGCACCATCTGATAAAGAAAAACTTCAGCCAAATTAAATTTAAAATAGTTTAATTGAGCAATGAGTGATTCGTCAATCAGACCGCCTCCTGGAGCTCTGTGACTCCAGCACCACCACATGTTGGAAGATTTATGGACAGAAAATGAAAGTGATATACAGAAGATGGAAGTGAGATACAGAAATACATAGATTGATTACAGGTTAGTGTTTGCCTTATTTGAACACAGTTTGAACAGTTGACTACACTTGATTGGCTAAAACTCAGTGAATGGTAAAGTGTAGGGTACAGTATGTTTATACATTTTCTTGTTATAGTTCACGATGCACAGCAAAAACTTTAGGCTTAACTTAAAATAGGTAAGGAGGCAGCTTTAAGCTAAAGTTGATTTAACATATCTTTACACTAACGGAAAGCTAGACAAAGATTTTCTTGCTCATATCACAGAACTGAGGTCATAGGACAAATCACAACCCCCAAATATGGAGAGACAGGTGGATTTGGAAAGTTAGAGCCAAGATCTTTTACCTAGAACAAAAGCCACTGGAGCCATAAACTGATAGCATCACCTAAATGGTAATTTTTATGAATTGCTAGAAGCTGATTGTGCACCAGTAAGAGAGTAATAAATTTCTTGCACATTTTTGAGTTTGACTTCTAGGAAACCCCCCAGGTTCTCATGGTAAGTAAGTGAGAAATAATACCTTTTGGTTCTGGCAGTGGCAGGGGAAAAAGTTTTTCCTTTGAGACACACCTAGATCTTTTTCATAACAGAGGATTACCCTCCAGGAGAAATGGTTTGATCAGAATGTTATCTAAGAGCCATAAAGAAAAGGTATACTTCTTATCACAGTCTCCTCAGTTCTTCCTGTCTTACCTACTCAGAAGGCAAAGAAAAAAAAAAAAAAAAAAAAGCTGTAGAAGAAACATCTGTGAAGGTCACAGCCTGAGACACAGGACCACTAAAAGACTTAAATTTAATTAAAAAGAAAATAGAATGCTTTTTCTCTCCCACCCCTACTCGTCTCTGCAACAGGTCTCCAATATATTAGTGGATTATATCTGAAAGAGCTGCAAGACACAGACTCTTTCTGAGGAGGAGTAATTAAAAAAATTTAATATCGAGAGATGTATTAGTCTATTTTCATGCTGCTGATAAAGACATGCTTGAGACTGGAAAGAAAAAGAGGTTTAAATGAACTTACAGTTCCACATGCTGGGGAGGCCTCAGAATCATGGTAGGAGGCAAAAGGCACTTCTTTTATGGCAGTGGCAAGAGAAAATGAAAAAAGCAAAAGCAGAAACACCTGATAAACCCATTAGATCCTGTAAGACTTATTCACTATCATGAGAATAGTGCAGGAAAGACAGGCCCCCATGATTCAATTACCTCCCTTGGGGGACCTTCCACAACACGTGGGAATCCTGGGAGATACAATTCAAGTTGAGATTTGGGTGGGGGACACAGCCAAACCATATCATTTCACCCTGGCCCCTCCAAATCTCATGTGCTCACATTTCAAAACCAATTATGCCTTCCCAACAGTCCCCAAAAGTCATAATTCATTTCAGCATTAACGCAGAAGTCCACATTCCAAAGTCTCATCTTAGACAAAGCAAGTCCCTTCCACTTATGAGCCTGTAAAATCAAAAGCAAGATAGTTACTTCTTAGATACAATGGGGGTACAGGTATTGGGTAAATACAGCCATTCCAAATGGGAAAAATTGGCCAAAACAATAGGGTTACAGGGCCCATGCAATTTCAAAATCCAGCAGGGCAGTCAAATTTTAAGGCTCCAAAATGTTGTCCTTTGACTCCAGATCTCACATCCAGGTCACACTGATGCAAAAGATGAGTTCTCATGGTCTTGGGCAGCTTCGCACCTGTGGCTTTGCAGGGTACAGCCTCCCTTACAGCTGCTTTCCTGGGCTGACATTTAGTGTCTGTGGCTTTTCCAGGTGCAACGTACAAGCTGTTGGTGGATCTACCATTCTGGGATCTGGAGGACAGTGGCCCTCTTCTCACAACTCCACTAGGCAGTACCCTAGTAGGGACTCTGTGTGGGGCTTCCAACACACATTTCCCTTCTGCACTTCCCTAGCAGAGGTTCTCCATGAGGGCCCTGTCCCTGTAGCAAACTTTTGCCTGTGCATGAAGGCATTTCCATACGTCTTCTGAAATCTAGGCAAAGGTTCCTATGACTTATGTGTATCTGCAGGCTCAACACCATGTGAAATCTGCCAAGGCTTGGGCTTTCACCCTCTGAAGCCACAGCCCAAGCTACACATTGGCCCCCTTCAGCCTTGACTGGAGTAGCTGGAACACAGGGCACCAAGTCTGTAGCTGCACACAGCATAGGAACCATGGGCCTGGCCTACAAAACCACTTTTTCCTCCTGGGCCTCTGGGCCTGTGATGGCAGGGGCTGCTGTAATGGTCTCTGACATGGCCTTGAGACATTTTTTCTCATGATCTTGGGACTTAACATTAGGATCCTGGCTATTTATGCAAATTTCTATAGTTGGCTTGAATTTCTTTCAAGAAAATGAGTTTTTATTTTCTATGACATAGGCTGCAAATTTTCCAGACTTTAATGCTCTGCTTCCCTTAAACTGAATGCCTTTAACAACACCCAAATTACCTCTTGAATGCTTTGCTGCTTAGAAATTTTTTCTGCCAGATACCCTAAATCATCTCTCTCAAGTTCAAAGGTCTACAGATGTCTAGGGCAGAGGCAAAATGCTGCCAGTCTCTGCTAAAACATTACAAGTGTCATCTTTCCTCCAGTATCCAACAACTTCCTCATCTCCATCTGAGACCTCCTCAGCCTGGATTTTATTGTCCATATTGCTATCAGCATTTTGATCAAAGCGATTCACCAAGTCTTTAGGTAGTTCCAAACTTTTCCACATTTTTCTGTCTTTTTCTGAGCCCTTCAAACTGTTCCAGTCTCTGCCTGGTACTCAGCTCCAAAGTCACTTCCACATTTTTAGGTATCTTTTCAGCAACACCCCATTCTACTGGTACCAATTTACTGTATTAGTCCATTTTCATGCTGCTGATAAAGACATGCCTGAGGCTGGGAGTAAAAGAGGTTTAACTGGACTTACATTTCCACATGGCTGGGGAGGCCTCAGTAACATGACAGAAGGTGAAAGGCACTTCTTACATGGTGGTGGCAAAAGAAAATGAGGATGAAGCAAAGTGGAAACCCCTGATAAACCCATTTGATCTCATGAGAACTATTCACTATCATGAGACTAGCATGGGAAAGACTGGCCCCCATGATTCAATCACCTCCCCCTGGGATTCTCCCACAACATGTGGGAATTCTGTGAGATGTAATTTAGTTTGAGATTTGGGTAGGGACATATCCAAACTATATCAAGAGGGAAGACAAAAGTAAGGATGCTAGAGGAATTTGAAGCCTCTGCAACCTATAGCCTACAACAAATGTTTAAGAAAGGTTGATTTCTAGCCATATTAACATATATCCTCACAATAGACACCTAATTATTTTAGCTTCTATTATCTAACATAATTTGTCTGACTTTGACCAAAAATTATTAGGAACATCAAAATATGAGAAAAAAAACACAGTCTGAAAAGACAAAGAAATCAATAGAACAAGATTCAGTTATGACACAGATGTTGGAAATACCAGATAAAATTTAAAATGGCTATGATCAATAAGTTAAGGACTTCTAATAAAAAAATAATAGACAATGTGTAGGAACAGATAGGTAATGTAAGCAGAGACATAGAAATTCTAACAAAAAATAAATGGAAATTCTAAAAAATTAAATACCATAGAAATGAAGAAGATTTTTGATGCACTTATCAGTATTGGAGGGTATTGCAAATAAAAGCTCAGAGTTGCAAAAAAAAATAGAGCACTTAAGTAAAGGATTTCTCAGCAAGGCAAATTTCTTCAGAAAGGTGCTGCTTGTAGGGCTGGTTGCCATGAGAGCACACTGAACAAAGAAGACTTGCAGAGCACAGGGGTGTACATACTATCAGTGTGAACTATCACTGTTTTTATAGTTTTATTTTTTATTGATGCATAATAGATATACACATTTTGGGGGTACATGTAATAATTTAACACATTCATATCATCTGTAAGATCACTGCTGTTGTGGTGGGAGGGGTAATTTACAGACTGAGTAGTAGATGCGGGCCTGGCAGGAAAGTTGTTTACTGAAACTAGGGCAGGAAGGCACAAAGGATAAGGAAGTCTAGCCTTGAAAGCGGGGAACAAAGAATAAGGGAACCAAATAAACTGAACTCTTTGAAGAGGAACTTATTCTTGTGTCTAATAGAGGGGACAAACATCAAAACTATATCACCATCTGACAAGTGATTAATAGCCAGAATATATAGGGAGCTCAGCCAACTCAGTAGCAAAACAAAACAAAACAAACAAAACAAAACAAAACAAAAAACACAATCTGGTTAAAGTTTGGGTAAAAGATGTAAGTAGACATTTTTCCAAAAAAAAGACATTCAAATGGCCAACAGGTATGCTAAAAATGGTTGACATCACTAATAATCAGAGAAATGCAAATCATACAATAACTTTTATTTAAAAATTTGAGATAACAAATGCTGGCAAGGATGTGGAGAAAGAGAAGCTTTCATACACAGTTGGTGGGGATGTTAAGTTAGTTCAGATGCTATGGAAAACTGTATGCAGGTTCCTTGAAAACTAAAAGTAGAATTACCATATGATCCAGCAATTCTATTACTGAACATATATCCAAAAAAAAAAGAAAATTAATATATTAAAGAGATATATATCTACACTCCCATGTTTATTGCAGTGCTGTTCACTATATACAAAATATGGAATCAACATAAATGTGAATTGATGGATGAATGGATACAAAAAACTTGGTATATATGCACAGTGCAGTATTCAGCTCTTGAAAGAATGAAATCCTGTCATTTGCAGCTACTGGAATGAAACAGGAGGTCATTATGTTAAGTGAAATAAGCCAAGCACAGAAAGACAAATATTGCATGTTCTCACTCTGTGTGGGAGCTACAAAAGTAGATTTAATGAAAATAGAGGGCAGACTGGTGGTTACTAGAGCCTGGGAAGGTCTCAGGGATGATGAACAGAGGTTTATAATGGGTACAAAAATATGGTTTGATAGAAGATACGAGACTTAGTGTTTGATATATTAGTAGGGTGACTATAGTTTACAATTATCTATTGTATATTTCAAAATAATTAGAGAAAAGATAATTTGAATGTTTGTAGCATGAAGAAAATACAAATATTTAAGGTGTGGTATATCCCAGTCATATGATCTTAAAGATTATATGGATGTATTAAATTATTACATATACCCCCAAAATGTTTATATCTATTATGCATCAATAAAAAAACAAAACTATAAAAAGCAGTGATAATTCGCATTGATAGTATGTATCTCTGATGTGATATAATGGTCATTGTAGTTTTCCTACCAAAAACACATAACCCCATTCTAATAAAAAAAAAGTAGATAAATCACGATTGATGAATATTCTCCAGAATTTCTAACTATTCCTCAAAACTGTCAGGATCCTGAAAACAAGGACAATCTAGACACTATTGCAGCCAAGGGGAGCTTAAGGTGACATGATAACTAAATATAATGTGATATATTGGATGGGATCCTTGAGCAGAAAAAGGATATTAGATGAAAACTAAGGGAATCTGAATAAAGTTGGGTTTCAGTTAATAAACATATTCAATTGATTCATTAATTATAACAAATGTACCATTCTAATGTAAGATGTTAGTGACAGGAAAATCTGAGTGTGGAGATACAGTAACTCTCTGAACTAACTTTCCCATAATTCTGTAAACCTACCAATGTTATAAAATAAAGTTTATTTAAAAAAAATCTGTCCCCAGGAACTAAGATAGAATCTCTATGGATGTCAGGACAGATTTAGAAACTCAAAATGACAACAATCAGGTCACTAAATGCATTTTACGTTGGTTTGCCATAGATGTGAGGAATTTTGGAGTAATGTCTTAGGACAAGTGATAACAATCCACAGATGTTCATAAAATTGTTGATATTTCCCCAATTCACTAACCACTATTGGCAGGTGCTGACATAATCTGGCAGTTGCCAACACCAGAAGGTGCCATATCCCATGAGTAAAAATAATAAGTTATTATTCTCTAACAAATAAAACTAGATCATTTTCATTAAATGAGTTGGTACTTTTCTTATTTGTTTTATATTAGGAGGCAATAGATACTATCATGTGGAAAGTGATTTTTAGTCTGCTTTTCTTTATCTGGAACCTCAGTCAACAATGCAAGGCTTTGTGGGAACAGGAAACAAGAGTAGATATTTATTTATATAAATCATTTATATAACCATTTTCTTGTTTTATGTAGGATTCTTTTTAGGACTTTTGTCAGGTTTATGTGGCTAAGAGGATAATGAATCTCTTTCCCCTTATGTGTATACTTTGCTACAGAAGAGAGAACGTGGTATAAGAGATAAAAATTCAAGGCCAAATAATGATTTGAGGAGATTCTTACAGTTAAGTCTTCAACTTGCCTGCCTTTTCTTTTTAAAAAGAAAACTTCTAGGGAAGGGCTAATACTAATAATATTTGTTTGTATTGTCCTTTTCCATTCATAGAATTAAAAGTAATCTTTCGCCTGTGGTAAAGTTATGCAGCTTTCAAGTATAATTAAATCATTGTCTTCCAGAAAGCCTTTGGTGTTCTCTTATTTGTATTTTCAGGGTTTAAGTGTATGACTTTTATGGTACATTCCAGCCCATTATTAAATATTATTATATGCTGAAAGCCAGTATAGCATTATTACTCTTGCTATGGTATGAAGGGATCCCCCCAAAATTCATGTGTTGGAAACTGGATAGCCAATGTAACACTATTAAGAGTGTGAGTATTTAGGTGATTGAGCCATGAGAGTGAAGCCCTCATGAATACATTAATACCATCACGAAGGCAGTGAGTTAATTCTCACAAGAGCAGGTTGTTACAAAAGCAAGCTCAGCTCCCTCTTGCAGTCTCTTTCACATGCCCTTACTTGCCCCTCGTTTTTCAGTTATGTTATGACGCAATTTAAAAGCCTCATGAAAAGCTACTGCCATTTCCATAGAAGTTCCAGCCTCCAGAAAACCATAAGCCAAGGAAACTTCTACTGTTTATAATTTACCCAAGTCTGGGATATTCTGTTATGTAACAGATAATTGACTAAGACAACTCTACATTATTATTATTTTTATTTTTAGAGTGAGCAATGCATTTAATAGCTACTTAAATACTTTTTTTTAACCTTATGTATATATTTTTATATATTTAGGTGGTTCAAGTGCAGGTTTATTACATGCATATATTCCATAGTGGTGAAGTCTGGGCCTTAAGTGGACCCATCCCTTGAATAGTGAACATTGTACCCAATGGGTAATTTTTCAGCATTTACCCTCCTCCCACCCTCCAATCTTTTGTACTTTCCAATGTCTATTCCACTCTGTATAGCTATGTGTACCCATTGTTTAGCTCTCACTTACAAGGGGAGAACATGCAGCCTTAGGCTTTGTGTTTCTGAGTTAATTCACTCAGGATAATGGCCTCCAGTTCCATCCATGTTGCTGCAAAATACATGATTTCATTCTTTTTTATGGCTGAGTAACATTCCTTAGTATATATATATGCAACATTTTCTTTAATCCTCTACTGATGGACAATTAAATTGGTACTATGTCTTTGCTGTTGTGAATACTACTGTGATAAACATACAACTGCAGGTGTCTTTGTTATATAATTTCTTTCCCTTTGGGTATATACCTGATGGTGGGATTGCCGGGTTGAAAGTCATAAACAATGTGACTTTGCAAAATTTGCTTGACACCCTCGTTTTCTCAGTTGTAAAATGCGACTTTCTATTTATTTGGATATTGTGAAGGTTAAATAAGTTAAATTATGAAAAGTGCAACACAAGAATGCTTACTGTTAGATATTATTTTAAGTTCTTTAATCAACTTAGTATTTTCTAAGTCTTATCATTGTTTCTCCTGACTCATGGAGAAGTGTCTATTCTGTCTCCCAGTTCTTGTTTGCTTCCCCCCACAGATATAGCGTGAATGTACCCTAACAATCACCAATCAGCAATTTACATATTTCAAGTAGGTCTATAATGCAATGTCACTGCTTTTGAACTGAACAGTGTTAGGTGTTTCAAAATGAAAATTTCATAGTATGTGATCACTCTCTCCCTCTCTCTCTTTCTTGTTCTTGCTCTCTCTCTCTTTCTTCTGTTTCTAGTCCCTGAAATCCTGGTTTTTGTTGTTCTTCTATCCATTTTTAGCTTTCCCTCATATCCTTCTAAACTATATGAGCTAATCATATTCTTGGTTTTGATTTAACCTAGTTTGAATTTGATTCTTGTCACTTGCAATGAAATGGGTCCTGATAAGTCACTTCTGTCATATACAAATAAAGCCAGCCTTTCTAGTCAACTGACTTGTGGTGTTTTTCCTTTGGGACTAATAATTTGAAAATCTATTGTTTTCTGTGGCTCTGTAGCACTTTTATCACGTGACCAAGCCCACATAAGCCCACTTTTTTTTTAAGTATGAGAACAAATTACACTGCTTCAAGGGGGGTATGACAGAGGTTACTGGCTATATGCTATCTAGAATTATTATAATAATTTCTCTAGACCAGCAATGGTACTCCTGATGTAGTTTCATGGCTGAGATTGTTCAAGTTTATATGTGTGTGTGTATTTGGATGGGTGAGAGAGGTTCCAGAGGAAAAAACTGAAGAATTTTTAGTTAGCTACCCAATGAAATAACAGTGCTTATCAAAAGCAGTAAAAATATTTTTACTTTTCTTTCATAAATTTGTTTCTAACATATTTAAGGAACTATTTTGACCAATTCTTCTCAGCAAACTTTGATAACCCACCTTGAGAGTCATACTTCTGGAATAAATGGATGTGGGAGAGGTGCCAAAACTATTAAATTACAGCATGAGTATATATAAAGCATATATCACTAAGTTTTATATGGTCAGAAAAATGACATTGATCTAACTTTCCCCAAATCATCTGAAAATGTAATTTTTTGCCCTTCTGTATACACTCATTTACAATAAAATGCATCTGTTCTGGAATCCCATAAAGTTTGTCTCTTCTAAGGGCAAGTACATTCCTTCAGGCCAGAGAAGGGCATACATTATCATACTTATAAAAAGAAAACTTTCCAGAGATTAGAACAAAAAGCTAAACTCTACTACATTCATCTCCATATGAATTGTAAATATAAATCATTTGGTTTCATAAATGCCATATATTGTTGGTAAAATACTTGTTAGTGCTTAGTTATCAAAATACATCTTCACTTTCCTCCTAAGGAATTTATATGACCCCTGATGTTTCATATTATGGTTCAGACTCTGTCCAAATTGTGCCAATGCAGTATAGTCACTTCACCAAAGGGGTAAGTCAAATAAATACTTGGAAAATTTCTGACTTGATTATTTGTGATCATGTAGAATGAGCAATTAGTTGAAGTTCTTATTTTTCAACCCATTGTTTTAGAATCACACAAAATTGAATTAATGTGTGAAAGAGATTTCTTTTTTATGTTGTTGTGGTGGTAGTTGTTGTCATTACTTCTATTTCTATTTTAGATAAAAGAAAATAGATCCCTTTGGAGTCCCCTATAACACCACTTTCAAATGTGCTGTACTCAAAATGCTTGTATGGCTTACTAGCAGATACTGAATGACTGCTGTGGTATTTCAAAGATATATTGTTCCATAAGATGTCCAATTTAGCATGGTGAAGCATAAGTAAGAATAGTTTCTGAATAGTTATGCAGCAGGCATTAACTCTGGTGTATTGAGAGTTCTTCCCTAAAATTTAAACTGAGAAATATATTTTTGATTGTGTTATTATGGAAAGAACTAATGGACTCCTGTAAAGATCATATTTCCTCATCAATCAATCAAGTTTTTGTCTTACAGTAACAAAAGACTAATTTGTTTAATATTCATGAAATGAGAATAGGAGGGAAAGAATAGTGAGTTAAATGTTTATATCACTTGAGGCCTGGTATTTTCCTTTCAATCATCTTTAAAGTAAGACACTTTTCTCTTTCATGAATGAGACTCTAAATCTTTATCCATTATTCTAGAAAATGTCTTCCTGAATCTCAGATTATGTTATCAATGATCTCTTTCTTTTTCAAAGAGATATTATCACACGACAGGATAGCCATTTAATTTCTGGGCCACCTAACTTCTTCATGTGTGCAGTACGTGGTGCAAGTAAATGATAATGAAAGAAATATGTATTTAGATCAAAATAAATTCTATGAGAGGTTTCATATAAAATAGAGGTTAATGGATTTCAGGAAAGAAATGGACTACAGTGTTTTGTCATTCAGTTGTAGTGAGGTTTGATTTCTTTTA
This sequence comes from Ateles fusciceps, assembly GCA_036589455.1. Taxonomy (NCBI): domain Eukaryota; kingdom Metazoa; phylum Chordata; class Mammalia; order Primates; family Atelidae; genus Ateles; species Ateles fusciceps. Next base: position 100,220 of record JAZHEH010003048.1, on the reverse strand, counting down.
TTGGGTTGACTAATGATTGCTGGTGCTTGCCATTTTCTTACCGTAATAATTTGGAATAAATGGAAACATGAAAGACATTTCTCATTAGCTGAGAAATAGCAGGTTGGCCAATGACTTGACCTGTCCCTCCACAACTTATTTTAAAACCAAATTAAGGTGATCTGAAAGATAGTCCTTAAGAAACAAGTGTGATTAGGAATTTATCTTTAGTTTTGACTGGTAACTGTGTATATACATAAGGTATATTTTAGAATAATTTTGGAATTACAAAGTAACTTTATAAGTGATGTGAGTGGTACAAAGTTTTTATGCAATACCTTGGGCGAGACAAGTTTTTCCTAAGAACACTTAACACATCAGTACTTGGCGTCACATCACACAGTAACCATTGAATAAGGCAGTCTCTCTGAGCAGGTCAAGTTTACCTAAAAAAGTAAATAACTTTGTGAATAAGAAATAGCTTAACAAAGGGATTAAAAGATGACAAACCAATCCATGGCATTAGGACAAGATTTTAAAGGGACTCCTCCTAAACAAAAGAAAGTTTCGCTTTGCAATTAATTATAAGCTGGAGAGTTTTCTACTTAATTCATCTCTCACACATCATGTTTCTCTCCTTTTCTGTGTTTATTAGGGAACTTGTGACTTTTTACTGTTTTATCGTTCTCCAGTAGAAAGGAAACTCTTTTAGGGGCCTGACTTTTTCATGTTTGTATCTCCACAGATCTTATACGTAGGAGGGGGGTAGAATAAATTGTTGTTGAGCAAATAAATAACTTGGATGACCACAGATGCATTCACAAAATTCCAGAATGACAAGAGGTAGCCACTGAAATAATAAAGACAGTTTTAGGATGAATTAAAGGAAATACTATTATAAAGTTAATCATATAAATTGTTATATTTCAAGAAATGGTAAAGACTAAAAAAAGAAAAAAACATTAAGTTTTTCATTCAGCAATTTTTAATTGAGCTCTTGTAGTGCACTACTCTAAAAGAGTAGTGCGCTACAAAGATGAATAAGGCATGGTCTCTTTACTAAAAGAGCATAAACATGCTAATCTCATGCAAGACATTCTTTTTTTTAAAATGCGTTTTAAATCTACAAAGGATTATTAAGAGAACTAGGGACTTTGTGACTGTAGTGTTAATCTTAAAAAAATGAGTCACAGAGGAGAACTGTCTACCCACAGTGCTGTCTCAGACCAGTAGATTCAGAGGATAGATGATTAGACTTACTAAATTTTGAATGCCTCCCCCTCTCTGAGGATCTTATGTACTTACTGTGATAATGCGACTTAAAAAGAGATAACATGGATTCCATTAATGTGCAACTTGCTTACTAGAAGTTGTTTCAACCTCAACAACTATCAAAATAGCTGATACGACCAGCACAATTTCTATACACAAAGTAACTCACACGTCTCATATTTATAGACTCAGATTTTCTATATGCAAACACATAATACTATATATAATCCTAAATTTTTGGAATGTATATGTGACCATTAATAATTGAGTTATAATAAATAGATTAGTGCCTATTTATGGTTTAAAATTTTGGTCTCTTAATTAAATGTGGCTTTTTGCACTTGAATTTTTGGGGAGAAGAAATCTACTCAGAATGTCTAATAGCTGACATCTGCTGAAAGGATTTATTTTCATGATTGAGGAGACATGGGTAGCTCACAAAAGAAATTCCCACATTACCTTTTATGCTCATCACTAGTGCATATTTTGCCCTTTAGAGTACTCAAGATTTTGAAGATTATTTCTAATGTTTTTCAAAATAGGGTTCAGTTTACTTTTTCCTCTTCCCCTTGGCCTCACTCACACTTGGACAAAATCTCAAATCGGGATAAGTTTAAAATTCTTTTCTGCTAACACATATGCATTTAGTAAGAACTTGGGAAATATTAAAGTAATGCAAGTAGTTTTTAAGGCAAAAATTCATCTAACAAAATTTCCTGAGGTTCATCTTATAACTGTGTCATTTGCCTTCAAATTACCAATGCAATGCTGCTGTGAAAAAAGTTGTCACTGATAATAATAATAAACAATAACAGTACCATTTGCACGGTTCCTTTCATCTTGAACGTTCTGAAAAAATCCTATAACGGATGCATTTCTGATGTGTAACCATCTCTAGAGAAAACTTGGAAGCTATTTAACAGCTGGCCATCAGTTAGAGACAGGAAGTAAAGAACGTGTTTCCCAGCAGAAATTGCAGGGTATACAATGTAATTACCTAATTTAAAATTAGTTTAAGACACTGCAGCTAATTGATGTCCATATCATTGAAAAAGTCGCACTAGATAATTAGTGAGTACAAAGTAGTCAGGACTTTAATTGTACATTTTAGCTCAAGGACAAAGCTCTCAGTAACAGCGTCTTCTCGGATGCTGATTCAGGTGCTGCCTAAACACTGAGTCATGGTGTGAAGCAACCAGGAGATGTGATAATTTCTTAGCTGGGTATATAATGTACACATTCAAGCAAACAAAAAGAAATATTAAAAGTGTGTAGATTTATTGAGTGAATTTGTAAATGTGGTAATGTGTCCTGACACCAAATGCCAACTGTTAATTTTATTGTGCAGCTTCACAGCTTCTTGATTCAACAGTGCAGGTGTACCCCATTACATGGGGTTTCACCAACTAGACATTTACCATAACAGAAAACTAGGGAATAAATTCAATATATGCTTCCAGAAATCTCACATGAACTGAAATTTGCCAGCAGACAAACAGTTTCCAAGAGCATATACAAAATGGGTTCTCCAGTTATCTGTACCTTGCCACAGAAACAGCAGGATGTGACCAGCTGCTACTCGTATCTCCCACAGCTTGATCCTGGATGTGACATCAAATCTAGGCTGTGGCAATGGGGGATGAAAAGTTGTCTGCATGAGGCAAACATTTGAAACTAAAGCAAGGTGGAAAGAGCAGGACTTCCTGCATTCCATGCCTGAATTGAGCCATGGCTTCAGGCAGGTGGCAGATGTTTTGAGTTAGTGGAGTAACTGTACCCCTCTTGTGCTATAATCACCTTTCGGCAGGAACAGGAAAAAAAAAAACTGCAAAAGTTCAGGGACACATTTCTTCATTTCTTAAATTGTTATGAAGGTTGATAGAAAAAGATAACTTGTTTTACACAAATTTGCTTTACAAGCCATTTTTCTGGGTGGTAATTATTAGTTAAATCAACTAATGCCCAAATGTAATGTGATTGACTAGTAATTACATGATTAAATATTGAAAAGGCAACAATATTTTTTAAAAAACCTGTGAGCATTAAATAACACTGTTCAGGGGGAGAAGTAAACATTCCTTGAATAGTTTAGCTTAGAGAATAAACATTTTGTTTACTTGGTATTTGGTTCTAATGTCCTATGTCCAGGAATATTTTGATGTTATTATTGATGTGTGAGGTTATTCCTATCTTACCAACCCTTACCCCATATGATTAATTAGTAACAATTGTGAATCCCTAGGGTAGAAAGTGGAATAATGCCAATTTCCTAGAAACAGCTAATGTTGTTAATTATATAAGCCCAAAGGAAACAAGGTTGAAAAGTGAAATACAGGATCAAGTACAGAGAAGCTTATCTGACATCTGTAGCATGGGTGCACTTTACATAAATGACTATATAACTGACGTTAATCTCTCTATTGGTTTGACTCTTAAAATATAAACTATGTTTTAAAAAAATTTCTAGAACAAATAAAACATTTCTCTAACTCCTTAAGGAAAATATCCATTAGATAATTTAATAGGACTATTACCTTTGATAATTACTGATTACTATACATAATGATCATTTTTTTGTTGTTGAAAAAGAGTGACGCTCGGAGATACTACTGAGACTGTGGGGTCGTTTGCCCAAAAGGTAAGCAAATCCATTGTCTTTATGCTCCAGCTCGCTATTGATGGTTATCTTGTCTCTCAGGATTGTGAGCTATTACATCAGGTTTCACTGAGATCAACATGCCTATAATGCACCCATACTTTTACACTTCTCATATACTATTTCTGTTGCATTTGGATAAGACAATAAGTAAATAAGACTGTGATAATTTGACACAAGTAGATAAAGGACAGTATGTCATGGGTTTTATGGGAAATAATTCTGTTTCTTGCTATCAACTTCTTGTGTTCTGCCTAGCTTAAAATTGCAGAATCTTAGTCTCCAAATAAAAACCAAGTTACAGTTCATAAGACTTTATTTTTAAAAAGAATCAGGGAAATAACACAGTCATAGCAGCCATTATGGGTGGAGAGAATTTGCAGAGAGAAAGATGTTGATACTAAGCCTAGGATAGAAATTCAAAGTCTCAACTCTCAGTAGAATATTCCTAAATTGTAGTCCTATAGTTTATTTATAAATAACCTAGATGACACATTACAAATGTAAACAATTACCTGCAAAGCAGTCTTAATAATGTAATTCCAAGGTAACCATTACAAATTTTTAAAACTAGAACTGGCCAAGCCTTTATCATATCTTTAGCCCAGATTTGTATCTTTGTGCCAACAATTTTATTAATTTTAGGTAGGATTCCTGTAGCCAACAGAATAAGTATAATAAATACTTTTAATTATTTAAAGTCAAATATTGTGTCCAACATGAGTCTTCTTTTTTCTCCATGCAAATAATCTGGAGTTGCCTCATGTCTTCCTAAAATGACATGGTTTCAAGTCTTCCAGTCATCCTTGTTTCTCCTCTGCCAACATGTTGCACTTTCTCAGTGGGCATTCAGACTGAATACAGGTGCTCCTTGACTTACCATAGCATTACAACCTGATACACTCATCATAAACTGAAATTACTGTTAAGTCAAACCCCATTATAAGTCAAGGAGCATAATGAACGTGTATCTCTTCCCACCATTGTAACATTGAAAAATTGTAATTGAACCATGGTGAGTCAGGAACCATAGGTACAATAGCTCTTCTTATCCATAATTTCACTTTCTGTGGTTTTGTTTACTTGTGGCATGGGACAATAAGATTTTTCGAGAGAAAGGGAGAGAAAGGGAGAGGAGAGAGAGAGACCACATTCACATAACTTTCATTATAGTATATTGTTTTAATTGTTCTAAGTTATTTTTAGTTATTGTTAATCTCTTACTGTGCTTAATTTGTAAATTAAACTTCATAATTGGTATGTATGTATAGAAATATATATTATATATTTTCTATATGTATATTAGATACTAAATATATATATTATATATGTATATAATAGATATATTATATATTATATATATGTAGTTAAAAAGTATCCATAATTTCAGGCATCTAATTTGGGGTGTTGGAACGTATTGCCCATGGTTAAGGGTGAATTAGCGTACAATGGTCCAGCTGTAATTGTGTCAATGTAGACTAAGTTTAAAGTTACTGGCAACTTTCATCTGAACTGCAATGCTTTTCTAAGTGCTTTTGCACTCATATCATGTTGCATTTGCTTTTATCTGGAATTTTAGGTATTCTAAATTTAATATGTAAAGATGTATTTCAGACACAATTTTATGTTTTTAATGGTAGTTCTTAAGTGTGGTGAATATTATGAATGATGAGATGGTTTGTTTTTCTAATGGGTGCCTTTTCCTCTTTTGTCTACTTCGGAAATTTTTGGCTGGTTTGTCTAAAGTCCCTATCTCTTAATTTTAATATAATTTTATTTGTAGGATCTCTGGATGGATGCCAAATCACTTCAAAGCAAGTTCCATTTTAGTCAAACTGAAACTGAATATTGGATCCTTAGTAAAACTGATTTTAGCCAATGTAGGTGTTCTGCTGGAAACTGGACTAGGAGTTCAATTCCCTAGCTCAGGACACTAATTTTTTAGTGTAGTTTAAGATAATATTGGCTTAATTGGCAGTTCTATCATGCTCTTCTAACATTTTGATCTGACTTTATCTGACAGTTTTTAAAAAAATACATTAAACACAGTCTGCTCTTAAACCACACTTCCCCTTTGTTATATCTGAGGAATTGTGGTATGTCTGTAGCCAAGTTCTTAGTAGATCTGGTTCATTGCTAAGGTCATCAATAATATGTTGAGATTGCTTTTTCGATTCCTGATTCTATGGACTTGATGAGCATATTATCAATATGCTCATCCTGGTCATTGATTCTTAAAAATATTTTTTGACTTCCTAATTTATGCCAAACACTGACTGAAAGTCTAGCGCATCATAGTGTTCATAGTCTGGAAGGCCATTCCTAAATATAAAAAAAACAGAATGACTGTAACGACAGACTCCTCTGGTGTCCCACTAGAGATCTCTAAGTTGACATTTGCTTGTTTAACTGAAACTCTTTGAGTATTATTGTTCAGCCAGCTGTGAATCGTCCTGCGTCCTAACATCAATCCCACAATTTGGTCCATCTTGTTCACATTCCTTGGAAAAATCCACATACACCATTTGCGTCATTCTTTTGATTTAGTAAATATTGAGAAGGATGGAGATGGAAAGAATGGTAAAAAAGGATTCAAGGCCTGAATTTTCTGTTTCAATTAAGAGCTTGCATAGGGTGAAGTAGCAGAATAGGTAGTTTGGAAAATATGAGTAGAATGTAGCAAGGAGAAAATATTAAGTGGGGAGAAAACAAAAGAAAGAAGCACAGTTACACAAATAGCAAAACGATTGGTCATAAAATCTTTTTGCCTCTGGATAGACGCTGCCAAATAAAAAGCATTTTCCATGTGCCTGACCCAGAAGACCAATCTACATGCTCCTTTTTATTTTAGGTATATTCCTAAAAACTGGTTTGTTTTTCAGAAAAGCTGTCTGTTTATATTTTCTTCATGATGCAGTGAATTGCAATCTTCATGTCAGACAGCATTAATCAGAAGAAAGAGGACAGTGCAACTTTAAATCATGGAATCATTTTCTTTTGTGTGTTTTCCTTTTCCATTCACTGGAATAAGTAAGCACGCATCTCTGTAAGTGGAGTTAAGCATTTTGACTGAATGCTGTCTTCTTTACAAACAAAAGCAAACAAATCAATGCAAATTCCAAAATAAAAGTGGGATTGCCTTTGAAATCACAGTCCTGAGTTGCTCTTAGCAAAGCAAAACCCAGATAATTTACAAATGACAAATGCATATTTAGTGCAGCTTTAATGAGTCTCAGAACATTTAAAATTTGTGGTTTGATGGAAGGAGCACTGCATGTGAGCAGGATGCTTGGATTCCAATTCTGGTTCCTCTATCTGAGTGTTCTGTGTATCATGATTCCTCTATGAGCTTTCTGTATATCAAACCTCATTTCTGTGAGTTTTTATAACTCACATATCTTCTCTAAGTAGTCTTCCTTCTGACAAATAAAGGGGTTAGACATTGTTTGAAAGGTACTTTTTAGCTCTGATGTTATTCCTTACATAGCAAGCAAAATGTCAACAAAGCTTATAATCAAGCTCTCCTTTGTGTTCCTGCAAGGGGGATGACAGAAATTTGAACCCATTCTTGGAACAAGGACTCTTTTTTAAAGCCCTATAACTAAACCTTCTTGAATGGAATTTAAGACATGCCTTCCACTGAATTTCAAGTACACTGAGGCTCTGGTACTTACTCTGGCTTTCTGATACTTCAGGTCTGTCTGTTGAGACCATGGAGAAGCCTGGCTGGCTCTACCCTATCCTTCAATAGTTCCTTCGTCTATAGTGGAAAAACCACAATCCCTTTTCTGTGCAGGCCATCATCAAAATCCTTTCTTATATTAGCTGGGGAGGAAGTACAGAGGCAAGAACTGTTAAGTCTGAATGAAAGGCGTCTCAGAGAAGGTTCAAACTAGGCTGACTTTTGAGTTGTTCACTTTTGGATGGCTGCTAGAAAAAGTCTGAGTCTAAGCTCTTTTTTTTAGCTTTTATTTTAAGTTCAGGGTTGCAAGTGCAAGTTTGTGTAAACTTGTGTCACGGGGCTTTGTTGTACACATTATTTCATCACCTGGGTATTAAGCCTAGTACCCATTAGTTGTGCTCCTAATCTCTCTCCGACACCCCACTCTGTGAAAGGCCCCAGTGTGTGTTGCTCCCTTCTATATGTCTCTATGTTCTCATCGTTTAGTTCCCACTTATAAGTGAGAACATGTAGTATTTGGTTTTCTGTTCCTGTGCTAGTTTGCTAGGGATGATGGCCTCTAGCTCCATCTATGCCCCCGCAAAAGACATGATCTAATTATTTTTTATGGCTGCATAGTATTCTCTGGTGTATATAAACCATAATTTTTATCTAGTCTATCATTGATGGGCATTTAGGTTGATTCCATGTCTTTGCTATTGTGAGTAGTGCTGCAATGAACATATGCATGCATATGTATTTATAGTAGAATGACTTATATTCCTTTGGGTATATACCCAGGTAATGGAATTGCTGGTTCGAAGTGGTATTTCTGTCTTTAGGTCTTTGAGGAATTGCCACACTTTCGTCTACAATGGCTGAAATAATTTACAGTTCCACCAACAGTGTATAAGGATTCCTTTTTCTCCCACAACCTCACCAACATCTGTTATTTTTTGACTTTTTAGTAATAGCCATTCTGATTGGTATTAAATGGTATCTCACTGTGGTTTTGATTTCCATTCCTCTAATGAATTAGTGATGTTGAGCTTTTTTTCATATGATTGTTGGCCACATATATGTCTTCTTTTGAAAAGTGTCTATTCATGTCCTTGCCCACTTTTTTATGGAGTTGTTTTTCTCTTGTAAACATGTTTAAGTTCTTATAGATGCTGTATATTAGACCTTTGTCACTTGCATAATTTGCAAAAATTTTCTTGCATTCTGTAGGTTGTCTGTTCATTGTGTTGTGATAGTCCCTTTTGCTTTGCAGAAACTCTTTAGTTTAATTAGATCCCATTTGTCAATTTTTTTCTTTTGTTGCAATTGCTTTTGATATTTTCATCATAAAATATTTTTTCATGCCTATGTCCTAAATGTTATTGCCTAGGTTGTCTTCCAGGGTTTTTGTAGTTTTGAGTTTTACATTTAAGTCTTTAATCCATCCTGAGTTAATTTCTGTGTACGGTGTAAGGAAGGGGTGCAGTTTCAATTTTCTGCATATAGCTAGCCAGTTATCTCAGCACCATTTACTGAATACAGAATCCTTTCCCCATTGCCTGTTTTTGTTGGGTTTGTGAAAAATCAAATAGTTGTAGGTGTGGAGTTTTATTTCTGGGTTTTTTATTATGTTCCATTGGTTTATGTGTCAGGTTTTGTACCGGTGCCATACTTTTTTGGTTACTGCAGCCCTGTAGTATAGTTTTAAAGTTGGGTAGCATGATATCTCCAGCTTTGTTCTTCTTGCTTAGGATTGGCTTGGCTATTTGGGGTCTTTTTTGGTTCCATATGAATTTTCATAGTTTTTCCCAGTTCTGTGAAGAAGGTCAATGGTAGTTTAATGGAAATAGCATTGAATCTATAAATTGCTTTGGTCAGTATGGCCATTTTAATGATATTGACTCTTCTTATCCATGAGTATGGAATGTTTTTCCATTTGTTTGTGTTATCTCTAATTTCTTTGAGCAGTAGTTTGTAGTTCTCCTTATAGAGATCTTTCACCTCCCTAGTTGGTTGTATTCTTAGGTATTTATTCTTTCTGTGTCAATTGTCAGTGGAATTGCCTTTTTGATTTGGCATTCAGCTTGACTGTTGTTGGTGTATAGGAATGCTAGTGATATTTGCACGTTGATTTTGTATGCCGAGACTTTACTTAATTGTTTTATCAGCTTAAGAAGCTTTTGGCTGAGATGATGAGGTTTTCTAGATATAGGACTATGTCTTTTGCAAACAGGGGATAGTTTGGCTTTTTCTCTATTTGAGTTCCCTTTATTTCTTTCTCTTGTATAGTTGTCTTGCCTAGAATTTCCAATACCCTTATATTTCTGATTTCTTGGCTCTTTACATAATGATGATAGGCAAAAGTTCTAGATGAGCCTACCTTCTGTTAGTGACATTTGGTAGACCTAGGATTATTGCATTGTAGCCTCAGGTAGCTCACTATTTTTTCTTATAAACATTGACACTATATTTTACAGCCCAAATTTACACCTTTCCTAAAACTAAAAAAAAAAAGAATATAAAATAATTAAATGTCAGAATTAAACATGCAGATTTTAGAAATTACACACTTTTCAGAAATGGATATGAATACTAATGTTAAAAGAGAAGCTGAAGCAATATAAATTATTTTATTTAAAACTGAGTAGAAGCATTGACTTTTAAAATCATTTCTAACACATACACTGCTTTTGATGACACCTTCCATATAAATTGGCTTTCTGTTATGGAGAACAAAACTGAAAATTTACTCAAATCAAAACAGAGATCCAAATTGTCCCCAAAGCAGTTGGTTTGCAAAGAAAAGGCAATCTCTAAAATTTCAAGAAGAAAAATATACCTCATAAGAAGTAATTCCAGTAACTTTTAACATGTTATTCAGAGTAAAAAGATAGTCTTAGATGCTATTTGGTGTGATTCCAGGTGGCACATTTATTTATAAGGTATTAAGATAAAGCCACCATGTCTGCAAAAAAGGCCCAAGAAAAGTAATTTATGCAAGGATATAGTTCTGCAGAATTGGGCAAGCTACTTGGACCCCATATTGTATTTCTCAAACCCACAGTATTTGTAGTTTCGGACCCCCATTCTCTTTCTATATTATAGCTTCAGGGACTGCCTCAAGAGCTACTTAGTCTCTTGTTCACCTGCTAAATTACCCTTAAATTCTGTAAATGTCTTTCTGATAGCTTCCCAATTACGGATGCTTGATACTAACTCAGTACAATCTTGGTTTCCATCTGGCCTCAAGTCCTAGGAGATGCCAAGCAATGCATTATAAGAGATATGAAAAAGAGTCCTCCTTAAGATTAGTTAATATATGCGTATGTCATTAATTATTTTTTTTTCTTTTTACAACTTCATGACCAGCATTTTTTTCCTCATCAAAAGAACATGACGGACACAAGTCATATGAATAACATTTATATCCACTTGATAGAAAAAGTCCTTCTGAGAAAAACACTATATTGAAATCTTTCCAAGTAGCTTATTTCTCCTTGAGACATTCAATAAATGGAATAACCATTTAGAAACTACCCTGTTATTGGTCATAATGCTCCTTCTCCATTGAACATCACATAAGTCAAGATGAAAGCTTGGAAGAAATATTTAAGTATTTTAATCTGATTTCACTTTAATAATACTAAGTGAGACAGAAAAAAAGTCAGTAATAATTGACTAGATAGTTCAATTACTGGGACCTTAAAGTGCCTAGAGACAGAAGAAAAATTAGGCACCACAGATAATTTTATGTTATATAGGACTATGCAAGATTCTTCTTTTAGAGTGAGCATATAAATCATCCTCTAAACAAAAACACTTTTGAGAATGAGAGGAGCATTATTAAAAATTATATCCAGATAAAATGAGTTACCAGGAAACTTCCCCCAGTAAATAAGGGCATATAGTAACCCTTGGGTTGTTTATTTTACCCTATGCCCAAAACAGATGAAGACAGTACATACAGGATAGGGATTAAACACAAAAATTTAAGTGATTTTAAGAGCTATGATGTAGATGCTTCTGACACTATTAATAAGGCAACATCTTACTAGTTGAATGCGGTATTCAAATATTAGGATTGTGCTGTAACTATATTGGAGAAAGGCATTTTAAAACTCCTAGAAGAATGCTCTAGCAATTGAAATTAGTAGATAGTTAAGAAGGATCACATATATTATTAAGTGGGAAAAAATATGTATGTTTTTATAAAAATAATATGCAAACTAAAATGTGGTATCTCTCTACAATTGGATATAACCTAATGATGAGCATTAATAACTTCCTTATGAAATATGGTTTTCTTCTTTTCCTTCCTTCTCTTTTCTTTTCTTCTTTCTTTCTTTTCTCTCCTCCTCTCTTTCCTCTTCTTTCTTTTTCTTTTCTTTCTTCTCTCTCTCCTTCTTTCCTCTCCCTCCCTTCTTCCCTCCCTCCCTTCTTCCTTTTTCCTTCCTATCCTTCCCATCTCCCTCATTCCCTCCCTCCCTCCCTCCTCTTCCTTCCTTCCTTCCTTCCTTCCTTTGCTTCCTTTCTTCCTTCCTTTTTCCCTTACTTTCTTTTTATTTTCTTTCTTTCTTTCTTTCTTTTTTTTTTTTTTTTTTTTTGAGACAGGGTCTTGCTCTGTCACCCAGGCTGGAGTGCAGTAGTGCAATCTTGGCTCACTACAACCTTTGCCCTCCAGGCTCATGCCATACTCCCACTTCAGCCTCCCCAAGTAGGTGGGACCCAAGACACACACAATTTTTTCCCTCCCTCCTTCCTTCCTTCCTTCTTTTCTCTTTCTTTCTTTTCTTTCTTTTTGTCTCTTCTCTTTCTTTCTAGTCTCTCTCCCCCGTCCCTCCCTCCCTCCCTCCCTTCCTTCCTTCCTTTCCTCCTCCTCTTCTCTCTTTCTTTCTTTTCCTTTATTTCAAGAAGTTCTATCTAGAGGTAAAACAGTTTGTTATTCTTCTAAACTGACTCTCTTAACTTGTAAGAATTTGAGAATTAGAACAAACTCTTGTGGTAAATTTTAGGGTGTGAATAATAATATTTCAATATAAATTGAAATTATTTCCTGCTATAACTATAGAAACAAATTTTGCTTATTTCTAGGTCAAGGAGGAATTAAGACTTCATAGACTAACTTTTAAGAAGAACCTAGCTGGAATAGAAATCTGTACTCTCTAAAATACTTTGAAACATTCTGCTTCACTATAAAAGACATTTAACTCTATAATGAAAATTACAAAGGAAAAGAACATCTGATTTAATCAGAATTATTTCAACTAAAATAGATACTGAGACACTAAGCCAGAAAAATCTAAAGTATGTCTGTCGTCTCAAAATTCTAATTTACATCCAAATAGACTTTTATAGTTCCAAATTTGGCCTATCATGATGCTTCACTGAAACGTTTCTTAGACCCATTGTGCAGATGGCTGGACTTAATGCATTGCCAGGGTAGAGGTAGTTAGATAGCCATGAATCCAAATCACTGGGTTGCATTAAAAGACTGGTTTAAATCAGAGAGGAAACAAGTAAAATTATCCTGTCAGATAGAAAAGAGGAGGCAATCAAGACAAATAACTAGATGACAGAAGCTGATATGGCAAGGGCTACAAATCTCAGACTCTGTGGCCTAAAGAACATTGTCAAGTTTTGTGATTAACAATTGTCCACTGTTAGCATCTTTAGAGTACAGAGAGAGGTGACTGGAAGTTAGAAGAGAGCACAAGGCTTTTTTCAATTAATGAGAAGGTAGGGATAAAATAATGAAAACAAGAGAATTGCAAATGGTTAGAATCAAACCAGTGCTACATGGCTAATGTCTAGAATTTGAGAGAGGGTCTCTGAAACATTAATTTTGGTCTGATTGATGTGTGTCACATTAGCTGGTATATATCAGACTCCTAATATGTATTTATAAAATGAATCAATGAAATGCCGATTTAAAGTATGTGGTAACCTGACCTAATTGACAATCCCTCTCCACATCTGAAAACATAATAGAAGTTAAATATAATTATAATGAAAACATTGTACATACACACATGAGTTTAAATGAAATGGGGATCTTTGTACACTGCTGGATGTATTTTAGCATTCACACGGAAGATTTGATTGCTGGTCAGGATAAGGCAGAAAATTGTACATGAGATGTGCACAATTCACCATCCTGAAACGGCAGCCTCGTTCATGAAAGAGGGGTTATAAAGACTTCAGCAACAAGCATTTTTGTCTTGACTCCAAGATATTAACAAGGATTTTTGTCTCTGCCTGGAACCCTGAGTGGTAAACATACATCTGTGTTGTGGTTTGAATTGTGTTCCTCTCAAATTTATATGTTGCAGTTATAACTCCCAGCATTTCAGAATATGACCTTATTTGAAGATAGGGTATTTATAGAGGTAAACAAGTTAACATGAGGTCATTAGGGTAGGTTCTTATCCAATACAACTGGTGTTCTCATAAAAAGAGAAATTTGGGCAGAGACATATATAGAGTAAAGATGATATGGAGAAATAGGTAGAATATAGCCGTCTATAAGCTGAGAAGAAAGACCTGAAACAGACCCTTCCCATACAGCCCACAGAAAAAACCAACTTTGCCGAGATCTTGATTTTGGATTTCTAGCCTACAGAACTGAGACAGCAAGTTTCTCTTGCTTAAGCCACTCAGTTTGTGGTACTTTGCCACAGCAAACCAAGCAAACTAATATACTCTGATACTAATATGAAAGCTATAGACCTATGCTACCCTCAGGTGTGGATAGTAAACTCATACTACCTGTATGTCACAGGAATTCTCTGAGAAAATAATGTAGTATCATACCAGACTACCAAAATCCTGAGATCTCTGTAGAATCAAATGCAAAACTACTTTTCTTTTCTTTTTTAGAGATATGGTCTCATTACATTGCCCAGGCTAATCTCAAGCCCCTGGGCTCAAATCATCTTTTCTCTTCAGCCTCTGAGTACCTAGGCTTATAGGTGCATGCCACCATGCCTGGTCAAAACCACTTTACAGTAACATAAAACCAAGGGTAAATGAAATTGCAATAAAAAATCACTGATAAAGATGAGATCAGAATAAGTAATGAAATACTACAAAGGGATATGATATGCCATAAGGAAGAAGCAGAAGATACAATAAACAAAAGATTAGCAACCCTCAAACTTCAGATAATAGAATTTTCAGAAGTTAACTAACAAATTTAACCTATAATTAGACAACTAATTATCTACTATACTATATCCAAGTCCTCATTGAAAGAATGACTGAAGAATCTCTTGTGTAATTAACCTAAACTAGGAAGGAGGAAATGGAATGCAAGAGATTGGAAGAAATATAAACAAATCTTAATAAGCATTTGCCAAACAACGCAAACAACACAAGTAATAGTCTGTAGCTTAAACGAAGTTGGAAATAAAATGCAAGGCAATAATAAAATAGAATTGGTAAAGGATGAATAGTATAAAAGCACTTGAAAGTCCGTGTTTTATGAGTATAGTGGAGATATTGCTTAACTTTATAATTTGTTGAGTCACATATACATATGAAACATGTAGCGTACCTACTAGAAAAATTAATGACCTTCACACAAGTACAGGAGGAATACAGAAACAAATAAAAACCAATGAGCACAATAGAATGTAGGAAGGGATTACAAAATACAAATAAAACAAAAGCATCATCTAAATACGTTTAAAAATTAGTAGTAACATTTAAAAGATTAGAATTGTTTGGTAAAGAAATGCTTGGATTGAATTAAAAATTTAGTTTTATCTATTTAAAGTGATATGGCTAAAATGTATGGCACAGAAAAGATGAATGTAAAAAGGTAGAAAATGCGTTGGTATTAAATTACTACATCAGCTTTTTATCTGGATATTATTTCATTTCTACATATTAATCAATATCCAAAGAAAACTAATGTAGCAATAGGAATATCCAACATAATAGAGTTCACAAAAATATGCCTTCTTGGTGATAAATTAAATAATTACATGGCAATAGAAGAAAAAAATCAGGAATATATAATCAGTTCTAAATCATTTTCTACCAAAAAAACATAGCATCAAAATGAAAATGCTATAATCTAGGGAGATTTTAAAACATTTTCTTAATAATTGATAGATTTCTGGAAGCTGTTAATAAATATATAAAATTTTGAGCATTAACCACAATAAACTTGATCAAAATTATACTTATAAAATTCCCACTCAACAATGAAAGACTCACACTTTTTTCAAGCAAACATAAGACATTTATAAAAATAGAGCACCTATGAGGCTACAATGGAGTTTTGAACAAATACCAAAGAATTAACATATAAACTATCTTCTCCAAAACAACACATAATAAAATTGTAAGTCAATAACAAAGATATGGCAGGCAACCCCCATGGATTTGTAAACTTTAGAGCAGACATGTGTTCTAAATATCTAATAATTCTAAGTAATTCATTGGTGAAGAAATAAATTATAATGACAACACAAAACATTATACAAGGAAAACCTATGTGGGATACAGGCAAAAAAATATATGCATCAAACTATAACTCTAAAGGTACTTATTGGAAAAGAAGAAAGATTGAGAATGAATAAGTTTGGTTTATAATGAAACTGGCTGGAACAAAAATAAAAATAGCAAATGTGAAAAGAAAAATGATAGCAATTAAGGCAAACATTAAAGTAATAGAAAAAATTAGAGGATCAGCATAACCAAAATCTGGCTCTATGTAAAGACTAATAGTCTTATCTCTCTCTAGATTGAATTGGGGTAAAGTATGAAGTTAACAAAGACTTGACAGGGTATTCATTAGACATTGACAAAATTATAAGGACAAGTTATAAGTAAATTTATCAAATAAATTTGAAAATAATTTGTATCAAATTAGATTTACAAAACAGAAAATCTGAATAGACTTATAGTCATTAAGTAAATGAAATTTATTTTTTAGTTTTTATGTGTTTTTACAAAACAAAAACAAAATAACTTTTACCAAAAAAAAAAAAAAAAAAAAAAAAAAAAAAGAGAGAGACAAACCCCAAATCAAAAATACCTGAGTAGATAACAACCAGGTAGATAGTTTTACAGGAAAATTCTGCCCAATGTTTAAAACAGATTAACCCTCACTAACACAAAATCTTTAGAGTACAAAAAAATCAAAGGTCCTCAAATAATTTTATACGGTATTGTGTTAACCTAAACTCTGGGCATTATTCATGCAAGAAAGAAAAGCATGGTATAATCTCATACAGATAAAAGAATCATAAACAATAAAATATTTGGAAGCAAATTCAACAATGTATAAGATAAATTTTGACACTGTGATCCACTACAGTGGAAGCCTAGGAAACAGACAATTTTGCCTATGTTTCCTATAATGGTAAAATAGTAGAATTCTTATGATTTTCAGAGCTATAAATGGAAAAATATTTTATTTGGTGTTTGAAATAGGAATAGTGTTTATTCTGCTAGGAAGAGACTTTCTATTGGGTTTGAACCTACTTTTCAATGTTTATAAATGTATTTTGTATCTTAGACTTACAAAATATTAAATAATGTATAAAATCCATCCCAAGGATGTCTTCCAGTTTCAGCTTCAACATGCAAAGAACTAGTAAGCTATCACTCATATCTTTACACTAAGGGAAAACTAGGCAAGGACTGTTCTTGGAGACATCATAGAACAGAGGTCACAGGGCAAACTGCAACCCCTAAATTTTGAGAGACAAGTAAATTTGGAGAATTAGAGCCAAGATCTCATTGCCTAGAAAAGAAGCCACTGGATTCATAAACTAGTAGAATCACCTACATAGTAATTTTGATAAATTGCTGGAAGCTGAGTTTGGATTAGCATGAAGTTGAGAAATTTCTTGCACATTTTGGGGTTTGACTTCCAGGAACCCCACCAGATTCTCATGATAAATAAATGAGAAAGAATACCTCTTGGCTCTGGTAGTAGAAGGGAAGAGCATTCCTTGTGAGGTATACCTAGACCTTCTTCAAACAGAAGTATAACATATTTAAGGAGAAATTATACAACCTAATACATAAAATAAGACTTCAAATGGATCAGATTCAAGAGTGAGAAGAGGCTTGCTTTTGTAAAATTGATAAACTCAATATAACCTTCTAAAGTGTTGTTGGATTGCGGGCTTTTTTGTACAATTTGCTGAGCTTATTTGAAAATTCTTATATATAAGTATCTTTGTCCATTTTGTGCTTCTTTAACAGAATACTCCAGACTAGGCAATTGATAAAGATAAAAGCAATTCTTAGAGTTTTGGAGGCTGGGAAGTACAAAGTTGTGTGTCCTGCCTCTGGTGAGGGCCTTCTTGCAGCCTCATTCCATGATGGAAGACAAGGGAGTGAAAAAGAACAAGGGAAGTGGAGAGAGAAAAATGAGGCCAAACTCTTTTTTTTTAATTAGAAACTTAATCCAGAGATAACTACCCAAACTCATGATAATGGCCTTAATTCATTTATGAAAGTAGAGCCCTCATGACCTAATCACCTATTAAAAGTCTCACCTCTCAACACAGTTTCATTGGGGACTAAGTTGCCAACACCCAAACTTTGCAAAACACATTCAAATTACAGCAATGAATAAATGGCCAGAAACTCAGCCAAGTAAAATTTAAAACAGAAAGCTAATTAGGTAGAACTTTTCTTACCAAATATCAATAATTAATATAAAGCCATAGTAATTAAAATAGTGTAATCTTAATTTAGGCATAGACAAAATGGAGACTGATACATATTAAATGGCCTCAAAACAGACCCACAGAGTTATGGTAAGTTATTATATGATAAATGTGAAACTACTATGCAGTGGTGAGAGATTCAGCTATTCAATAAATGGTATTTATTGTTAAAGTTTGTGATCTATATGGAAAGGGATAACCTTTATCCCTGTTTCACATTACACATAAAAAATAATTTTCATTTTGTCATTAATGGACTAAATGTGAAAAAGAAAGCTTAAAATATTTAGAAGAAAATTTAAGTGCATATCTTTGTAATCTAAGGATAATAAATCATCTCTTAAAAATACACAGTTACAAATTATAAAGAAAAAGATGGATACAGGTGATTATAGTAAAATCATAAATTTGTATATGAGAAAATGTTTTAATAAACAAAACAAAGAGATATTGCTTACTACTCATAATATTTGAAAAGGAATTAACTTGATAATATCAAGTGGTGATAAAGATATGAGCAAACACATGCATCATTGGTGTGAGTGTATATTAACACATTCACAGCCTTGAGAGGTAGAGCAAAATGGCAGAATAGAAGGCTCCACCAATTGTCCCTCCAGACAAGGACACCAACTTAACAACCACCTACACAACAAAAAGCACCTGATTTTTGGTTCTTATGAAAGTGCTTTTGTTATGTAGGTAGTTGGTAAGTAACTCTCATATGACTGAATGAGACACTGAAGAGGTAAAAAAAAAATCTTAAATTGCCAATGCCACACCTTTTCTATCTACCGGCAGTGGTAACATGTTTCACAAAGCATTTCTGTGCCCTGGAGAGATGGAGAGCCAGTAATTTTGAGGCATTGAACGCAGTGTTGTGTCAAGTGGACCAAATTCAGCTGATGCCTACCCATGGAGGAAGCATTTAAACCAACCATAGTCAGAGGGAAGTCACCAATTCTAGTGGTTGGAATTTGAGTTTCTGCAAGCCTTGTCACAGTGGGCTACAGCATTCTAGGGCCCCAAATAAACTTGAAGGGCAGTCTAGGCCACAGGTACTGCAAAACATAGGTGAGTCAAAGGGCTGAACTGGGCCCAGAGTGAACTGGGTGGGGCATGCAACCAAAATTGACACCAGCCAGGGCAGCTAAGGAAGTGCTGGCATCATGAATTCCCTAACCCCAGTCTGTACAGCTCATGGCTTCAAAAGAAACTCCTGCCTTCTGCTTGAGAAAAGGGGATGGAAGAGTGGTGGACTTAGTCTTGCATCTTGGAAACCAGCTCAGCCACAGCAGAATAGGGCACTAATTATAGTCATGACGCCCCCTCTCCAGGCTCTAGTTATCAAACATTTCTAGACACATTTTGGGCCAGAAGAGAACCCATTGCCCAGAAAGGAAGAAACTAGTCCTGGCAGCATTCATCACCTGCTAATTTAAGAGTCCTTGGACCCCCGAATAACCAGCAGCAATACCCAGGTACTATGACAAGAGCCTTGGGTTAGATGCTAAGACTTGCTGGCCACAGGCAAGACTCAACACATTCCAAGCTGTGGTGGCTACAGCATGAGAGTCCTTCTATGGGAGAAAAAGCAGAGGAAAAAGTAAAGGGAAATTTGTTTTGAATCTTATGTATCAGCTTGGACACAGGAATTTAGAGCACCAAGTGGGATCTTGGGGTAACCATTTCCAGGACTTGGTTCTTGTACAGCATTTCTGGACCTGCCCTGGGCCATAGGGGAGCCCACTGCCCTGAAGGGTGGGACCCAGGCTAGGAGACACTCACCATAAGCTGACCAAAGAGCCTTTGGTCCTTAAGGGAACATTGGCAGTAGTCTGGCATTACTATCAGTGGGCCTGAATGATGGTGGCCGTGGGGTGAAGCTCCTCTGTCTTTGGAAAGAGGAGAGAAGAGTGACAAAAACTGCATCTTGTGGCTTGAGTGCCAGCTCAGCCACAGTACAATAGAACACTAGATGGATTTCCATGGTTTTTGATTGTCCCTAAAAATGCATCTTAAAAAAATGAGAAAAGCAGGAGCTAACCAATCCCCCAAAGTATTAGAAGATGTATAAAAAGTATCAGAACAGAAATATATAAAATTAAAGTAAAAAATACAAAAGACCAATGAAACAAAAAGTTGATATTTGAAATGTTAAAAATAATTGACAATACTTTAGCTAGATTATCTAAGAAGCCAAGAGAGTAGATCCATATAAATGAAATCAGAGATGAAAAGGAGATATTGCAACTGATACTGCAGAAATTCAAAGGATCATGAAGGGCTACTATGAGAAATTATATGCTAATACATTGGAAAATTTAGAAGAAATGGGCACATTTCTTAGAAATATACAACCTACCAATATCAAACCAGGGATAAATCTAAAACCTGAACAGGCCAATTATAAGAAATGTGATCAAAGTCATAATAAAAATTCTCCCAGTAAAGAAAAGGCTGGGAATCAATGGCTTCGGTGCCGAATTCTAGTAAACATGTTAAGAACTAATGCCAATCCTACTCAAACCATTCGGAAAAATAGAGTAGGAGGAAAGACTTCCAAATTCACTCTATGAGGCTAATACTATCCTAATAACAAAACCAGACAAAGACATATCACAAGCAAACAAACAAACCAACTATATGCCAATATCCCTGATGAATATTTATGCAAAAATTCTCAATAAAATATTAGCAAACCAAATTTATGAATGCATTATAAATATTTTTCATCATGACCAAGTGGGATTTATCCCAGAGAGGCAAGGATGGTTCAGCATTTGCATATCAATCAATGTGAAACATCATATCAACAGAATAAATTACAAAATCAATATGATCATTTCAATTGATGCTGAAAAAGAATTGATGAAACTCAACATCTGTTCCTGATGAAAACCCTCAAAAAAGAGCCCATGAAGGGGAAACATACCTCAACATAATAAAAACCATGTATGACAGACCCACAGCAAGTTTTACACTGAATGGGGAAAAACTGAAAGCCTTTTTTCTAAGATCTGGAACTTGACAAGAATGCCCACTTGCACCACTGTTATTCAACACAGTACTGGAAGTCCTAGCTAGAGTGATCTAACAAGAGAAAAAAACAAAGGGCATCCAAATTAGAAAGGAAGAAGTCAAATTATCCTTGTTTGCATATGATATAATCTGATATGTGGAAAAATCTAAAGATGCCACAAGAACACTATTAGAACTGATAAATTCAGTAAAGTTGCAGGATACAAAATTAACACACTAAAATAAATAGCATATCTATATGCCAACAACGGACAATGTGAGAAAGAAATTTTAAAAAGGAATTTCATTTACAGTAGCCACAAATAAAATTAAATACCTAGGAATTAACTTAGCCAAAGATTAGTAAAATCTCTATAATGGAAACTATAAAACACTGATGAATGAAATTGAGGAGGACATCACAAATGGGAAGTTATTTCATGTTCATGGATTGGAAGACTGTTGTTCAAATGTCCATACTACCCAAATCAATCTACAGATTCAATGCAATCTGTATCAAAATACCAATGACATTCTTCACAGAAATAGAAAATAACTATCACAAAATTTATTTAAAAAACCCACAAAAGGCCCAGAATAGCCAAATTTATCCTGAGCAAAAAGTACAAAACTCAGAGGAATCACATTACCTGACTTCAAATTATGCTGCTGAGCGATAGTAATCAAAACAGCATTGTGACAGCATAAAAACAAACACATGGACCAATGAAACTGAATAGAGAACCCAGAAACAAATCCACACACGCACAGAAAACTCATTTTCAATAAAGTTGCTAAGAACATACACTGGGGAAAAGACAGTCTCTTCCATAAGTGGTGATAGAAAAACTGGATATCCATAGGCAGAGTGAAACTAGACCACTATCTTTTGCCATATAAAAAATCAAATCAAAATGGATTAAAGAACAAATACCAAAGAATTAACATATAAAGAAAAATGATGGTCTAAGATCTCAAACTGTAAAACAACTACAAGAAAACATTGGAGAAACTGCCCAGACATTTGTCTGTGCAAAGATTTCTTGAGTGATACCCCACAAGCACAGGCAACCAAAGCAAAAATGGACATGGCATCACATTAAGTTAAAAGGCTTCTGTACAGCAAAGAAAACAATTAACAAAGTAAATAGAAAACCCCATAGACTGGGACAAAATATTTGCAAACCACCCACCTGAACAAGGATTCATAATCAGAAAATATAAGAAGCTCAAAAACTCAACAGGAAAAAACCTAATAACTCTATTTTTAAAAAGGGCAAAAGATTTGAATAGACATTTGTCAAAAGAAGACATGCAAGTGGCAAATAGACATACAAAAAGTTGCTCAACATTATTGATCATCAGAGAAATGTAAATCAAAACTACAATGAGATATCATCTCACCCCAGTTAAAATGGTTTATCTCTAAAACACAGGCAATGGGAAATGCTGGCAAGGATATGGATAAAAGGGAACACCGGTACACTGTTGGTGGGAATGTAAATTATTATAACCACTATGGAGAATAGTTTGGAGATTCCTCAAAAAACCAGCAATTGAGCTACAACATGATCCAGCAATTCCACTGCTGAGTATGTACCTAAAAGTAAGGAAGTCCATATATCAAAGATATATTTGCACTCTGATGTTTGTTGTAGCTCTGTTCACAATCATAAGACTTGGAATCAAATCTGTGTCCATCAATAGATGAATGGATAAAGAAAATGTGGTACTGACACATAATGGAGTACTACTCAGCCATAAAAAAGAATAAAATTCAGTCACTTGCAACAACATGGATAGACCGGAAGGTCATTATGTTAAGTGAAATGAGCTTAGCACAGAAAGACAACCATCATATGTTCTTACTTATTTGTGGAATCTTTAGATGCCAAAAATCAAAACAATTGAATTCATGAACACAGGGAATAGAAGGATGGTTACTGGAGCCTGGGAAGGGTAGTGGGAGTTGGGCATGAGTTGGGGATGGTTAATGGGTACAAACAATAGAAAGAATGAATTAAACCTAATATTTAATAGTATAACAGGTGACCTAATATTTAATAATATAACAGGGTGACTACGAATATAATCCAATTCTTTTACCTATTTTTAAATGTACAATTAATTGTCTTAACTCTTAAAAAATTACTTGTACATTTAAAGATAGCTAAAATAATATAATTGGATTATTTGTAACAAAAAGCATAAATGCTTGAGGGGATGGGTACTCCATTCTTCATGATGTGATTATTATTTATTGCATGACTGTATCAAAACATCTCAAACTTTGTTATTATATATATCTATCTACCCACAGAAATATAAAAAATAAAATGTCATTCCTCAACGACAACAACAAAACAAACAAGTATTTTACAGACCAATTAGGCAATAGCTAGAGAAGTTGAAGGTGCAGTCATCTTAGGACTTAGAAATTCCACTCTTAATCACAACAAAAGCTACTCAGGGTCACTGGTCTGAGGACTATTTGTTATCTGTCTTCAATGAGATAAGAAACTTGTGTCAAAGTGTAAAATTAATTCAGTGCTTTCTTTATTGAGAAAGTCTTATTATGAAAATAATTATCAACTGAATTATATAGTAAATTTAGTTACCATGTTGATTTGCATCTGGGACCAGCTCCTTATCTAATTACAGACATGTAACTATCAGTTAATAGATTAGCGCTGATCTAAAGACCACATTTTGAGTAGCATGGACCTAGATAAAAATCTTGAAAATATTCACAAGGAGATAATTTTGTAATATCTTCAACTTGGAAACAACATGTATTCCCATCAATCAATCAATAAATTGATAAACAAATATTACAAGATGATTACAATAATATAGTAGATATTCAATTATTGTGATATACTACCTGACTTCAATTTTTTGTTTGATTGCTGACAG
Organism: Ateles fusciceps; assembly: GCA_036589455.1. NCBI lineage: Eukaryota > Metazoa > Chordata > Mammalia > Primates > Atelidae > Ateles > Ateles fusciceps. The sequence continues at coordinate 76,024 of JAZHEH010003048.1, read as the reverse complement.
TTTTCAAGACCCACCACTCTCTCTGTCCCTCATGCCCACTGCTGGCCAAGCTGATAAGAAAGCCCTGGGCTCCACTTTTAGCTCTGGCAGGAAGTTTAAAGCATGCAAACCTTGGCCCATGAACAGAAACCCCATTGCAGCCACATCCCCTAATCACAGTAAAAGCCAAGACAGTCTTCTTTCTCAGCTCTCTGAAATAGTTTTCAGTTCAGGTTGGGAGCTTTCATGTTCTCCCCCAGAAAGTCTCATTATAAGAGTATAATAAGCCTTTTAATACTCCCTTGGTGCATATGTGCTAGCATCACCATAGTTTTAATATGTGAACCAAGTTTTGGATGAAGGAGTTCACCCTACTTATGTAGAATGACTATGTCAACTATTAATATGAATAAATCTGGAACACAGAGGGTTATTAGGCACATCATTCAATCACTTAAAACAAGTGTGAGATATCACCTCACACCAGTTAGAATGGCTATCATTAAAAAATCTGGAGATAGCATGCTGGAGAGGATGTGGAGAAATAGGAACACTTTTACACAGTTGGTGGGGAGTGTAAATTAGTTCAACCATTGTGGAAGACAGTGTGGCGATTCCTCAAGGACCTAGAAATAGAAATTCCATTTGACCTAGCAATCCCATTACTGGGTATATATCCAAAGGATTATAAATCGTTCTATTATAAAGACACATGCACATGTATGTTCATTGTGGCACTGTTTACAATAGCAAAGACCTGGAACCAACCCAAATGCCCATCAATGATAGACTGGATAAGGAAAATGTGGCCCATATACACCATGGAATACTATGCAGCCATAAAAAACGATGAGTTTATGTCCTTTGTAGGGACATTGATGAATCTGGAAACCATCATTCTCAGCAAACTGACACAAGAACAGAAAATCAATCACCATATGTTCTCACTCATAGGTGGGTGTTGAACAATGAAAACATGTGGACACAGGGAGGGGAGCATCACACACTGGGGTCTATTGGGGGAGATGGGAGAGGGACAGCAGAGGGTAGGGAGGTTGGGGAGGGATAACATGGGGAGAAATGCCAGATATAGGTGAAGGGGGGGGATGGAGGCAGCAAACCACATTGCCATGTATGTACTTATGCAACCATCCTGCAGGTTCTGCACATGTACCCCAGAACCTAAAGTGCAATAAAATATATTAAAAAAAAAAAAAAAGAAATCACAAAGGAACCTGTTAGAGCCAAAACATTCAGCAAGGTTGCAGGATACAAAGCAAACATGCCAATATCAATTGTATTTCTACACACCAATAATGAATAATGTACAAAGGGAATTAAGCAATAATTTCATTTATGAAATTTTCAAAAATACATATAAACTTTCAAAGAAGTTTAAATTTTACACTGAAACCTATGAAACATTACTGACAGAAATTAAGGAAGACCTAAATAAATGGAGAGACATTCTATATTCATTGATCTGAAGATTTAATACCACTAAGATGACTATACTACCAAAACAATTCACAAATTCAGTGCAATCCCAATAAAATCTCCATGACATTTTTCTATGGAAATGACAAAGCCTATTCTAAAATTCATATGGAATTTCCAGAGATCCACAATAGTCAAAAAAATATTAGAAGAAAACAAAATTGGAGGTCACACTCTTCCTGATTTCAAAACTTACTACAAAGCTACAGTAATCAAAATAGTGTGGTACTGGAAAAGTATACATATATACCAGTAGAATAGAATTGAGAGTCCAGAAATAAACCCATATATCTATGGGTCAATTGAATTTTTACAAGGAAGCCAAGACTACTCAGTGAGGGGGAAGAACCATCTATTTAACAAATGGTGCTAGGAAAACTGGATATACACATGTAGAAGAATGAAGTCCGACCCTTACCTTACATCATATACAAAAATTAACTCTAAAATATCAATTGAAGAGCTAAAACTGTAAAACCCTTAGAAGAAAACACAGGGAAAATATGTATGATCTTGGATTTGATAATGGCTTCTTAAATATAACACCAGAAGTGCAGGCAAAAAAAAAAGAAGGATAAATTTGACTTCATGAATATTAAAAACTTTTGTGCCTAAAAGGACACTATCAAGGGAGTGAACAGCAACTTAGAGGATGGGAGAAAATACCCACAAATTATATATCTGAGAGGAACTTAATATACACAATATATAAGGAACTCCTATGTCTCAATAACAAAAATACAAAAAAGAAATGGGCAAAGGGCTTGAACAGACATTTCTCTATAGAAGATACACAAATGGTCAATAGACACATGAAAAAATGCTCAATATCATTAGTCATTAGGAAGATGCAAATAAAAACCAAACTGAACCACCACTTCAAATAAGTCTATGGCATTTTTTACAGCAGCCTGAGCTGATTAAGTCAGCATATAATTGACTATTATTCAGCCATAAAAAGAAATAAAATTCTGATCCATGCTACAACATGGACAAACATTGAAAACATGTTATGTGAAATAAACCAAACATAAAATGACAAATACGTTATGACTTCCCATATAGCAAATGTCCAAGATAGGCAAATTCATTGAAACAGAAAAGAGATTAGAGGTTATAAGGGCTTGATGGAAAAGTGTATGTGGAGTTATTTATTAATGAGTATAGAGCTTCTGCATGGCGTGATACAAAAATTTGAGAAATACATCATTGTGATAGTTGCACAACATTGTGAATATAATTAATGTCACTGAATTGTACACTTAAAATGGTTGAATTGGTAAATTTAATGTTATATATATTTTGCCACTGTAAAACGAAAACATAGAAAACAAAGAGAGGGCAATGGGAAAACATTACTGGTTGTCATAGGAGGGGAATGTCTCTCTCAATTATTAACACTCTATATCCAAAATCGGTGCTTAATTTTACAATAGGATGTATTGTTCTATAAAGACTGTGGTTACCCTTTAAATATGGTTCCAATCTTTTGGTGTACACCTGGAGGTAGAGAACTTGTTTCAAATATAGAGTGCTAAAATTTGCTTGAAGATATTTAGGTTCAGTAGATATGAGCTGGAGCTCAGGGTTTTGCAGTTTAATAAACAGTGTAGATGATTTTGATGAAAATGATACACAGCCAGTGCTTTGAGAAGCAATGCTGTAAATGATGGTTAGGTCCTCAGTTGAGACTATAGAAGTGTATTTATCTCCAAATGTACATAGATAATAGTAATACTTCAGTAATGCCTAACCATCATTTCTAATTTTATTCGACAAAATGTGTCCTAATATTCTTTCTATAGTGTTGAATAGGCAATAATAATTTTCTAGCTCTATACATTTTCATATATAATAGTCACCTTTCCAAGTAAATTTCAAGTCAAGCACCCTAATTCAACAGACAGATAGAATATCCAGTTTAGGATATTACAGAGGACTTTCAGAATTCACTTGTATTATTATAGATTATTTTTAAATTCAACTTTTATTTTAGATACAGGGGGCATATGTGCAGATCTGTTATGTGCCTATTAAATTGCATTCAGGGAGTGAGGATAGTCCTCCATAGGTAGTTTTTCAACCCACACTTTCTTCCTTCCTTCTCCCTACCAGTAATTAGTGTCTGTTATTCCCATGTTTATGTCCATGTGTACTCAATGTTTAGCTCCCACTTACAAGTGAGAAAATGCAGTATTTGATTTTCTGTTCCAGCATTATTTGCTTAAGATATAGGTCATTTCTAAAATGTTTTAAAATGAGAACTTTTTGTAATAGGGATTTTTATAAAGCAGAAAATTGCCTAAATTATAAGATTACGTATCAAATGTACTGGTTGTATATTGTAAAGCTTGAATATTAGTCAACATTTATTTGTGCATGCTTGGCCTCCCTACGGGATTGCATACCTCTGGAGGACAGAAACTATGTATGCATATCATTGTATCTTCCATCACACCTAATAATGTTACTGACCAGGCTAATCAACTGGGATGTTAACAGGCTAATTGGCTTAGTGTGATATAGTTCACAATAATAAACAAGGTCTCTTTGGAAAATATCAGTAGGGCATTAATATGATTAGGACTGCTGACCAGATTGTCTTACCTCATAGCATGGAGCAGAGAGAGGCAACCATAACAAAACTAGCTGCTGGAATGCCAGGAAGCAATGAAATCTTGAGCAATACATTTGGCTTTAAAAATTTTTTACTCTATTTCACAACCACTGTGCATCATTATACATTTTTTTCCAGAACAACCTCAGGAATATCTGAAGATGAGGACAAAGTAACAGCCTGATTCTGTGTCTTCTGTTTCACAATAAACGTGGTCACCATTTGATATACCTTAATAAATGTTATATATAGAATGGATTGGCACCAAGTTTCCAGCATCTTTGTATTTGAAATGTCTCAATCTTCCTAAATGAGATTATCATTTGTTCAATCAAATTCAGATGTAGTTTCTCATAAGTCTTATCCTTGAACTAATGGAAAACACCAGAGGGTAAGAGTAAGCAATAGTCATTTTTTACAGAATTTTATCATGCTAAAAGCAGTGTCCAAATATTAAAAATTTTTACTGGCTCTTCAAAGCGACTGTCTTGTACTTGTAAATTTTATTCATTAAATTCATGAATATTAAGAACAAATAGTTATTTCTTCAGAAGCAAGTGGGCACCCTAAATACAGGGCTTGATAATATTAAAATAATTAAATCGGGATACTGAGTTCTATTTGTAACTGTGGAACTGATCTCTATTTTCCTGCTAAATCAGATCCTCTTTTGTCAATCACTTTTTTTTACCTGGTCAACAAGACAGAGATGCATTCTGTAAATAAAGCAACAATCTGGAGTCATACTTTTAGCCCTATACTTGCTATATCCTTTGCTGTGTGCTGTGCCCGAGGACTTTACCTTCTGTGAGCCTGTCTCCTCAAAAGAAAGATACTAATAATTATCTAATTTACGGGGATTCTGTAAAGAGTAAATGAGTTCATAGATGTGCAAATCACTTTGTAAAAGGCCAAATGATAAAGTCAGCCATTATTGCTATTATTATTATCATAAGTTTTTGCTTTGTGAGATCTTAAAAGAATTTACCAAATGAAATAAAGCATTATTTCAATAATCAAAACCCCTGGAGCTTAACAATAATAACAATGATAATAGCTAGCATTGGATGTAACCCAACATGATCTAGCTCTGCCTATCTATCTGATCTCCTGTCCTAATTCTCTTTTTCCCTTCACTCCATATTTTTCAGCCACAATGACGTTTTTGCATTTCCTAGAGAACATTAACAACATTCTTCCCTTTTCAAGAACATTACACTTTTTGTTCTCTCTGCCCGAAATGTTCTTCCCTGCCCACCGTCCCCACCCCACAGTTGTTTCATGGCTGTCTCTTTTTGTGTCTTTCAGGTCTCTGATCAAGTGCCTCATCTTTAGAAGAAGCTTTTCCAAACAACCCTAAATAAAATAGCAGGTATACTACCCCTACAGTCAATCTGTAGTCCCTTATTCTGATGGCAATCGTATCTGACATTATTTGTTATGTATTATATATCTTTCCAATTAGAATATGAGATCATTGAGAGAAAGGACTGTTCTCTGTCTTGGTTCACCATTGTATCCCAGCACATAAAACAGTGACACACTGATGGTAAATACTTGATAAGCATCTGTTCAATGAACTAATTACATTTATTGAAGTTTATATGCTAGGCCTTGTTTTATATGTATCATTGTATTTAAAGTTGACAATAAACCTATGGGCTAGATATTATCATCCCTATTCTGCAAAAGAGAAAATTTAAGTTTAGCAAGGTTAAGTAAGTTGTTCAATGGTCACACAGCAGTTAATTGGAAAACCCAAGATCTGAACACAGATATTCTGATTCTAGTGGACTTATTCATAATACTCCAGTGCCTCTAGAGTTGATATATTGAGCACTTAATATGTAGCAAACACTATGTTACATGTTTTATGGGTATAATTTCATCTGGTTGATATCCCTGTCTTTACAGAGAGAAACTTAACATCTTAGGTAGGTTATGCAATTTGCCCTAGTTACACACATAATGATGGGCTATCTTTTATGAAATATCTTTTAAAAAGATGATGAAATTGTCACCTCATTTAAAGAATGCTCTTTGAATTTTTTTGTATTCTGAAAGAAAAAATAAGAGCAAAATAAGTTGTCTCAACATTCTGGCCAAGTGGTCTCTTATTTCCAAAATCATATTTTTGCTTTTCTTTCTGGCTACTGTTAGCATATTCCTAATCAAGGTTGAACTGCATTTTTAGAAACATACACTCTTATTTGTGAGAGTAACAAGAGTGATCCCCTTGCTCAGGTCTGCTCATGTCAAATATTGACTTAATTGGTGCACTAAAACTAAAACTCAGATCTTCTGACTCTGGCTTAATTTCTAACTTCATTGTACTTTGTCCTCATCTTGCTTTAATCAACTGAGCTAATTGAAATATAATAATGATGTGTTTTAATCTGTTTAAATACTTTTCTGTAATTTTAGATGAATCTCAATCATCGCTCTTACTGTCTATCTAGTTCAGGGGTCCCCAACCCCCAGGCCACCGACCCCCATGTAATGCCTCACAGTAGGAGGTGAGCAGCAGGGAGTGGGCATTACTCCCTGAGCTCTGCCTCCTGTCAGATTTATGATGGCTTTAGATTCTCATAGGAGCTCAAATCCTTTTGTGAATTGCATGTGCGAGGGATCTATGTTGCACACTCCTTATGATAATCTAATACCTGATGATCTGAAGTAAAACAGTTTTATCCCAAAACTAACCCCCCACATCCATGGAAAAATTGCCTTCCACAAAACCAGTCCCTGGTACCAAAAAGGTTGAGGAACACTGATCTAGTTTTACATATTCTTTTCATTCACAACCATTTACTCAGATATATGATTGTATATCTATTTAAGGACAAGATTTTTTGAGGGCAGACACGATGAATAGTCTTTATTATATACCTTTAACAATTCAAAAAAGAGCCAGTACTATTTGGATGCTGAGTATATCCTAGGTCACTTATGTTAGTTCCTTTAATCTAACCTTGGAGTACTGCAAAAGAAAGATGCCATTGAAACATGAAACATGAGATATTCAGATGGAACAAAAATCACAGAAAGCCTTGGATACATGTCAACACATACACATACACATATACACAGAATTCCACAACATTTAAATTCATCCTTATTAACTTGGTTTGTACAGTTTTTCTTTTAACAAGGGATATCCCCAAAAGTCATTCATGATAAACAACAAGTATTGTGGGCATTACCTCGATGGCATTTGCCAAAAGGAAAATGAATAATCCAGTGTTTGTTTAGCTACAGGGGACAGGCATGTTTTGCCATTAGCAGAGGGAATCTTGGCTGAATTAGTGAGGACCAACTCATTCCATTCCACTAAGCACAAGTGGGAGTCTTCTCTATTGTCTAGTTGCCAAATAAATATCTGCATTTATGTAAGGGCATTCTCATATTCAAAAGGAAAGGTTATTATGTGGGATACTTGCCATTTTTCAGTAATGATGAAATAAACAATCTCTGCAGGGCCTGTATAATTAAAACCTTTGTTTTTTAAAAAAGGCACAAATAATTTATACTTATTTCTAAGCTAAATTCTGTTGTTTTTTGAACCAGTGATCTCATTTTAACAAACAAGAAGATAAGCCTCAACCTTTATAACAGTGGTATTACTTTCTGATTGTGAAAAATATTAACAGTCTGAATTTAAGCTTTGATCAGAGAAAAAATGAATTTTCTTTTTTTGAATACATGAGGAGAAAAGAAAACAATTGTCCTTGTATTATTAGTGTGATTTTCCTGTTTCTATCTATTCTACATGGTTAACATGAAATGAATGGATAGTGCATGCAGATACATTATTTTAATTATAAGTAGCTGATAATTCACTTAGTGAAAAAATATATGTTCAAAGTACATAGAGTCAATATGGCTTATCAAGTTAGGTTACTAAGGGCAAAATAATCACCAATAGCCACTTAATATCTCCTGAGATAATAAATTTTGCGAGGCAAAAGAGTAATTTAGAATTGATATTCAATGGAAGAAGTCAGAGGGGGCTTCTTGGAGGCAATGGCTAAATTTATCGAGCTGAATTTTAAAGCTTAGAGACATGGCTCAGCAGAGAGAGGGCATTCTAAGTAGGAACTCATTAGATTATGTGTTAATAGAGGAGGATCATTTAGGGAGAGTGGTGAAAAATGGTGTTAATGATTAACAGGTGCAAGCTGATAGAGGTCTCTAAAGATCAGGAAGATCAATGTATATTTGTTAATAAGCATAAGAAGAAACCACTTTAGTTTTTTAAGAAAGGGAGTAACATAATAAAGCAAATCCAGGCTACAACAGAGTATAGGATACTGGTACAGATCAAAGAGTCTGAATCTCAATTAATAGATTTGAATTCGGGTCCTTTCACTTCCTAGCAACCATCTGTAAGTTTTTGAACTTCTTTGTGTTTCATATTCCTCAACAGCAAATTAGAACTAGTGATTGTGCCAACTTCATAGGGTTGGTATAATGATTAGATGATTTCGTACAAATAAAATGACTAGGAGAGTACCTCACATAGAGTATACAATTAATAAATGTTAGTTCCTACATGAGTGGTGTGAGGGAAACATCCCTTAGCCATTTCTCAATGTAGCCATTCTTATTGTTCTTGTATGTTTTAATCTATGTCTTTTACTCCATCGAAACAAACCAGTTTGCTCATTCTAGTCACTTAGACTTTGAACATATTATTCCTGCTTATAGCAGCCTGTCCTTTTCCACCAAACAACATTCCTACTCTAGTTAAAACCCTGACTTCAAATGATATTCCTTCACTAAGCCCACCCCAGATTCCAGAAATCCTGCAGCATTTTATATGTGATGCAGATGCTCCTGTCGGCTTTTCTGTGGTTATCTTGATGATTCAATCCTCTCCCCTCTCAACTGAAATGATCCTCCCAAATGCGGCTAACTTGACCAAGAAGAGAAGCCAGAATTCATTAGTGTTATCCACACAAATTATTTTTTTCATCATAGTCTATATATATTTTCATTATAACATGTTTCTCTACTGCCAATTAGTCAAAAGGGAAGGAGGTAGCTCCCTGGAGAAAGTGGTTAAATACTGAGTGCTTGCAGTATGTAGGTATGGGAATTTGACTGTTTGGGTTTGTATCCTGACTCTATTGTCTACTCGGCAACCTTAGGCAAGTGTTCTTAATGCTTCTGTGCCTAGGATTCCTCATCTACAAAATAGAAAAAATAAATGATAAATCACCTGATATTGCTTGGCTATATGTCCTCACCCAAATCTCATGTTGAAATGCAATTCCCAGTACTAGAGGTGAGCCCTGATGGGAGGTGATTAGATAATGGGGACAGTTTCTCATGCTTTAACACCATCCCTACTTGGTGGGTGCTGTCATCATAATAGTGAGTTCTCATGACATCTGGTTGTTTAAGAGATCAGGACCCTCTCTCTTGGTCCTGCTCCTGTCATGTAAGATGCCTGCTTCCAGGTTGCCTTCTGCCATGAGTAAAGGCTCCTTGAGGCCTCCCCAGAAGCAGATGCTGCCATGCTTCCTCCACAGCCTGCAGAATCATGTGCCAATTAAACATCTTTTCTTTATTAATTATCAGATTTCACGTGTTTCTTTACAACAATGTGAGGATGGACTAAAATACCACACCGCAGAAATGTTTAGCAAATTAAATAAAATAATGAATTTAAAGCATTTAGCACAGTGTCTGGCATGTACAAATATCTTAGTAATGTTAACTGTTATTTAGTCCTAAACCCAAAACATAGGAGAAAAATTATTATCTTCATCTTATAGAACAAGAAATAGGTTTAGAGTAAAGGACCTTATTCAAGTGACAGAGCTAAGAAATGCCTGCTTCTATTCCACTGCATTCATTTTATCCTGCTATTTTTCTGAGTTTCCACAACGTTTTAGATATTTAAAAGATTATTACTTTATGTCAGTTCATTTAGTAACACTTATTTCTTTTGTACTTATGGCCATAGAATTATTAGCCCTGTACTAAACCATCTGATTCTACCATTTTGCCTCTAGATGTATTGCTAATTTAGGTGTCTACTATGTAATACCTATGTAGGTGAAAGATGGCTTATTATGTGCAAATAAAACTGCATCAGTGAGGAAGAGCCCTGACTTCTTGTTTTCCAGAGCAATCCTAAAACTGGGTACTGAGGATTTATTTATTTGCATCTAACCGTGTGTATCACCACTGAGTGTCCCTAATTCTAAGAACATATAACAATTAATGTAACCTCAAGAAACTGGGCTTAAAATTCAACATTCAATAAATGTCCTGTAGAAAAGTCACAGCAATGTTAAATTGATTATCTTAAACTAGTGCTTCCCCAAAGTGTGTGTGGCCGAACACTGGTTTAATAAGAAGCTCCTTGCATAAAAGCATTTAGTGGCCAAATTTTAGTGTTTCCCCAGAATTCACATGTTGTAACCAAATCCTCAATTTGATAGTATTATGAGGTGGGGGCTTTTGGGAAGTGATTAAGTCATGAGGGTGGAGATCTCATGATTGGGATTAGTGCCCTTATAAAGAGGGCAGAAGGAGCTTGTTAGCCTTTTTTTACATGTGAGGACACCTAGTCTATGAAGAAAGAGCCCTTGCTGGACACCGAATCTTCTGGCATCCTGATCTTGGACTTCTCAGTCTCCAGGACTGTGAACAATAAATATCTGTAACTTAAAAATTACTGAGTCTAAAAGATTTTGTTATAGCAGCCTGAACAAACGAAGACAGGGAAGTTCCCAGAAAAGAGAAAATTCTTGTGAACTGCGTAGCCACCCCAAGAAGTTTCTGCCTTTAGAAACATTCTAAGAAGTGCCTTTTAAAAGAAATATGCTTAGTTTTGTTGACCCAGATTTTACCTAAACTTATTTTACCACAAGATCTTATTTTTACCCATATGTAATAATATCACTGAGAGCAAGTAATCTGCACAACACACATTAGGAAATGTTGGGTTAGAAAAACTATTATTTCCTCATCTTCACAGATTTATGCCTAACCTTGCTTTCAACTGATACATAATTTCTTTCTCTGTGTGACACAGTGGATGGCTCAGCCTCAGAGCTCTAAAGAATCTTTTGTCTCTTTGGCTTACCACTTCATGAAATGCCTACTAACAAAAACGACAGGGATTTTATATAATCAAATAAGTTTAGCAAACATTGCATATAAACTTTTAAAATTTCACAGTGTATTTAATCATGTAAAAGACTCTGAAAAGACTTGTAACAAAGACAATTCTTCAACTTTGCTTAACCCAATATTTCTCAAACTTATTTTTTGAGAGGAACTAACTCCTATCAATAAAGCCTACCTTACCCACACTCAGCAGCAAAATGGAAGCCTGAAAATTGCAAGTCATTTTTTCCCCCTTCATTTCTTCCTTCTTTCCTTTTAAAATTTTTCTGGTCTAGAAAGAACAATCATTTTAGAAAGAATAGTCCCACAGAATTTCTGGTCTGAAATTGACCCTATTTACCTATTACTTAAGGCATCTCTTTGTAACTTGCTTTGCTTTTTCCTCTATCATAAGAATGGTGAAGATCATAGCACGTTCTTCTGAACCAGAAAAATATTGTGTCAAAAGCAATTGATATGAAAGGCATGCTTAGAATTCTGGTTCCTTGCAGCTGTATAACAAAAACAACTTTTGTTTTATTTTACAGCATTTAGAATTGATTTTGCTTAAATGCAAAACTGAGAAGCCACAAAAATTGGATTAACCACAAATCAAGGAATGCCTGGAGTAGGGCTTAGGTTATATACTTGTGCATCAGCTTCTTGAGTGTCTGCCTTAATGGATAATATTCCCTAAAGCATTTTTATGTATTTCAAACAATAAATAAAACAAGTTACAATAGGTGTGTTCACCTACTGAATTTACCTGCTATTACATCTGCATTTGACATGGCTGCCCTTGAGTTCCACACATTTACAGAGCCAGGCTACTGTGCTGCTTAGTATGGGGGGTGACTTGGATAAGTTTTGAGGATGAGCAGTCAGTGTACTTAAAGGAAGAACTAACTGGGTCACCATCAAACATTTTCCTTTACATTTTTCAAGGAAAGATCACATCTGTGAGAATCACAAGAAATGGGGAAGATAAAAATATCAAAACAAAATTGAGACTTAGCTTCCTGACACAGCTCTCCCATTCACCAACACTTGGCAAAAAAAAAAGTGAAGCTGAAGCTTAATAGGCATTTATTACTGTTATTTAAAATAAGGTCAGAAACCAAACACAAAGAGCCCAGCTCAAGCTGTCTGCCACCTGTCTGGGTCTGGCTGCATGAAGCTGCCACATATTCCCTGGTGGCTGTCCTTCTTGTCTACCTAACGGGTTAACCAGCCATCTGTGTCTCCTGCCATCACTAATCAGGGTGGTACACACATCTATTGTCCTTGGGCTTCAGGGCTCTTAGAGCATTGTGGTTCTTGCCTATGGCTTATTGCTTAAGGAAAGCTACTCTGGTTCACAGAGACTTTCTGAAACTCTCCTTTTCTCTCCTTCCGTGACCCTCTGACAGCTTCTCTGCTCTTTCCCACCCTTCAGTGGTCCCTCATTCGATTTCCATTTAATCATTAAAATCATCATCACCAAGCTGTCTTTCTCCAGGACTCCATCTGCTTTGCTTTCAAATTCCACATCCTCTGGGACAAAGCACTCCTGAGAATTCCATCATTTTGCAATCTTAAAACTTGAGTTTAGCAGTTACTGACTCTTAATAGTGAGGGAAGCCCCAGCTGTTTGGCTTTAAAGAGGGAAACTGCACACACACACAGTCATAATTGGGCAACACAATAAAGAGAGAAAATATACTAAAAATCTTGGAGTTTCTGGTTTATTCTGACAGCCACCTAAAATTCCATTGAACAGATATTTGCTTAACATATAAGTAATAGAGTCTAAAGATAGAAAAATAAATTATAGACCCAGCCACATAAGGTATATGTTGTCTAATTTTATAGGACCTCAAAGTGCTTAAGTTATAATGTTAGATTTAAGAAATAATGAGTAAACTGGGGGTGTGTGTCTTTGTTCTAAATGATCAGAGTTTCCAAAAAAAGAAATAATAGTGTGTTTTTCAGATTTCATTGTTTGTTTTTAGTATTTTCCTTGTTTTATCTCATTTACAGGATGTTAATCCCTTCTATCTAATTTTTAAATATTCACAGAAATATAACTGAAATACTGTGTTTGCCTCACCATGTAATCTTTCATTTATGTGAGGAAGTCTAGCCTAATTTCTTAAGTTCTTTTCTAACATTACAGAATACTTTTAATTATAAGAATTAGGCCAGAACTTTGGTTTTAATCACTATGGAAATTCAATTCTTATTTCTCTTATGCAAAAGGAAAGCCAGTACACTTATTGTATGTGAAAGTCTTTTACTTGTTGAAAAGAAAATAATGTTTTGATTATAGTAATTCAGTATTTCATTAGTACTATTCAGTTTTACTGCTATTCCTCATCCCAATATTCAGAAACTAATAAGGCAGTCTTAATTATTACCTGTCACATGCCTAGAATACATGTCAAACAGTCCATTAAGTGTCTTAAAAGTCCTTTCCCCTGCTGTTTTCTCTCTCTTTATTTTTATAGTACTAATCACTGACACCTAGATAACTCAGACAGGAAGAGAGCCTAAACCAAACAGAAAATAACTGTGATTGTGGAACTTGAATAAATACCAGGTGACAAATTTTAATAACATAAAGACAATAACACATGTGAAAAGAATCCTGAGACCTGTAAAATAATTTGGGTAAAATAAAAAGCACAGGCTTTATCTAAACTACTGATTTAATATTGGTAACAGTTACAATTATAATTAAATTATTCACTCTTGTTTTTATTTTATCTGTTTCTCTTTCGAGTCACTCACACGCATTCATTCCCCAGGTTCCTTTTAAGGATGCAATCATAAAGACTAAACTATTCCAAGGGACCTCTTTTCTTACTTAGACAGTCTTTCCCTACTGAAATTTCCAGCTCAAATTTCCCATGTGGTTTTCAAGCACATGTTTAGTATCAGTGTTTTTTGATAGAAAAAGCAAACTATTCTGCTTTTTAAAGTCTAACCACCTAAGTTTAAATAAGCATTACTAGATGCATATATATATATATATATATATATATATACTTGTTAAGTTCACTTAGTCACAAAAAAAGAGAATGTAAATACTAAACATGAGCATATGTGAGATACCCCTGGGGGACTTTCAGAAAAATTTAAACATGACAGCAATTTACAAGGGATCTGTAAATAAATCTATGGAAAAACCTTTAGCTCACCAGTAATATAAAGTGTGTACATTAAAACAACAAAATTTCTTCTCAGAGCAAATTAGCAATTATTTAAAATAATGAAAATGTGCAATACTAGCAAAGTCACATGGAAACAGGATTCCTAATCTCTTTTCAGTGGAAGTGAATTTGGTAAACACATTAGGAAAGTAATTTGAAATTAAGTATTAGCATTTTTAAAAATGATCTTAATATGATTCAATAAGTTCACCTTTAGGATGCAATGCTTTGGCAATTGTGATGATTAATACTGAGTGTCAACTTGATTGGATTGAAGGACACAAAGTATTGATCCTGGGTGTGTCTATGAGGGTGTTGCCAAAGGAGATTAACATTTGAGTCAGTGGGCTGAGAAAGGCAGATCCACCTTTAATATGGGTGGGCATAATCTAATCAGCTTCCAGCATGGCTAGAATATAGAGCAGGAAGAAAAATGTAAAAAGAGAGACTGGTCTAGCCTCCCAGCCTACATATTTTTCCTGTGCTGGATGCTTCTTGCCCTTGAACATTGGACTCCAAGTTCTTCAGTTTTGGATCTCGGACTGGCTCTCCTTGCTCCTCAGCCTGAAGATGGGCACTTGGGGCCTTGTGATCTTGTAAGTTAATACTTAGAAAACTCCCCATATATATGTAAACATACATTCCATTGTTCTGTCCATCTAGGGAACCCTGAATAATACACATTTTGGTAATAGCAGTGGTTCTAGAGGAACAGAATATTAAGGATGGGCTTCTTTCATTGGCTTTGGGGTTTCTGGAGTTGGCTGCTTAATATGATTAGACCCCAAAATGCTAAGGACTCTATTTATAATAGCATGAAGAAAACTGACGATTTTTGGCATGAACTGTTTAGAAAGTTATGCAAAATAAATTGATTTGACACTCCTGATTCATTGCTCATAGGAGGCAGGGAGTATAGTGACTCTATATGTAAAACCTTTGACCATATGTGGAGAACCGAGGAACATAATGAAGCTTGTTGGCTGCTCCTAAGTTCAGTGGACAAAGTGATGAAAGAAAATGATGAACTTAGGGATTCTATTTCCTGGCTTTAGAAGCAGATACTGAGCCTCAAATGTGCTAAGATTGTCCTGCATGAGAGTCTTATCTCCTGTAAAGAAAGAGTTCAAATTGCGGAAAAAAAAAAGACACAAGCTCTTACCATTTGAGTGCCTGACCTGCAATGAAGTGTTCATGCACAGCCTCTCCAGGTGTGTACTGTTAAAGTGAGGGCATTAATTAGAAAAGAATGGGACCCCACAACTTGGAATGGAGATGTGTGGGAGGACCCTGATGAAGCTGGGGATACTGAGTTTATAAACTCTGATAAACCTTTTTTGCCAGTAGCAACAGCTTCCCCATCCCCCAGTAGTGGCAACATTCCTCCCATACCCATGCTGCCATCAGCCATTCCAACTTACTCCGAGGAGATAAACTCTGTGCTGCTGCCTGAGGCAACAGTGATGGCCTCCCCTGAAACAGTTGCTAGGCAAGATGTTGATTCTCCTCAGGAGCCACCCCCAACACCTCTGTTTGCTTCTAGGCCTATAACTAGACTAAAGTCCTGGCGGGCCCCTAGAGGTGAGGTTGAGAGTGTGACCCATGAGGAGCTTCACTACACTAGAAAAAAACTGCTTGAGTTCTCTAATTTATATAAACAGAAATTTAGAAAACAGAAATGGGAATGGATATTAAGGCTGTGGGATAATAGTGGAAGGAACACAGAGATGAATCAGACTGAATTTATTGATTTGGCCCACTAAATAGGGTCTCTGCATTTAATGTTGCAGCTCAGGGAGTTAAAAAGGTTCTGATAGTTTATTTGCTTGCTTAGCTAAAATATGAATTAAAAGATGGACCACTGTAAGCAAGCTGGAAATGCCTGATCTCCCTTGGTTTAATGTAGAGGAAGGGATCCAAAAATTTAGGGGGATTGGGATGGTGGAGTGGATTAGTCACTTTCAATCTACTCATCCCAACTAGTGGGGGATCCAGAAGATATATACTTTACCAACACCTTGTGAGATAGATTTGTGAGGGCAGCACCTGCATCTTTGAAGAGCCCTGTAATTGCTCCTCTCTGTATGTCAGATCTAACAGTGGAAATGGCACTCACTCAACTACAAAATTTAAATACAATGGAAATAATTGGATCCCAACATGGCAGGGGCCAAATAGTGGCACTCAACCATCAAAGGCAGGGTGGGCATAGTTACTGTAATGGACAGTAGAGGCAAAACAGCAATCAGAATAGTCTAACTCGTGTAGATCTCTGGCATTGGCTATTTAATTACGATGTTCCTAGAAGTGAAATTGATAGGAAGCCTACTCCATTCTTAATTTATATAAGCAGAAAACTTTCAAGTCAAATGGACAAAAGACTAATTTGAAGTATAAAAACAGAGAATCATGGCCTCTCAATCACTTTCCAGACCTAAGCCAGTTTACAGCCTTGAATGAAGAGGAGGCTGGGTTCCCTTGAAGAAGGTCCCCACTACGTTACCGACAACTTATGCAGTGAAATTTTCTCCCATCCTTCCCCAAGGAGACCTCAGGCCTTTTACCAGGGTAACTGTCAATTAGGGAAAGGGAAATGATCAGATATTCTGAGGACTACTGGACACTGGCTCTGAGCTGATATTGATTCCAGGGGGCCCAAAATGTCATTGGGGTCTTCCAGTTAAAGTAGGGGCTTATGGAGGTCAGGTAGTTAATGGAGTTTTAGCTCAGGTCTGTCTTACAGTGGGTCCAGTGGGTCCAGTGAGTCTCTGGACTCAAACTGTATTCATTTTCCCAGTGCCAGAATGCATAATTGGCATAGATATACTTAGCAAGTGGCACAACCCCCACTTTGGCTCCCTGACTGGTAGGGTGAGGGCTACTATGGTGGGAAAGACCAAGTGGAAGCTGTTAGAGCTGCCTCTACCTAGAAAAATAGTAAATCAAAAACAACATCACATCCCTGGAGGGTTTCCGAGATTAGTGCCACCATCAAAGATTTCAAAGGTGCAGGGGTGGTGATTGTCACCACATCCCCATTCAACTCTTCCATTGGGCCTGTGCAGAAGACAGATGAATCTTAGAGAATGACTGTGGATTATCATAAGCTTAACCAAGTGGTGACTGTAATTGCAGCTGCTATACCAGATACGGTTTTATTGCTTGAGCAAATTCACACATCTTCTGGTACCTGGTATGTAGCTATTGACTTGGCAAATGCCTTTTTCTCCATTCCTGTCCATAAGGTCCCACCAGAAACAATTTGCCTTCAGCTGGCAAGGCTAGCAAAATACTTTTACTGACCTACCTCAGGGGTATATCAACTCTCCAGCTTTGTGTTACAATCTTATTCAGAGAGATCTTGGTTGCTTTTCACTTTTGCAAGGTATCACACTGGTCCCTTACATTGATGACATTATACTGATCGGATCCAGTGAGAAAGAAGTAGCAAACATACTAGACTTACTGCTGAGCCATTTTTGTGCCAGAGGATGGGAAATAAATCTGACCAAAAGTCAAGGACCTTCTACCTCAGCAAAATTTCTAGGGATCCAGTGATGTGGGGCTAGTTGAAATATTCCTTCTAAGACGAGGGATAAGTTGCTGCATTTGGCCCCTCCTACAACAAAGAAAGAGGAACAACGCCTATGAACCTATACGGATTTTGGAGGCAATGCATTCCTCATTCGGATGTGTTACTCCAGCCCATTTATCAAGTGACCTGAAAGGATGCCAGTTTTGAGTGGGGTCCAGAACAGGAGAAGGTTCTGCAACAGATCCGGGCTGCTGTGCATGCTGCTCTGGCACTTGGGCCATATGACCCAGAAGATCCAATGGTCCTTGAGGTATCAGTGGCAGATAGAGATGCTGTTTAGAGCCTTTAGCAGGCCCCCATAGGTTAATCACAGTGGAGGTCTCTAGGATTTTGGAGCAAGGCCCTGTGATATGCCGATAAATACTCTCCTTTTGAGAGAGAGCTCTTGGCCTGTTACTGGGCTTTGGTGGAAACTGAATGTTTCACTACGGGTCATCAAGTCACCAGGTGACCTGAACTGCCTATCATTAACTGGGTGTTGCTCACCTATCTAGCTATAAAGTAGGTCATGCACAGTAGCATTTCATAATCAAATGGAATTGGTATATATGTGATCAGGCTCAAACATGTCCTGAAGGCACAAGTAAGCTACATGAGGAAGTGGCTCAAATATCCATGGTCTCTACTCCTGCCACCCTGCCTTCTCTCCCCCAGCCTACACCGATGGCCTCTTGGGGAGTTCCCTAACATCAGTTGACAGAGGAAGAAAAGACTAGGGCCTGGTTCACAGATGGTTCTGCACAATATTCAGGCACCACCAGAAAGTGGACAGCTGCAACATTCAGCTCCTTTCTAGGACATCCTTCAAGGACAGTGATGAAGGAAAATCTTCCCAGTGGACAGAACTTCAAGTAATGTGCCTGGTTGTGCACTTTGCATGGAAGGAGAAATGGAAAGATGTCCAATTCTATATTGATTCATGGGCTGTAGTCAATGGTTTGGCTGGATGATCAGGGACTTGGAAGAGCGTGATTGGAAATTGGTGACAAAGAAATTTGGGGAAGAAATATGTGCATGGACCTCTCTGAGTGGTCAGCAACTGTGAAGATATTTGTACTCCATGTGAGTACTCACCAACAGGTGACTTCATCAGAGGAGGATTTTAATAATCATGTGGTTAGGATGATCTGTTCTGTGGACACCACTCAGCCTCTTCCCCAGCTACCTCTGTTATCACCCAATGGGCCCATGAACAAAGTGGCCAGGGCGGGAGGGATGGAGGTTATTCATGTGCTCAGCAATACGAACTTTCACTCACCTAGGATGACCTGGTTATGTCCACTGCTGAGTGCCAATTTGCCATCAGCAGAGACCAACACTGAGCCCTCAATATGGCACCATTCCTTGGGGTGATCAGCCAGCTACATGGTGACAGGCTGATTATATTGAACTTCCTCTATCGTGAAAAAGGCAGAGGTTTGTCCTCACTGGAATAAACACTTACTTGGGGTATGGGTTTGCCTATCCTCTACACAATGCTTTTGCCAAGACTGCTATCCATGGACTAGGGAATGCCTTATTCACCAACGTGGTATTCCAAACAGCATTGCCTCTGACTAAGGCACTTACTTCATGACTAAAGAAGTGTGATTATGAGCTCATGCTCATGGAATTCACTGGTCTTACCATGTTTCCCATCATCCTGAAGCAGCTGGATTGACAGAACGGTGAAATGGCTTTTTAAAATTACAATTACAATGCCCACTAGGTGACAACACTTTGCAAGGCTGGGGACACAGTTCTCCATAAGGCTGTATATGCTCTGAATCAGCATCCAATATATGATACTCTTTCTCCCATAGCCAGGATTCACGAATTTAGGAATCAAGGGGTAGAAGTAGAAATGGCACCACTCGCCACCACCCTTATTGATCCACTTGCAAAGTTTTTGCTCTCCTGTTCCCATGACATTATGTTCTGGTTACCTAGAGGTCTTAGTGCCAGATGGTCATTAAGCAGTCTAACAAATAACAGCAGAAATGATCAGACAGTATAACTTACAAAAGTCCTAAGACTTTCATGACCTTATGAATACAAGCAATGGACAAAAAAGAATTTCTTCAAGGAGATCCTTGAAACAGTATCCAATTACTCAGAATGCTGCCACTAGGAGACAATGATTCCATTAAACTGAAAGTTAAGATTGCCACATGGACACTTCGGGCTCCTCCTACCTTTCGGTCAACAGGGTAAGAAGGGACTTACAGTCTTGGCTGGGGTGATTG
Source organism: Ateles fusciceps (assembly GCA_036589455.1). Lineage (NCBI taxonomy): Eukaryota > Metazoa > Chordata > Mammalia > Primates > Atelidae > Ateles > Ateles fusciceps. The sequence continues at coordinate 55,798 of JAZHEH010003048.1, read as the reverse complement.
ACCTGGACTCTCAAGATGAAATCAGTCTACTACTCCACGGAAGTAAGGAAGAGTATGCATGCAATACAGGAGATCCATTAAGGCATCTGTTAATATTATCATGCCGTGTGATTAAGCTCAGTGGGAAACTACAATAGGCCAATCCAGGCAGGACTACAAATTACCCAGACCCTTCAGGAATGAAGGTTTGGTTACTCCACCAGTAAAATAAAAACCCATGACCTGCTGTGGTGCTTGCTGAAGGCAAAGGGAATACAGAATGTGTAGTAGAAGAAGGTAGTCATCAATACCAGCTACAACCACATGACCAGCTGTAGAAACTAGGATGGTAATTGTCATGAGTATTTCCTCCCTTTCTTTGTTAAAAATATGTTTGTGTATGTATACACTTACACTAAGAAAGTATCTTCATTTTATTTCCTTTCTCCTGTATCATGCGACATAAGATTTATTGACTTCACATCAGCATTTAAGTATTGTTAACTTTATGTAGTAGTATTTGGGTTGGGGATTGGTGGACTTCTGATTGTACAAAGGATAGTTGTATTATGCTAGGCGTAATTATGACCTTACTTTTTTAGCTTTCAATTTGTTATTGAATGGAAAAGAAACATTTACTCTTTGGCCTCTATCGTTTTTGCTGTTGATATTACTATTTAGCAATTGATGATATTAAATTCAAAATATGTACCTAGTACATGTAACTTGTATAATGCACAAAAATTAAAATATGTACATTTAAGGACCTACAATGAAGCACAGAGTATGAGAAAACTGTATTTTTGAATCATTTCAATGCTCTTTAGAGGACAAAGGACATAAACCTATAACTCTCAAGTTAATAGGGTTTATAATCATAATATCACACACAAATATTCTTATTATCCTACAAAATCAACAAGAATAAACTCTCCCAAATGACATATGATGGACAGAGCCAAGTGACAGTAAGCTTCTCATAGGTATATATCTCAGAGTCATTTTTTCCTTTCTGTTTTAAACATTTTTAATGTAAAACTTACATGCATAGTGGGGGTTTCTGGCACACTCCTTGTGTGTAAAGAAGAAAATAACCAGTTTATTTCATTTCTAAAACCCACTAAAATTATGATACCAAGGCAACAGGAAAGGAAATGGTCCAATCTGTTACCTTAGTCAGTTGGGCAACTCTTTTTGGAGGGTGGACATAGGATTGTAGATATAAGAATGGTCTGGAATATGAAAACAATGAAATGTTTTGTAGTCATTCTTGGAACAACCTGTACATCACTGCTACTTCACTCCCCACTGCCCAACATATGTTCCTTGCTCTAGTGGATATGCTAATCTTCAGTTTACAAAAGTTAGTTTAATAACAATTGTACAGTTATATACCTTATAATGTCTAGAGTAAAAACACACTTTTTATGTTCCAATAATATGACTATTTACTATATCATGACTCATCTGTTTTGGCTTTCTAAGGATAGCCAATTTTAAACCATGACAACCTCACTGAGTAAGAAGGTTTAACAGAGAAGCTAGAAAACATAATCGTGAACCTCCATAAAACAATTTCTCAATAAGAGAAATTACTTACTTCTGTTGTTTTCTTAATATGAATGTCAATCTCAGTTGAGATTTATGAGTAATTGGATACCGTTTCAAGGACCTCCTTGAAGAAAATTTCTTTTTGTCCATTACTTGTGTTCATAAGTTTACAAAAGTCTTAGGGCTTTTGTAAGTTATACTATCTGATCATTTCTACTGGTTTTTGTTAGACCACTTAATGATTTCAAGGCAATAGCTCATAAGATTATGAATTAAATTATGTTGACATATCAACATCACTGATGGCTTTACTTAAAGTACACTAGGCAATTTTGAGTGAAGAAACTCAAGGGATCTCTGATCCCTCCACTGTATGTCACTCAGTAACATTTTCTACTAGATAATCTTTTCTCTCTAGGGCACCATCAGGGTTTGTCTAAAATTCCACACAATGCTGCCGTATACTGAAACTGACAGTACCTCATGCAGAACCAATTAAACCAGAATTTAGGAAGCAATCTTTTTTTTTTTTCAAACTTATGGAAAATGTCAAAATCAATATTTAACTTTTGACATTTTACAAGAACTGTGTTCACAAGTGTAGTATATTATTTTAGACAAATATATGTGTATGTATGCATACCCGTTAACCAGGTCTACCTAAAATAGGTTTGTCTCTAGATGAAATTGCAAATTGTTGGGGGAGACATAGGGTAGAAGTAGTATATTCATTTGCTTTTGGGTACACAAATCTTGTGTGAATTAAACTACTCATTAGTCAAAGCACATATCAGCTGGGGCACTATCAGTCTGTTCCTCTTGTCTGGCCCAGCCCTTGCTAAAGCTGAGCTTTCTAACTCATATTTTCTCTATATATATATCTACATTGTATGCACTGTTTCTCTTCAAGCCCTATATACATTGATTACATGGGAAAAATAAGAAATGAAGAGTTTAATGCAAAGGCAGTGTTCCTTTGTAGATGTGAGTTGAGTAGGAGCAAAAGGCTAATTTGATAATTAGATGCATTCATTTTAATTTCAGAAGGGTTCTGATTAAGAGCCAATTGTATTCCTGCTACTGCGCAACAGTATCATGCTGTCCGCATGCCAATTTTTGCTTTTATTCATGATAAACTTATTCATTCCACAAGTATGTTATTATGCACCTTCTCATCTACTAGCCATTGTTTTAGTCTCAGAATACAAGAGTAAAGCCAGCAGACATGGCCTTTGTCATTAAGGAGATAGTAGGAAGTAATGGCTAAAGGTCTACATTCTGAAGTTATATTCAGATTCTCTCTATTACTCATTGGCTGTTTAGCAATGGGCAAGATTCTTATACCTCTATGTGCCTTACTTTGCTCATTTGTAAATTGGTAAGTTATCATTGCTATGAGGAGTAAATATAAAATATATAAAGTCTTTAGAAAAGTGTCTTGCACATAGTATATACTTAAGTAATAGTAGTTATTTTTATAGTGGAGGGAGCTTACAATTAGGGGAGAAGATAAGCAAATAAGTAATTAAAATACAGTGTGTTGTGTGGTATACTAGAACAATCAAAGTCACCATGGAAGCCACAAAAAAAATTCCATATAACCTTAATTTGAAGTGCCATGGAAGGCTTCCTGGAAAAAGTGATGTTTAAATTGGGAATTTTTATAAGAAATTAGTTAGGTGAGGAGAAAACATTGAGAATGCAGGGGGGGACTCTACTTCTCACAGGAGAAACAGCAAAGACCATAGAACAAGAACACATTCAGAAATTTAACTCTTGAAAACACAAACCTTTTTTTGTTATAAGTGAACCATGTGACTGGGTGCAGTGGCTCACACCTGTAATCCCAGCACTTTGGGAGGCCAAGGTGGGCAGGTCACTTGAAATCAGGAGTTCGAAACCAGCCTATCCAACATGGGTGAAACCCTGTCTCTACTAAAAGTACAAAAAAGAAAAGTTAGCTGGCCATGGTGGCGCACACCTGTAATCGCAGCTTCTCAGGAGGCTGAGGCAGGAGAATCACTTGAACCCGGGAAGCAGAGGTTGCAGTGAGAAAGATCAAACCACTGCATTCCATCCTGGACAACAGAGTGAGTAAGACTCTGTTTCAAAAAAAAGAAAAAAGTGACCCATGTTTATTTTTGATGTTATGTCTAGGCTATACTTTGTCCATTGCAAGTGTTACAGAATTTAAAGGGAATCTAGCAACTGAAAGATTTATCCCAAACAAGAACAGGTATTCCTTTCTCTTCCCCACCCCTATTTCTTTTCTCTTTCTTTTTAAACATCAGAACACTGTTTAAAAGTATTTTATTGGCTCCATATAAAAAATTTCATTTACAAATGTACCCAAAGTATTTCTATAGTCACTACTTTTATTCATCCATGAACTCATATCAACCCCCATATCTTCAGAGGGAATTTATACTTGGCTTGAGATAGTCACAGACTTTAAATCTGGCTGCTGCTAGCCAAAGTTCTCTAGGTATTCAAGATGACAATTTGCACAGAACAATTTTATGAAAAAAAAGTAATTTCACAGATAAGGTTTCTCTATTAAGAAGATCTGATAATGGTAAAGTTGGAAAACACTTTTCTATGAAAGAAAATATACTTCTTTATATTTTCCATTTGCTGTAGCCTAAAAGGTCTAATTCTGATGCATTGTCCTTCACTCTGGGATCTCCATTTAAAAGATAGAACAAAAATACTAGCACTTCTGGCAGCTAAAACAGGTCACTACTTAATGAACTTGTGAGCAAGGCTCCCATGGGAAGTAATTGTGTCACACTTCCCCATTCCTAGTACATAAGATTCCAAATATTCTAGGAAGTGAAATGTTGTTCATTGGTAATGATACAGACAATAACACAGAAATTAAGAAAATATTATTATTGGTACTTTCAGATGAGAGTTTGATGTATCTAGGTCAGATATTTCTATCTAAACATAGATTAAAAGCAGACTTTTAGTTTTTTTAGCAGACCATTAACTTACTTTGTTCAAAAAACCAAGAGAAAGAGGTAGTCATTTCTCCCAAAATGTCACAATGTCATATCTTTCCTTGTCACAAGCAAGGCAAATGCTTCTTGTTTCATATGCAGTAAGAGAATATACTGGGTTGTGCTCTCATTTAATGCTATTGGCCCACTACATCTTTGGAACAAATTTCAATTTGAATTCCAGCTAAAATCATCCTTTTTCTACACAAGAATTTAAGGGCAAGTCATGGTATTTGACAGATTTATTTGGTTCCCTTATGAAGAAAAAATTAAAAACAAGAATATTCTTGCATATACCTGAAAGATCTAAAGGAAAATATGAACACCTAAATTGAATGACAGATCAATTTCATCAGAAAGCAATAGGTATAAGTATGAAATAGTTTTAAGAGGCTGATTGTGGTCAAAATATGTGTACATATCAAATTCTTATCTGAATTTTTGGATGAGAATCATGGTAAGGTAACTACTTTGGAGAAGCATGGGAGGAAAATCCTCAAACTGGAAAATGAAGCAAAAACAACTGTCTTCCAAATGTAAGGGAAAAAAAGTTACAGAAATTCATATATGTGGTTCAGAAAATTCTAATACTTAACTTGCCTATATTGCATATTTAAATAAATGCCTTCATATATAAAGTCAGAAGAGTTACAGAAAGTCATCCACATTAATATAACTATAAAGAACACTCTTTGAAGGCTTTTGCAAGTAATATGTAGCTACAGATATTCAGTGAAAGTGACTGGTGAAGACACTGAACTTCTCAACAGACTGGAAATCTTTCAAAACTTTGCCTATATTGGAGAGAGAGAGAAAAAAGGAACAAAACTATGCCTCGGATGTGACATACCTAAAGTTAAATAATAATAATAAAAGAACTTTTCAAAGCTACTATAATAGTTTCTGAAATGTGAAGCATCTTTTTGTTCCTCACTTTCAGAAATTAGTTTGCAGCAGAATCAAGAAGATATGAATGCCAGCTATGCTCATTCTATTCCCTGGATCTTTACACTTTTCTCTTTCTCAGGAACCAGCATAGTTCTGATCACAGGGTGAGTACTCAATTTCTTCCTAATAATGAATAACTAAAACTGATTTTTAAAAAATAATTATTGAAAACCCTAACAGGATTTTCAATGAACTGCCAAAAAGGGTACTAATAAAACCAATCAACACTTCCTACGTGGATCAAGCATAAGTCAAAGCACATTACATGTATTATTAACTTTTCAAAACTTGCAATAATCTTCTGAATTAGATACTATCATCATCAAAAAAATGGGAAAGTTGAGGCATGGACAGGCTAAGCAATTTTTCCAAGGTCACAGAAATTCTGCATTCTTAATCTGTATACCACACTGGGGAATTATTTGGAGACTGGAGTTATCTGGCATTGAAATAATGAAAATTCTGTATCTTTGCCTGTATCAAAAAGCACCTGGAGCAGTTCCACCGTCATAGCCCAGAATTCTGGGGTTGAGATGATACCCAAAGGGCTCTTACAACTAGCCCGCTCTTGCTGTCTAAGGATTTGGATTCCTTTCACCAAGAAGATGGATCAAACAGAACATTTTTATGATCTGGTCAGGAATTATATAATTAGGCAAATATTTTTATCCCTAGAGGACTTTCTCATCATCCAAAGCAAGTACCTGTGATTACTCTCAACTGCTCTAATCCCATATCTTTTTGGCAATAACAACAAGCAAAATCATATTCCTCAAATGCATGATTGCATGCAGTTTTAATCAAAGTGAAAAAAGAACACTCAAACCGGTATCAGCCGTGGATTGGCTTCTAGCATTTCCTTTACTTTTTTATGTTTATTGAATGTACTTCTTCTCTTTGTAGACCTGACTGAAAAGAGCTTGACTCTGGGACTGTATTTCACTCACATGAAAATGTCAAGACATGTAAAAAAAGCAATAAAAACAGAAGAAATACTGAGAGAATTTATTAATGTTGGTGGGTGTCTTGCTTCTCTGATGTTCATTGTCTTTGCACACACAGTAGATTAATAAAAAGTAAAAAAGAGTGGATATTTTTTCATTTTTTACACTTTAATGAACAAAGTACAATACTAGATGCTGTTTATCAAAATGTAAACACGTAATTCTGGTGATGATCATCAATACTTTTCTCTTTCCTCCGTACAAAGAAAGATAAAATGAGTGTTTTCACTTCTTAAACTTCAAAGCTTCCTCTAGCTCAGGACCCTGCTTTATTGATTTTTGAGTCCCCTGCATTCAATAATATGACTAGTATTTAGTATGTATTCAAGAACTTCTGCTGAATCAAAATGTAAGAGTGAAAAACCAATTCTCATAGAACTTGCAAAGAGACCACTTGAAGGTATGCAAGCAATAGACACCATGGATTTGAAATCCAAAAGCATCGGTTATTTGCCGAATGATACTTGCCAAGTAAATGAAATTGCTTATTGTTTAATCCAATCTACAGTTATTCTAACAGTAACGTTTATCAGCTACCTACTAGGAGCCAAACTCTTTAGTGGAAAGCTAGTATATTTATGTTTTAAGAGTCTCATAAGACTTGTGAAGTAGAAATTGTTACCAACGAAAGTGAGATTGCTGAAGGTCAGACGGTTAATATACAATGGAATTAGAATAAGAAACTTAAATGTGTGTACTTAGAGCCTATACTCTTGCTGTCACTTATATTGTCTGAAACTTTGAGCTGAGCCATGTGTATATACTTTATGAACAGCAAGCATACTGTTTAAACATTGTCAATGAGGACTACAGTGGACATAACAAAAAATAATATCAAAGAGAAAATGTTGAAGCATTATGAAAAGGAGTTTCCTGTGCCTAGGGATGATTGGGTTGGTTATCTATGTGTACAGCTTTTGTTTTAAACATAAGGTTTTAAATATTCAACGGAAAAACTAAAGGATTCTAGAAAAAATCTAATTTACTAGAGTATTTTTAAAATAATGAATAATTATGGTCTCACAACTAGAAAATATGGAAAGTCTTGGATGTAAAGTCAAACATAATAAAAATATCTCTAAGCACTGGTGTCCTTTTTCTTCATGTTGTAAAGCTAGTTGAATCCAAAGCCCTTAGTTAACATATAATTGAGAGGCAACATTCCTAGAAAAATAAACACGGTGTGTGTGTGTGTACCTGTTACCACAAGACCAATTTTATAATTTTGTTTATAATTTATAAATAGGCTTTCATTTGGACCCTTTATGCTTTGTTCATCTAGAGAGTGAGGAGGACATTAAGACCTATCCCCCTTTTCTTTCTCTTTCTCTTAGATGGCACACTTTGCATTGGTTTTCAGAGGTTTCAAAACACTTCAGCACTCTTCATCTCAGTGAATGCTCACACAGTCAATAGCAATATTACCAAAATTATTTTGTCCATATTGCAGATGAGGAAGCAGCAGAACAAGGAAACTTGTAGCAAAGTAAAATCAGAACCGAGTTTCCTGGTAGCCAGATTCAGTGTTCCTTCCTCTAATAAAGCGCTGCTCTGGATATTTTCTTAGTCCAATCTCCTTTCTTAATTGTCTTCACATTGAGTTTCTAACCTGACCGGATAGAAATGCTGTTTTTGAAATGATTCACCAAACTAAAAAAAATCAAGTCAACACACACAGGAAAGCCTAGAAACCCAAATCACCATTGCTTTTTTAAGTTTAAACTGATAGTTTTTCCATTAATAACCTTGAGAAAATCTGGACACACATTTTTCCAGATATCCCTCCCCCAGTTCCTCTTTTGCACCATAGGCTTTAGAGCTACTAGCAGGCAATAAAACAACGTCAGGATTGAGTGCTGTGTGAGGATTGGCATAACATGATTGCAGAACCCTGTTGGTGTTCTTTTAATATCTCTACAAACTGTTCCACAAACCTTAAGCATCAAACTTCTTATTTTTTATATAAGTATATATCTCCAGCAAACTTCCTCCTTTGTTTAGTATCTTAATAATATTTGGAGAGAATAGAAATTCCTAGGGGGCAAAGGAGCAGCCATGGTAGAAACAAACCGTTATGTTCATATCCATGTTGGAATGATCAAGAGAGAGAGAGTGAATGTGTATATCTAGAGAGAGTCCTTAAACTGGCAGTATTTTGTGAAGACAGTGTTAAAGCCTTGCAAAACATGCAGAAGCAAACCATCTCTGAAATTACTGGAAGAGATTTCCAATTCATCAAGTACTATTTAATTACTTTGAAACTTCAACTTAAAAACAAATCCAGCAGAATGATGGCATTGAGGGGTTTTTAATCATATTTTATCACACTCCCTAGCAGATTGGTCGCACGAAAGGAGCAAAATCAATCTGAAATTTCCTGGAATTATTAACCATTTAAAACACTAGATTTCTGTATTGGCCAATCCATCAAACAGAAATATGCTTCTTTAAGGCATGAAAAGGTTATTAATTCACTGATCCATGATTATTTTCTATGTGAAACACACAGTTAATAATAGGGGTAAACCACTTCTCTAAAAATTCCATAATTCAAATAAAATCAAATATGATTTACTTGGAAATGTGCTTCCCCCTCCCCCAGGGACTGCATTACAGCTGCTATAGGATTATCATGAGATTAGTAACCTTTGTGAGATTTCTTATCAGGTGTTTGGTCTTTGTCCTGGCAGAGAAAATACTCTTCTTAGGATGAGCAGTGATTTGTGTGTGCATACAGATGGAACAAGTCTGTCAGGATTTTGCTTGACCTCTCAGCTCAGCTTAAGACTGGGAACCTTACACTTTAAGTTCAAAGTTAAAAGTAGTACAGAGGGCCGGTACAGTGGCTCAGGCCTGTAATCCCAGCACTTTGGGAGGCTGAGGTGGGTGGATCACGAGTTCCAGACCATCCTGGCCAACACGGTGAAACCCCATCTCTACTAAAAATACAAAAATTAACTGGGCGTGGTGGTATGTGCCTGTAATCCCAGCTACTCGGGAGGCTGAGGCAGGAGAATCACTTGAATCTGGGAGGCGAAGGTTGCAGTGAGCTGAGATTGCACCAATGCACTCCAACCTGGGCAACACAGACTCAGTCTCAAAGAAAAAAGTAATACAAGAGTATTCAGCTAATTTTTAGTACCAAGGTATGGACTTTTTTCTGCTTTTTCCTAACATATTTTGTTGGCTTTTATTCTGGACCTGTTAATGCAGAATTTCCAGACCTCTTGTTAAATTCTCGAATTTTTTTTTATTCTGAATTTCCCAAGGCAAATTCATATATGTTGATGAATAAGCCTTGTCAATAGTTGATTACCTTTCTATGTTCTCTGTGTTCTGCCTCTTCCACCTCCCAGTGATATACACTACCACATTTTTGTGTGTTCAGAGAGGAGTTATTTCTGCTAGACACCACCCATCTCCTTTTGAGCACTACAGTCTTTGTCAAGATTCATTATCACATCTTCTTAGTACCACTATTTCATACCATAATGGTGTATTTTCTTTGGATTCCTCAGTATTCCTTAATCACCTTATGTTCATTATAGGAATGGAGACAATGGCTCCCTCCTATATAAACGTTAGACCTTTTCTGCAAATGAATGCACCAAGTATTTTAAATTGTTTAGTGAAGCTTTTAAAAATGTTTTTTCTCTATCTACAATGAATTCCCACCCCACTTCCTCATGTGACACATAGGAATGTCTGTGATGTAAAGATTCTACATTAAAAAATAAAATAAGTAATAAATACCGTGTGTGTGTGTGTGTGTGTGTGTGTGTGCTTAGCTTTTTAGGTTAGGGGTACATGTGCAGGTTTTTTATATTTTTAGGTAAATTGTGCATCATTGAGGTTTGATGTACAGTTCTTTTGTCACCCAGGTAATAATCACAGTATCCAATAGCTAGTTTTTGATCCTTTCTCTCCTCCACACTATTCCTTCAAATAGGCCCTGATGTCTGTTGCTCCTTTCTTTGTGTCCATGTGTACTCAATGTTTAGCTCCCACTTATGAGAACTTGTGGTATTTGGTTTTTCTGTTCCTGTGTTAGCTTGCTAGGTTAATTTGTCTCCAGCTGTATCCATGTTACTGCAGAAGAGCATGCACTCATTGTCGTTTATGACTGCATAGTATTCCATGATGTATGTGTACCACATTTTCTTATCAAGTCTACTGTTGATGGGCATTTAGATTTATTCTATTTCTTATCTAATGTAAGTAGTGCAACGATGAACATATGCGTGCATGTGTCTTTATGCTAGAACAATTACATTCCTTTTGGTATATATCCAATAATGGGATTGCTGAGTTAAACGGTAGTTCTGTTTTAAGTTCTTTGGGAGAGATGGCCACACCACTTTCCATAATGGTTGAACTAATTTACATTCTTACCAGCAGTGTGTAAGCATTTTGTTCTTGCAACCTCACCAGCATCAGATTTTTTTTTTTTTTTTTTACTTAATAATAGCCGTTCTGACTGGTGTGAGATGGTATCTTATGGTTTTGATTTGCATTTCTCTAATGAGTAGTGATATTGAGCTTTTATTCTATGCTTATTGGCTGCCTGCATGTCTTTTATTGACAAATATCTGTTTATGTTCTTTGCCCATTTTTATGAGGTTGTTTTTTGTATGTTAATTTGTTTCAGTTCCTTATAGATGCTAGACCTTTGTTGGATGCATAGTTTGCAAATATTTTCTCCCATTCTGTAGGTTGGTTATTCACTCCGTTGATAGCTTCTTTTGCTGTGTAGCAGCTCTTTCGTTTAATTCTAGGTCCCATTAGTTAGCTTTTTTGTTTTTGTTGCAATTGCTTTCGGCATCTTCAACATGAAATCTTTGCCAGGTTCTATGTCCAGAATAATATTTCCCAGGTTATCTTCAAGGGTTGTAGAGTTTTATATATAGTTTTATAAGTATTATATATCATTTTATATGTTTTATATATAGTTTTACATTTAAGTCTTTAATAAATTTGAGTTGATTTTTATATATGGTGTAAGGAAGGGGTCCAGATTCAATCTTCTGCATATGGCTAGTTAGTTATTACAGCATCATTTATTAAATAAAGTTTCTTTCCCCCATTGCTTGTTTTTATTGACTTTGTTGAAGACAAGTTGGTTGTAGGTGTGTGGCTTCATTTCTAGAGTCCTCTATTTTGTTCCATTGGTCTGTGTGTCTTGTTTCTGTACCAGCACCATGCTGTTTTGGTTGCTATAGCCTTGTAGTATAGTTTGAAATTGGGCAATGTGATGCTTCTAGCTTTGTTCTTTTTGCTTAGGATTGCCTTGGCTATTTGGGCTTTGTTTGGTTCAATATGAATTTTAAAATAGCTTTTTCTAGTTCTGTGAAAAATGTCATTTGTAATTTGATAGAAAGAGCATTGAATCTGCTTTGGGTCATAAGGCCATTTTAACAATATTGTTTCTTCCTATCCATGAGCATGGAATGTTTTTTCATTTGTTTGTGTCTATTTATGATTTATTTGGGCTGTTAAGCAGCATGTTTTACAGAGGTTTACATGTTTACAAATCTTTCTTCTTTTAGTGTAATGACTCAGGCCTACATGTCAATAAATTTTGGTAAGTCTCATAAGCTAACACTTCCTAGATATGTAAAGAAAAGTGAAATCAACTGAAATATAGTCTTGGTCATGTTCTTCTTTGCTCTTACATGGAGTTGCTAATGAATACAGGAGTATGGATAGGAGTTATGCTAAACCCACAAACTCATTGTGTTTTCAATTTTAATTTGTGTACTTGTCAAACTATCCTCTATCAGGCTAAAATAGTCGTGCAAGGACAGCCTGCTACAATATAAGACATTCTCTTATAATTTTCACATTGTAGTGACTTAAGAAAGTTCTCAAGGCTGGGGAGGGAGCTGTAGGAAGTGGATGCATAGAACACGTATCAGATAATCTGGGGCTGTGAGGAGAATGTGTAGCCTCAAAAACCCCAGCCCCTGGAGATTTTTACATCATCGGAGCCCCACCCTTGCTTCATAGAATAGTGAAAGATTCCTGGAATGGGGGTATTGTTTTTTTCACCTATGATCCAGGTTATTTTATTAATCCTTATTTTATTGTGAGTTTTGGACTTCGTCCTTGTTTTTGTTTACAAAATTTTTGCTCTACAGAAGAGGCATATGTTGTAATTGTTTTGTTTTTTGAAATGCCGTTTTTTGTTTTGTTTTTTTTGAAACGCTGTCTTGACCCAGTTTGAGGTCAAGGCTAGTCAGCTCCCTTCTTGAGCAGCTGATTAAGTCCACGCCCCCAATTACTTCCCTTATGAAGCTTTTCACACTCCTCTGCACCACTCTACACCTACTCTAATTACCCTGGGACCAGGTATCAGACAACTAGAGATATCCGTTATTACCCCAGAGCCTACTTGACCAATTCACAGTGAACCTGTGAAACCAAATCAACCCCACTGCATTTGCCATACATTATGCTGCCCCCTCTAGCTTCTACTTGCTTTTACCCTGTTCCCATGAGTAACTCCCTATGTGGCCCTGCCTGGCAGCATTCCCTCATTTGAAGGTATAAGTAATAAAGCAGTTTGCCTTTCATCTATTCAAGTGACCCTGCATTGTGTCCTGCCATCTAAAGAATCTTTAAGTCTTATAATACCTATTTTTATATAGTAAGATTTATCTTGTCTTTCAATTGCATCTAACTTTAAAATCAGATCTCCCCCTAATCAGATACCTGTAGCAGAATATAGTGAGACTTGGAGTCAGACCTGTCTGAATTCAGATTACAGATACTGATTAGCTGTATTACCTGAAGCAAGGTCCTGTCTCTCTGGGTCTTGGTTTCTTTATTTATAAAGTAAGACTACCAATAATAGTGCCTATTTCACACTGCGTGGTAACAATTAAATAGCATATTATATTTAAAATCTTTGCATACTATTTGGCATATAGCAAACACTAAATAAATGCTAGCTATTATTATTAATAGGTTTATATTTTATAATTTCTGTCCTTCTGGTTTGACTGTAACTATTTCTGTTGTTCTCCTGGGGCTCATTTTGTTGAATAACAACATGAGTGTTTTACTTCTAAAGGGTAAGCAAATTTCCCAGTAGGATTTTTTGAATTAATCCTTCCATTATCCAGTAATTTATTATTCAGCTTTTGCCATATGCTCTTTATGAGTTCTAGGATATTTTTGTGTTATCTGTTTTGCTCCATTCATCTGGCTATCCTTAAACTAGTATTACACTATTTTAATTATTGATGATTTAAATACCTTTAATGAAAGACGACTTTCTTCTTTTTTTTTTTTATTAATTTCTTAGATATTCTTGCCTTTTTACTATTCACAGTAAATTTTAGGACAATTATGGCATGTAAAAGTACTTTATTTGTAATTTTATTATAATTGCATTAAGCATAAAGATATGGGATAAACTAAAATGTTTTTTATTATACTTTAAGTTCTGGGATACATATGCAGAGCGTGCAGGTTTGTTACATAGGTATACACATGACATGGTGGTTTGTTGCACCCATCAACCCGTCATCTACATTAGGTATTTCCTCCTAATGCTATCCCTCCCCAGCCCCCCACTCCCTGACAGGCCCTGGTGTGTGATGTTCCCCTCCCTGTGTCCATGTGTTCTCATTGTTCAACTCCCAATTATGAGTGAGAATATGTGGTGTTAGGTTTTCTGTTTCTTTGTTAGTTTGCTGAGAACGATGATTTCCAGCTTTATCCATGTACCTGCCAAAAACATGAATTCATCCTTTTTTTATGGCTGCATAGTATTCCATGGTGTATATGTGCCATTTTCTTTATCCAGTCTATCATTGATGGGCATTTGGGTTTCTTCCAAGTCTTTGCTATTGTGAACAGTACTGCAATAAACATACATGTGCATGTGTCTTTATAGTGGGATGATTTATAATCCTTTGGTTATATATCCAGTAATGGGATTTCTGGGTCAATTGGTATTTCTGGTTCTAGATTCTTGAGGAGTCACCAAACGTCTTCCACAGTGGTTGAACTAATTTACACTCCCACCAGCGGTGTAAAAGCATTCCTATTTATCCACATCTTCTCCAGCATCTGTTGTCTCCTGACTTTTTAATGATCACCATTCTAACTGGTGTGAGATGGTATCTCATTGTGGTTTTGATTTGCATTTCTCTAATGACTGGTGATGATAAGCTTTTTTCATATGTTTGTTGGCTGCATAAATGTCTTCTTTTTGAGAAGTGTCTGTTCATATCCTTTGCCCATTTTTTGAGAGGTGTTTGCTTTTTTCTTGTAAATTTGTTTAAGTTCCTTGTACATTCTGGATATTAGGCCTTTGTCAGCTGGATAGATTGCAAAATTTTTATCCCATTCTGTAGGTTGCCTGTTCACTCTGATGATAGTTTCTTTTGCTGGGCAGAAGCTCTTTAGTTTAATTTTGGCTTTTGTTGCCATTGCTTTTGGTGTTTTAGTCACAAAGTCTTTGCCCATGCCTATGTCCTGAATGGTATTGCATAGGTTTCCTTCCAGGGTTTTTATGGTTTTATGTCTGACATTTCCATCTTTAATCCATCTTGAGTTAATTTTCATGTAAGGTGTAAGGAGGGTGTCCAGTTTCAGTTTTCTTCATATGACTAGCCAGTTTTCCCAACACCATTTATTAAATAGGGAATCCTTTTCCTATTGCTTGTTTTTATCAGTTTTATTAAAAATCAGATGGTTGTAGATGTGTGGCTTTATTTCTGAGGGCTCTGTTATGTTCCATTGGTCTACATCTGTTTTGGTACCAGTACCATGCTGTTTGAGTTACTGTAGCCTCGTAGTATAGCTTGAAATCAGGGTAGTGTAATGACTCCAGCTTTGTTCTTCTTGCTTAGGATTGTCTTGGGTATATGAACTCCTTTTTGGTTCCATAGGAAATTTAAAGTAGTTTTTTCTAATTCTGTGAAGAAAGTCAATGGAAGCTTGATGGGGATAGCATTGATTCTATAAATTACTTTGGGCAGTATGCCTATTTGCATGTTATTGATTCTTTCTATCCATAAGCATGGAATGATTTCCCATTTGTTTGTGTCCTCTTTTATTTCCTTGAGCAGTGGTTTGTAGTTCTCCTCTGAAGAGGTCCTTCACATCCCTTGTATGTTGTGTTCCCAGGTGTTTTATTCTCTTTTGTAGCAATTGTGAATGGGAGTTCACTCATTATTTGGCTCTCTGTTTGTCTGTTATTGGTGTATAGGAATGCTTGTGATTTTTGCACATTGGATTTTGTATCCTGAGACTTTGCTGAAGTTGCTTATCAGCTTAAGGAGATTTTGGACTGAGACCATGGAGTTTCTAAATATACAATCATGTCATCTGCAAACAGACAATTTGACTACCTATCTCCCTAATTGAATACCCTTTATTTCTTTCTCTTGCCTGATTGCCCTGGCCAGAACTTCCAATACTATGTTGAAGAGGAGTGGTGAGAGAAGCAACCTTGTCTTGTGCTGGTTTTCAAAGGGAATGCTTCCAGTTTTTGCCAATTCAGTATGATATTGGCTGTGGGTTGTCATAAATAGCTTTTATTATTTTGAGATGCATTCCATCAATACCTTGTTTATTGAGAGTTTTTAGCATAAAGGGGTGTTTTAAATTTTATTAAAGGGCTTTTCTGCATCTATTGAGATAATTATGTGATTTTTGTCATTGATTCTGTTTATGTGATGGATTACATTTATTGATTTGCATATGTTAAAACAGCATTGCATCCCAGGGATGAAGTCGACTTGATTGTGGTGGATAAACTTTTTGATGTGCTGCTGGATTTGGTTTGCCAGTATTTTATTGAGGATTTTTTGCATCAGTGCTCATCAGGGATATTGGGCTGAAATTTTCATTTTTTGTTATGTCTCTGCCAGGTGTCAGTATCAGGATGATGCTGGCCTCATAAAATGAATTAGGGAGGATTCCCCTCTTTTCTATTGTTTGGAATAGTTTCAGAAGGAATGGTATCAGCTCCTCTTTGTGACTCTGGTAGAATTTGGCTGTGAATCCATCTAGTCCCGAGCTTTTGGGGTTGGTAGGCTATTAATTACTGCTTCAATTTCAGAACTTGTTATTGGTCTGTGCAGGGATTTGACTTCTTCCTGGTTTGGTCTTTCGAGGGTGTATATGTCCAGGAATTTATCCATTTCCTCTAGATTTTCTAGTTCTATTTGCACAGAGATGTTCATAGTATTCTCTGATGGTAGTTTGTATTTCTGTGGGATCAGCGGTGATATCCCCCTTTATCATTCTTATTGTGTCTATTTGATTCTTCTCTCTTTCTTCTTTTTTCATCTTGTTAGGGTTCTATCTATTTTGTTCATCTTTTCAAACAACCAGCTTCTGGATCATTGATTTTTTTAAAGGGTTTTTTGTGTCTCTATCTCCTTCAGTTAATTTTCTGTCTCATTGATCTGCCTAATATTGACAGTGGGATGTTAAAATCTCCCACTATTATTGTGTGGGAGTGTAAGTCTCTTTGTAGGTTGTCTAAGAACTTGCTTTATGAATCTGGGAGCTCCTGTATTGGGTGTACATATATTTAGTATAGTTAGCTTCTTGTTGCATTGATCCCTTTACCATTATGTAATGCCATTCTTTGTCTTTTTTGATCTTTGTTGACTTAAAGTCTGTTTATGAGATACTAGGATTACAACCCCTGCTTTTCTGTGTGCTTTCCATTTGCTCAGTAAATATTTCTCCATCCTCTTATTTTGAGCCTATGTGTGTTTTTCAATGGGATATTGGTCTCCTGAATACACACACCGATAAGTCTTGACTCTTTATCCAATTTGCCAGTCTGTGTCTTTAATGGGAGAATTTAGGCCTTATACATTTAAGGTTAATATTGTTATGTGTGAATTTGATCCTGTGATTATGATGCTAGCTGGTTATCTTCCCCCATTAGTTGATGCAAGTTTCTTCATAGTGTTGATGGTGTTTACAATTTGGTATGTTTTTTTAGTGGCTGGTACTGTTTTTTCTTTCCATATTTAGTGCTTTCTTCAGGAGCTCCTGTAAGGTAGGCTTGTTGTTGACAAAATCTTTCTGTATTTGCTTGTCTGTAAAGAATTTTATTTCTCTTTTTTCTTAGGAAGCTTAGTTAGGCTGGATATGAAATTCTGGTTTAAAAATTATTTCCTTCAAGAATGTTGAATATTGGCCCCCACTCTCTGCTGTCTTGCAGGGTTTCCCTTTGTGGCTAACCCAATCTTTCTCTCTGGCTGCCCTTAACATTTTTTTTCTTTATTTCAACCTTGGTGAATCTAACAATTATGTGTCTTGGGGTTGCTCTTCTTGAGGAGTATCTTTGTGGTGTTCTCTGTATTTCCTGAATTTGAATGTTGGCCTGTTTTGCTAGGTTTGGAAATTCTCCTGGATAATAACCTGAAGAGTGCTTTCCATTCTCCTTGGTTCCATTCTCCTTGTCACTTTCAGTTATACCAATCAAACATAGGTTTGGTCTTTTCACATAGTCCCATATTTCTTGGAGGCTTTGTTTGTTTCTCATTATTCTTTTATTTTTCTAATCTTATCTTCATGCTTTATTTCATTAAGTTGATCTTCAATCTCTCATATCCTTTCTTCTGCTTGATTGATTCAGCTATTGATACTTGTGTATGCTTCACAAAGTACTCATTCTGTGTTTTTCAGCTCCATCAGGTCATTTGCATTCTTCCCTAGTGATTCTAGTTAGCAATTCTTCTAACCTTTTTTCTTGGTTCTTAGCTTTTTGCATTGAGTTAGAACATGCTCCTTTAGCTCTGAGGAGTTTGTTATTAATGACCATCTGAAGCCTACTTCTGTCAATTTGTCAAACTCGTTCTCCATCCAGTTTTGTTTCCTTGCTGGTGAGGAGTTGTGATCCTTTGGAGGGGAAGAGGCATTCTGATTTTTGGAATTTCACCCTTTTTGCCCTGGCTTTTCCTCATCCTCATGGATTTATCTACCTTTGGTCTTTGATGTTGGTTACCTTCAGATGGGGTTTCTGTGTGGAAGTCATTTTTGTTGATGTTGATGCTACTTCTTTCTGTTTGTTAGTTTTCCTACTAAAAGTCAGGCCCCTCTGCTGCAGGTCTTCTGAAGTTTGCTGGAGGTCCACTGTTTGCCTGAGTATCCCCAGTGGAGGCTGCAGAACAGCAAAGATTGCTGCCTGTTCCTTCCTCTGGAAGCTTTGTCCCAGAGGAGCACCTGCCAGATGCCAGCTGAAGCTCTCCTGTATGAGATGTCTGTCAACCCCTGCTGGGAGGTATCTCCCAATCTGGAGGCATGGGGGTCAGGGACCCACTTGAGGAGGCAGTCTGTCCGTTAGCAGAGCTCAAGCACTGTGCTGGGAAAACTGCTTCTCTCTTCAGAGCCGGCAGACAGGCCGTTTAAGTTTGCTGTAGCTGCAGCCACAGTTGCCCCTTCCCCTAGGTGCTCTGTCCCAGGAGATGGGTTTTATCCATAAGCACCTGACTGGGGCTGCTGCCTTTCTTTCAGATATGCCCTGCCCAGCAAGGAGGAATCTAGAGAGGCAGTCTGGCCACAGGGACTTTGCCAACCTGTGGTGAGCTCCATTGAGTTTGAACTTCCTGGTGGCTTTGTTTACACTGTGAGGGGAAAACGTTTACTGAAGCCTCAGTAATGGTGGGTGCCCCCCGCCACCACCAAACTGGAGCATCCCCCGGGGTGACTTCAGACTGTTGTGCTGGCTGCAACACTTTCAAGCCACTGGATCTTAGCTTGCTGGGTTCCATGGGGGTGGGATCTGCTGAGCAAGACCACTTGGCTTCCTGGCTTTAGTACCCTTTCCAGGGGGAGTGAAGGGTTCTTTCTCACTGGCATTCCAGGTGCCATTGGGGTATTGAAAAAAATCTCCTGCAGCTAGCTCAATGTTTGCCCAAATGGCAGTCCAGTTTTGTGGTTGAAACCCAGGATCTTGGTAGTGTAGGCACCAGGGGGAAATCTCCTGGTCTGTGGGCTGTGAAGATGTTGGAAAAAGCATAGTATCTGGGCTGGAGTGCACTGTTCCTCATGGCACAGTCCCTCAGGACTTCCCTTGGTTAGGGGAGAGAGTTCCCCCGACCCGTTGCACTTCCTGGGAGAGGTGATGCCCCACTGTGCTTCAGCTCACCCTTCGTGTTCTACACCCACTGTCTAACCAATCCCAATGAGATGAGCTGGGTACCTCAGCTAGAAATGCAGAAATCACCCACCTTCTGTGTTGATCTCGCTGGGAGCTGCAGACCAGAGCTGTTCCTATTCAGCCATCTTGCTAGCCACCCTCTAAACTAAAATCTTAACAACATTTAATGCCTCTATCTAGGAAAACATCTCTCCACTTATACTTAGAAACCTGTAAGAGGGGGCTAGCTGCATAATTCGATTCTTTTTGTAACTAGTTATATGCTTTAGGATATATGCAATTCATATTCTGCAGAGCTCATGCCATTTACATTCTGGTTAAATGAGTTAAAGTGTTCATAAAAGTTGAAAAATACAAAGTTAAATAATTATAGAAAAGCAAAAGGATGTTAACATTAAAAAATTAGGCTTTGATAAAAAGGCCAATTTTATATGAAATGTATTTTCCATCACAAATAAAGGATGTCCACAAAAGAAGATAAAAGATACTCAAAAAATCAGTGAGACCCCTGGATCTCAATATTAACCAAGTCTTTAAAAGAACTATTCACTAACTACTACTATTTCAGTGCTAGTATCTTCTTATGATGAACACATTTCACCATGGAATCTGTACCCTTAATGTAGTAAATTCAACCCTATGTTCTTAGAACTTGAAGAAACCATGGAGGTCATCTAATTTAAACTCTCATTAGGTAGAAATGCCTCATCTTGAATGTTTCCAATAGCAATGAAATACAACTTTGCAAGTAATTATTAATAATCTCATTTTAAAATATAGTTATCATACCAAAATCCATCTCCCTATAGCTTTTGTCTATGCACAGGTTTTGCGGGAACAGGAAGATGAAGTATATAATCTCATTTGAGCAAAAAATAAGTAAAAGAGTGGGAAAGGACAGTCAAGCAGTGAGTTTCAGAGGCAGTACCGGTTGAGCTGAATCTTGAAGTAGGAGAGGCTAAGCTATTCCTGGTTGAAGAACATCACTGAAAGTACTACACATTTGGGAACTCTAATAAGTTTTGCTCTGCTGAAGCAAAGCCTGTCAATTAAGGAGTAGTAGAAGATGAGGATGGAGAAATCAACCAGTGGCTGGAATCTGAGGGTCTTCTGTGATAACTGAAAGAGTTTAGGTTTTATGAACGAGGGGGAAGTCATTAAAAGGTTCTTTAGATTCAAAAGTATTCTTGTTATACTCTGGACCTACACAAAATTTACCTTATCGTTTTTCTTTAACCTTTCCAAATTCTTCAAAACATCGAAGGTAGTCTTTATATCTTTTTAGTTCTTTTAGGAGTTTATCATCAGTATGCTTTTTAGATTATCACCATCCTGGTTGCCTTCCTCTAGACCCACTCTGGTTTGCTTAAGTTCATCTGAAATAGTAATACCCAGAATTAATTCAATACTTCAGAAATACTTTAATGCTGCAAAGTAGAATGGGATTATTTTATTTCATTAACTCTATACAAAACTTCTTTTGAAAAAGATTAAAATTATGTTTGGTTTATTGGAGTTGGAGCAGGGGGTGATTTATCAGTCAATAGGGTCTTGATTATGTTGTACCAACAAAGAACTACAAAATCTTGGTCCCTTTATACAACAAACATTGATTTCCCACCTACAATGAATATCCAATATGTATTACAGTAATTCAGGAATCCAGGCTGACAGAAACTCCATTACCATATCTACTTTCATAGTCAACAAGACCTGAAAAGAGAAAGCAGTAAATTGTGCACTGGCTTTTCAAGTTTCCAAAGCCAATCAGTTCTCCTCAATGAAATTCAAAGGCATTAAGGACAAACAATCCTACAATGGACTTGGAAGTAGAGGAAAACTAGACAATTTGACCCACCCTGATGACTTCCCCTGTGACCAATTACATGCTCAGATTCTCTGTTGTTTTGGCATACATGGCTGATAAGTCAGGTCTTATTAATGTTATATTTATAAAATCCTGCTTTTTGGTTAAAAAGTATTACTTGAATTTTTACCTAATTAGATTCAGTCTACTGCTGCAACATGCTTATATCATTTAGAATCATTATTCTGGCACGTATTATAGTAGTTTACACACAGCTTTGAGTCATCTTCCGAACTAGCAATGTATCATCGTTATCCTCAGAAACCTATGGCACAGTGCAAGGGACTGCAATTTAGGTTGACACTGATCAATGAATTAATTGATGTCATTATGGTAAGGCTGTACAACCAGTTCTCAATCTACCTAACTTTATCTGAGTGATATTTCAGCATATGACTACAAGATTATCATCTGAGACTTCATCAAATTCTTTGCTTACAACATGTAAGCATTTTCTGGTATAGCAACCTAACAGCCTTTGATAAGGAACAAAGTTTAGCTTATCATGTTTTATTATGCTCTGTGAACCCACATTGGCACCTACTGATTATTCTCATTCTTTTCAAAATTTTATAAAGAAATTTTGATAATAATTTGTTTTGAAATTTATTATTAAAAATTAAAACCGGCATTGTTGGCCCATAGATTCTGAAAATCGCCTTTTCCCCTTCATTTTTGAAAACGGATAATATGTCCTTATCTCCAATATTTAAACTTCTTTCTTGTTTTACATTAGTCCTCAATTATTACATTGGCACTGTTAGAAATCTGCATATCTTTAGATGGAGCTTCTGGGGGACATGTAAGCTCATTTAAATGCCACCAGAATTTTTTTGGGCTTTAAATGGAATCCCCATGATATTTTCTATGATGTTTGTTCTAGACTTTTCAGTCAGAAGGCCATTCTACTTGCTGGAAGCTGTCAAAGTAAAATAAGACAAACTTCTTATGGTTCAAACTTCTCTCATCTGTTAACATTAATCATCTCACCCATTCAATGAAACTCTTCCTTTGTTGTTTTTTTTTTTTTTCTTTTTTTCCTTTAAACTGAAAGGTCTTTTTTTTATTATTATTTGTAGAAATTTATGGGATACATAGGAATATTGTTGCACGTATATAATGTGTAGTTATGAAGTCAGGGTATTTAGGGTGTCCCTCATCTGAGCCCAATACATTTTTGTTAAGTATGGTTACCCTACTCTGCTATTGAACATTGACTATATTCCTTCTTTCTTACTGTATGGTTGTGAAGTTTAACCTACTTCTCCTCATCCTTCCACCTTTCCCCCTCCCCACCCTTCCACCTTTCCCTCTCCCCACCCTTCCCAGTTTGTGTTATCTGTCCTTTCACTCTATCTCCATGTGATCAAATTTTTTAGCTCCTAAATAAAAGTGAGAACATATGATATTTGTCTTTTTGTACCTAGTTTATTTCACTTAAGATAATGAAATCCAGTTCCATTCATATTGCAGCAAATGCCATGATTTCATTATTTTTATAGTTAAATAATATTACATTGGCTATACATTTACTTTTTTTGTTCATCCACTGATGGACATTTAGGTTAAGTCTATGTCTTTGTTATTATGAATGGTGCTCCAATAAGCATGGAGATGCAGGTATATTTTGATATATTGATTTCTTTTCCTTTGGGTCGATACTCAGTGGTGAGATTGTTGGGTCAAATGGTAATTATATTTTTAGTTTTTTGAGAAATCTCTATACTGTTTTCCATAGTGGCTGTACTAGTTTACATTCCTATCAATAGTTTATGAGTTGCCTTTTCTTTTGCATCCTTGCCAACATTTTTTTTGTCTTTTTAATAATAGTCATCTTAACTGGGGAGAGAAGGTATCTCATTGTGGTTTTGATTTTCATTTCTCTAATAATTAGCAATGTTGTATATATTTTTTATAGTTCTTGGCCATTCAAATATTTTTTGACTAATTTTTAATGGGATTTGATTATTGCCTGTTGATATCTTTGTATAATTCCCTGTCAGATGAAGAGTTTGCAAATTTTTTCTCCCCATTCAACAGATTGTCTCCACTCTGTTGATTATTTCTTGTGCTGTGTGAAGCTTTTTAGTTTAATTAAGTCTTATTTATCTATATTTGATTTTGTTATCTGTGTTCTTGAGGTTTTTAGTCATAAACTATTTGCCTAGGCCAATGTTCAGGAGAGTTTTTCCTAGTTTCCTTTCCAGTAGTCTTATCGTTGCATATCTTACATTTAAGAATTTAATTCAGTTTGTATTGATTTTTGTATATGGTTTGAGATAGGGGCCTGTTTTTTATTCTTCTACATGTGCCTATCCCATTTGCCTAGCACCATTTATTGAAGGAGGTGTCCTTTCCCCAATATAAATTATAGTTAGCTTTGTTGAAGATCAGCTGACCATTAATATGTGGATTTACTTCCGGGCTTTATCTTCTGTTCCATTGGTCTATGTGTCTATTTTTATAACAATGCCATGTTGTTTTAGTTACAATAGCCTTTTAATATATTTTGAAGTAAAATATTGTGATGTCTTTGGCTTGGTTCTTTGTGCTCAGAATTCCTTTGGCTATTTGGGCTCTGTTTTGTTCTCTATGAATTTTAAGATTTTTAAATTCTAATTCTGCAAAGAAAGATGTTGGTGTTTTGATAGAGATTACATTGAATTTAAGACTGCTTTGGGTAATATGGGCATTTTAACAATATTAATACTTTCTGTCCATGAATATGGAAAGTTGTCACAATTGTTTGTGTCCTCTTCAATTTATGTTATCAAGATTTTGTATTTTTCCTTGTAGAAATAATTTACCTTCATTGTTAACTTTATTTCTAAGCAGATATTTTTTTGGTAGCTATTGTAAATAGGATTGCCTTGCCAATTTCTTTCTCTGCTAGTTGGTTATTGGTGTACATAAATGCTACATAGTCTGGGCAACAAGGCAAGACCCCTTCTCTACAATTTTTTTATTAAATGGCCAGGCATGGTGGCATGTGCCTGTAGTCCCAGCTACTTGGGAGGCTGAGGTAGAAGGATTGCTTGAGTCCAGGAGTTTAAGACTGCAATAAGCTATGACTATGCCACTGAACTGTAACCGGGTGACAGAGTGAGAGCCTGTCTCAAAAATAAAATAAAGTAAAAATAAATAAATGCTACTAATTTTTATACATTGCTTTTTTTGTCCTGCAACTTTACTGAATTCATTTATCAAATCTAAGTTTTCACAGGAATCTTTCCACTTGTTTAAATATACATCATATTATCAGCAAAGAAGGACAATATAACTTCTTTGTTTTCAAATTTTGTGCGTTTTTTTTTTTCCCTGATTGCTCTGACTACGTCTTTGAGAGCTATATTGAATATGAGTGGTAAAACTTGGCATCCTTCCTTGTTTCAGTTCTTAGAGTAAAGGCTTTCAGCTTTTCCCCATTCAGTATGAGATTAGCTGTAGGTTTGTCATTTATAGCCTTTATTTTTTTCAGATATGTTTCTTATCTGCTTAGTTTGTTAAGAGTTTTTATTATGAAGGCATTGTGACTTTTATCAAATTCTTTTTCTGTGTCTATTGAGATGATCATATGGCTTTGCACCTTATTCTGTTGATGTGATGTGTTATATTTATTGATTTAGGTATGTCAAACCATCCTTGCATCCATTGTATAAACGCCACTTGATTGTGGCATATATCTTTTTTATATGCTATTGGAATTAGTGTGCTATTACTTTTTTGAGGATTGTTGCATCAATGTTCATAAGAATATTGGCCTATGTGTTTTTTTTTGTTTGTTTTTTGTTTTTTTGGTGTGGTCTCTGGTTTTGGTATCAGGTTGATACTGGCCTCATAGAATAAGATAGGGAGAATTCTCTCCTCTTCAATGTCTTGGAATAATTTCAGGAAAAATTGTATTAGTTCTTCATACATTTGTGTAGAATTTGGCTGAGAATCCATCTAGTCTTGGACTTTTCTTTATTGGGAGATTTTTTGTTAATGATTAAATCTCACTACTTGTTATTGGTCTGTTCTAGTTTTCTATTTCTTCATGATTCAATCTTGGTAGGTAGTAGGTTTTCAGGAATTCATTAGTTTCCTTTAATTTTCCAGTTTGTCAGCAGATAGTTGTTCATAATAGCTTCTTGATGATCTTTTGTATTTTTGTGGTAAGAGTTGTAATTTCTCCATTTTTATTTCTTATTTTGTTTATTTGGATATTTTTTCTTATTGTCTTAATTAGTATAGCTAGCACTTTGTCAATTTTGATTATCTTTGTGGAGAACCAACTCTTTGTTTTGTTAATTCTTTGAATAAATATTTTA
The DNA here is from genome assembly GCA_036589455.1 of Ateles fusciceps. NCBI lineage: Eukaryota > Metazoa > Chordata > Mammalia > Primates > Atelidae > Ateles > Ateles fusciceps. The sequence continues at coordinate 29,999 of JAZHEH010003048.1, read as the reverse complement.
GTCTCTAATTCATTTAGTTATGTTTTGATCTTTATTATTTCTTTTCATCTATTAATCTTGAGTGTGGTTTGTTTTTGTTTTTCTAGGTCCTTGAGGTGCACTGTTATATTGGTCATTTGTAATTTTGCCACTTTTTTCATGTAGGAATGTATTGCTATAAATTTCTCTGTTAGCACTGTTTTTTCTGTATCCCATAGGATGTATGTTGTATTTCCATTTTCATTTGTTTTAAGAATTTTTTTTATTTTCCGTCGTAATTTCTTCATTTACCCAATGGCCATTCAGAAGCATGTTGTTTAATTTCCATGCATTTTTGTAGTTTCCAAAGATCCCTTTGGTATTTACTTATAGTTTTATTACACTGTGGTCTAAGAAGACTCTTGAGGTTATTGCAACTTTTTAAAATTTGTTGAGATTTGTATTGCAATATAACATATGGTCTATTCTGTGGAATCATCTACATGCTGATAAAATAATGTACATTCTGCAATTGTTGAATTAAATGTTTTGTAAATGTCTGTTATGTATGTTTGGTCTAAAGTCCAGTTTAAATCCAATATTTATTTGCTAATTTTCTGTCTAGTTGATCTGTCTAATGCTGAGAGTGGGGTGTTGCAGTCTCCCACTATTATTATATTGAAGTCTATTTTCCTCATTAGATGTAGTAATATTTGCTTTATGAGTCTGGGGTAACTTTAGTGTTGAGCGCATATATATACGTATAATTGTTATATATCTTTTGGCTTAATTGATCCCTTTGTCATTATATAATGACTTTCTTTCTATGTTTATTGTTCTTGACTTACAATCTGTTTTATCTGATATGAGTATAATTACCCCTGCTTACTTTTGTTTTGTTTTCTGTTTGTACGAATATCCTTCTACATTCCTTTACTTTCAGTGTATTTGTGTCTTTACTCATAACATGCATTTCTTGTAAACAGCATATGGTTGGATTATGTTTTTTTTTTCATTAAGCTATTCTGTATCTTTTAAGTCAAGAATTTAATTCATTCATGTTCACTGTTACTATTGAGATATAAGGTTTTGCCCTGTCATATTTTAAATTGTTTTCTAATTGTTTTATTTATCCTTTGTTCCTTTTTTTTCCTTTCTTTTTGTTTGACCTTGTGGTCTGATGAATTTCTTTAGTGTACCATTTGAGACTTTCTCTCTCTCGTTTGTGTGATTGTTTTACCAGTGTGTTTTATTATTTTATGTGTTTTTATAATGGTAAATATTGTTCTTTTCCTCCAAGGTTTAAGACTCCCTTGAGCATTTCTTGTACGGTTGTTTTAGTGGTAACAAATTCCCTCATTATGTGCTTGGCTGGGAAATACATTATTTCGTCATTTATGAAAGATAATTTTGGTGCATATAGCATTTCTGGTTGCAAGTTTTTTCTTTAAGCACTTTGAATATGTCATCCCCAGGTTTCTGCTGAGAAACCCACTGTTTGATGAGGTTTTCTTTATAGGTGATTAGGCACTTTTCTCTTTCTGTTTTTAAGATGTACTCTTTTAGTTTTTGGTTTTGACAGGCTGATTATAATGTGTGGTGGAGAAAACCTTTCTGCATTATATCTTCCTGGGGAATGGTGAGCCTTTTCTATACAAATGTATAAGTCTCTTGCTAAACCTGGGGCATTTTCATCTATTATTTTGTAAAATAGATTTTCTAATCCTTTTCTTTTTCTCTTCACTCTTAGAGATAATGACATTTTGTATATTTAGTTACTTTATGTTGTTTCAAATAACATAAAGGCTTTGCTCATTCTCTTTTATTTTTTACTAACTAGCTTATTTCAAAAGACCTGTCTTCCAGTTTTGAGCCTCTTTCCTATGTCCTATCTAGTCTGTTACTGAGCTCTTCTAATGTATTTTGTAATTTCTTCAATAAATTATTCAGTTCCAGAATTTTTATTTGATTCTTTTAAATATACATTTTTTTGGTAAATTTCTTTTTCTTGTCCTGATTTTTAAAAATTTCTTCATATTGTTTTTCAGAATTCTCTTGCATCTTACTGAGCTTCTTTGACATCAATATTTTGAATTATCTTGAATTTTAAATATTTCTTTTTTGCTAAGATATATTGCTGGAAAGTAATTGTGTTTCTTTAGAGGTGTCATATTTTCTTGCTTTTTTAATGCTTTCTGTGCCTTTACATAGATATTTGCACAACAGGTGTAAGAGTTGTTTCTTCCTATTTTTGAATTTACATTTGTATGGAGGACATATTTCTGAAAATATATCTGTGGTATTTGTTGAGTATTTTTTTTGGCTTTGATCCTGGATGTGTATAGTAGTGTAGTCTTTATATGACTTCTTTGACTGTAAACAGTGTTAGTGCTTTTTGTGATTTACTGGAGAGTTAGGGCACAGTTGTTAATGGAGGCTGTGGTAAAATTGTGTGAAGTTGTGCTGGGGACTGGGAAGCCAGGTGGACCAGTCTTCAAGACCCAGTGGTGGCAGCAGTGGACTGATTGTACCAGCCTTTGTGCCCCATGATGGTGTATGCTGTGTTGGCAGTTACTGGAAGCCCAAATTCTTGGGACTCCAGATGTCTTGCTCAGATGCTATTAGCAATAACCGTGGGCTGAGTGAGCTCTTGGATACTTGAGTAACTGGTGTGATGTGGGCAATAATAGGTGCAATGTTATCACACCCCTCTTGGCTTTGAGTGGTGGCAGCTGTTGTTTGCTCTAGCTGTAGTGTGGGTTCATCCCCAAAAGCTCCAGAGATGCTCCTCTTAGGCTCCTTTGCTCTCTGCAGCAGCAGCATCACAGCACCATGCAAAGTGGGTAGGAACTCTGCCTTCATGCAGAAGCCACACCGAGAGGTAATGCCACCAGTAGGGTTGCAATTGCTACTCACTATCCCAGACTGATAGCTTTCTGGCTCACACACTCTGGCCTCTGATGGCAGCAGAAGCAGTTTGGTGGTGGAGAAGGAGGGGACTCATTTTCTACATGAGAGTCTCGCACAGATACCACTCCACTGGTGGAAGGAAAATTCACTCTTCACTTCAAAGCCAGGTACAGAGATAGATTGTGCAACTACTGGGGGATAAAATCACTTCTCACAGCCCCGCACAGGGAGTTCATAGGCTCTGGAAAGCACATAATTAGGAGTACCAGGGGCTGCCTTTTGGTGTGCTACACTGTCATGTCCTTGGGGCACAGCACTCCTTGAGGGCTAGAGTACTGAGAACCTTGAAGCACCTTTGGGTCTAGCCAGCTCTGCACTACTGCAATCCTCTGAGTGGACACTGGGAAATGTCAGTGTCAATTACCAGAATGTGGAGATACAGAGGCTGTTGGTTCCAGGACAGGATACAGTTCCATGATGGCTGTGCTCTTAAAATGGTGCTCTGCTGCATTTCTAGGTATTGTATTATTTTTGTGGCAATTGTGAATAAAATGCTTTTCTGATTTGACTTTCAGTTTTGCTGTTGTTGTTGCATAGGAAAGTTAGTGATTTTTGTACATTGATTTTGCTAAAGTCCGTCAGCTGGAAGAACTTTCTTAGATATATAATTATTTCATCTGCAAACAGATAGTATGACTTCCTCTCTTTCTATTTAGTTTTGTTTGTTTTGCTTTCTTTTCTTTTCTTTCTCTCTCTCTCTCTTTTTTTTTTTTTTTTTTTTTTTTTTTTTGAGATAGAGTTTTGCTCTTGTTGCCTGGGCTGGAGAGCAATAGCATGATCTCGGCTCACTGCAATCTCCATCTCCCAGGTTCAAATGACTCTTCTGCCTCAGCCTCCCAAGTAGCTGGAATTACAGGCATGCACCACCACAAGTGGCTAATTTTGTATTTTTAGTAGAGATGTGGTTTCTCCATGTTGGTCAAGCTGGTCTTGAACTCCCAATCTCAGGTAATTCACCTGCCTTAGCCTCCCAAAGTGCTGCGATTACAGGAATGAGCCACCATGCCCAGCCTAGATGGGATTTATTTCTTCTCTTGCCTGATTGTTCTAGGCAAGACTTCCGATACTATGTTGAATAGGAGTGGTGAGAGATGGCATACTTGTCTTGTGCCAGTTTTCCAGGGAAATGCTTCTAGCTTTTGTTCATTCAGTATGACATTGGCTGTGGGTTTGTCATATCTGGATCTAATTATTTTGAGGGATGTTCCTTCAGTACGTAGTTTATTGAGAGTTTTTAGCCTGGTGACATGTTGAATTTTATCAAAAACTTTTTCTTCACCTACTGACATAATCATGTGTTTTTTGTCTTTAGTTCTGTTTATGGGATAAATCACATTTGTTGATTTGCGTATGTTGCATATCCCAGGGATGAAGCCTATTTTATTGTGGTAGATTAGCTTTTTGATGTGCTACTGGACTTATTTTGGCAGTATTTTGATGTGGATTTTTGCATCTATATTTACCAAGGATATTGGACTGATGTTTTTTTGTTGTTGTTGTGTCTACATCAGGTTTTGGTATCAGGATGATTCTGGTCTCATAGAATGAGACCAAAAAGAGTCCTTTCTTACCCATTGTTGGAATACTTTCAGCAGGAATGGTACTAGCTCTGTGTATTATACATCTGGCAGAATTTAGCTTTGAATGCATCTGGTCCTGGGCTTTTTTTGGTTGGTAGGCTATTTATTATTGGCTCAATTTTGGAGCTTATTATTGGTCTGTTCAGGAATTTAAATTCTTCCTGGGTTAATCTTGGGAGGGTTTAAGTGTCCAACAATTTATCTATCTCCTGGTTTTCATGTTTTTGGCATAGAGGTATATCTAGTAGTTTCTGATGGTTGTTTTTATTTCTGTGGTAGGGTAGCTGCACTACTGGCAAGAGCTTGGGCTTCCACTTGTCAAAGAGCAGGGGTTCAAAGTGGTAACATCCCCTTTGTTATTTCCAATTGTGTTTATTTGGATATATTCTCTTTTCTTCTTTATTAGAAGCTAGCAGCCTATCTATCTTATTTTTTTTTTCAATAAAACACTGCTGGATTTATTGATCTTTTGAATAGTTTTTTATGTCTCAGTTTCCTTCAATTCAGCTGTAATTTTTGTTATTTCTTATCTTCTTCCAGCTTTGGGGTTGGTTTACTCTTGCTTCTCTAATTCTTTTAGCTGTGATGTTAGGTCACTAATTTTGAGATCTTTCTAACATTTTGATGTGAGTGTTTAGTGTTATGAATTTCCCCCCTTAACATTGCCTTAGCTGTGTCCCAGAGATTCTCATATGTTGTATTTTTTTCTCATGCATTTCAAAGAACTTCTTGATTTGTGCATTAATTTCATTGTTTACCCAAAAGTCATTCAGAAGCATGCTATTTAATTTTTATGTAATTGCATGGTTTTGAGTGACTTTTTGGTCTTTACTTTTATTTTTATTGCACGGTGGTCTGAGAGTGTGTTTGGTATCATTTTTGTTCCTTTGCATTTGCTAAGGATTGTTTTGTGGCCAATTATCTGGTCAATTTTAGAGTATGCCATGTGGCAATGAGAACAGTGTATAGTCTGTGGATTTTGGGTGAAGAATTCTGTAGAGGTCTATTAGATACATTTTGCCCAATGTTGAATTCAAGTCCTAAATATCTTTGTTAATTTTCTGCTTCGATGATCTGTCTAGTACTGCCAGTGCAGCATTCAAATCTCCCACTATTATTGTGTGGGATTCTATGTCTCTTTGTAGGTCTCTAAGGACATGCTTTATGAATCTGGGTGCTCCTATGTTGGGTGCATATATATTTAGGATAGTTAGGTCTTTTTGTTTAATAGAACTCTTTACCATTATGTAGTGGTCTTTTTTGATGTTTGTTGGTTTAGTCTATTGTGAAATTAAGATTGCAATCCCTGCTTTTTTCTGATTTCCATTTTTTTGGTTAATTTTCCTTCATCTGTTTATTTTGAACCTATGGGTATCATTATGTGTAAGACTGGTCTCTTGAAGACAGCATACCGTTAGGTCTTGCTTTTTTATCCAGCTTGCCACTCTGTGGCTTTTCAGTCTTTTTACATTCAAAGTTAGTATTGATATGTGTGGATTTGATCTTGTTACTATGCTATTGTGTTATTAGCTTGTTATTTTATTTTGCAGATTTGCTTATGTGGTTGCTTTATAGTGTCAATGATCTGTGTATTTAAGTGTATTTTTGTATTGGCTGGAAACAGTTTTTTTTTTTTTTTTTCTCCTGTATTTAGTGCTCTTTGAAGATCTCTTGTAATGCAGATCTGGTAGTAACAAACTGCCTCAGTACTTGTTTATCTGAAAATAATCTTATTTCTCTCTTGCTAAAGAAGTTTAGTTTGGCTAGATGTGAAATTCTTGGTTAAAGATTTTTTTCTTTAAGAGTGTTCAATATAAGCCTCCAATCTCTTCTGGCTTGTAGGGCTTCAGTTGAGAGGTCCACTGTTAGCCTGATGGGGTTTCCTTTAATGGTAATGTTCTCTTTTTTCTAGCTGCCTTTAACACTTTGTCTTTCATTTCTACCTTGGAAAATCTGATGGTGTTCTTGGGGATGATCTCCTTGTCTAGAGTCTTGCAAGAGATCTCTTTATTTCCTGAATTTGACTGTTGATCTCTCTATTAAGGTTGGAATGCTTTCATGTACAATATTCTAAAATATGTTTTTTGAGTTGTTTGTTTCCCCCCCCCCACTTCCTTTCAGGAATGCCAAAGTTTCATAGTTTTAGCCTCTTTACATAGTCTCATATTTCTTGGAGGTATAGTTTATTTCTTTCAATTCTTTTTTGTTTATTTTTGTCTGATGATTATTTCAGAAACATAGTGTTCAGTTTTTGAAATTTTTTTCTCAGCATGGTTCATTCTGCTGTTAATACTTGTGACTACATTGTGAAATTCTTCTGTTTGTCAGCTTTGTCAGATTTCTAAGGTTGTTTTTTATATTGGCTATTTTATCTTTCAGTTTCTATTTTTTTTATGGTGAGTCTTAGTTTTTTTGAATTGGGTTTTTTCATTCTGCTGAATCTCAATTACCTTTATTCCTATCCATATACTGAATTGTGTTTCTGTCATTTCAGCCAACTCAGCCTGGTTAAGATCCCTTACTGGAGAACTAGTGTGATTGTTTGGAGGACAAAGGACATTCTGGCCATTTGAGTAACTGTAGTTCTTGTATTGGTTCTTTCTTATTTCTGCTTGTGGATGTTCTTTTAACTGCAGTGTAAATTGAGTGTAGTCAATAGACATCTGGATGTTTTCATTTTGCTGAGGCTTTGTGCAGGGTCTTTGTTTGAAGCTGATTTCTTGTCTCTAGTTTCACAGGGAGTATGTTAGCAAGGTTCTTTTTCTGTTGAAGCTTTGGGATCCACCAGTTGGCACTTAGGCTTAGTGGTCATTTGGTAGGCTCTTGCTCAGTGATATCGTTTGGCTGTGCACCCGCCCAAATCTCATCTTGAGATCCCATGTGTTGTGAGAACTCAAGTACTCCCATGTGTTGTGGGGACTCCCAGGCTGAGGTGGTTTCCAATGTAGATGAGGAACCTGTTGGGATCAGAAGCAAAGGTGACTCTTGTTACGTTTTAGCAAAGAGACTGGCAGCATTTTGCCCCTGCCCTAGAAATTTGTGGAGCTTTGAATTTGAGAGAGATGATTTAAAGTATCTGGTGGAAGCAATTTCCAAGCAGCAAAGCATTCAAGAGGTAATGTTGTGCTGTTAAAAGCATTCCATTTTAAAAGGGAAACAGCATTAAATATCAGAAAATTTGCAGCCTGACAATGTAATAGAAAAGAAAATCTCATTTTCTGAGAATAAATTCAAGCTGGCTTCAGAAATTTGCATAAGTAAGGAGGAGCCAAATGTTAATGTTTGCCACTCTGTGCCTTTTCAGTCTGTTTACATTCAAAGTTAGTCTGTTAGTGAGACAATGGGGAAAATGTTTTCAGGGCATGTCAGAGACCTTTACAGCAGAACTTCCCATCACTGGTATGGAGGCCTAGGAGGACAAAATCGTTTTATGGACTGGGCCCAGGGCACCCCTGCTCTCTGCAGCCTAGGGACTTGGTGCTCAGCATCCTAGAGACTCCAGTCATGGCCAAAAGGCGCCAAGGTATAGCTTGGGCTGTTGCTTCACAGGGTGCAAGCCTCAAGCCTTGGCAGCTTCCACATGGTGTTGAGCCTGCAAGTGCACATGAGTCAAGAATTGGGGTTTGGGAATCTCCACCCGGATTTCAGAGGATGTATGGAAATTCCCGGATGTCCAGAAAAATGTTTGCTACAGGAGCAGGGCCCTCATGGAGAACATCTGCTAGGGCACTGGAGAAGAGAAATGTGGTTTGGGAGCCCCCACACAGAGTCCCTACTGAGGCACTGCCTAGTGGAGCTGTGAGAAGACAGCCACCATCCTCCAGACCCCAGAATGGAAGATCCACTGACAGCTTGTAGCTTGTACCATGCACCTGGAAAAACTGCAGACACTTATTGCCAACCAGTGAGAGCAGCCAGGAGGGAGGCTGTACCCCGCAAAGTCACAGGTGTGGAGCTGTCCAAGACCATGGGAACCTACCTCTTGCATCAGCATGACCTGGATGTGAGATATGGAGTCAAGGGAGATCATTTTGGAGCTTTAAGATTTGACTGCCCCACTAGATTTTGGATTGCATGGGGCCTGTAGCCCTATTGTTTTGTCCAATTTATCTTATTTGGAATGGCTATATTTACCCAATACCTATACCCCCATTGTATCTAGGAGATAACTAATCTGCTTTTCATTTTACAAGCTCATAGGTGGAAGGGACTTACCTCGTCTCAAATGAGACATGGGACTGTGAACTTTTGAGTTAATGCTGAAATAAACAAAGACTTTGAAGGACTGTTGGGAGGGTATGATTGGCTTTGAAGTGTGAGGACATAAGATGTGGGAGATGCCAGGAGTAGAATGATATGGCTTGGCTGTGTCCCCATCCAAATCTCATATTGAGTTCGTGTTGTGGGAGGGACCTGGTGGAGTTAATTAAATCATGGGGACAGGTCTTTCTCATGCTGTTCTCATGATAATGAATAAGTCTCATAAGATCTGATGGTTTTATAAGGGGTAGCATCCCAGCACAAGCTCTCTTTTTGCCTGCTGTCATCCATGTAAGATGTGACTTGCTCCTCCTTGCCTTCTGCCATGATTGTGAGGCCTCCTCAGCCACATGGAACTGTGGATTCATTAAACCTTATTTTCTTTCCCAGTCTTGGGTATTTCTTTATCAGCAATGTGAGAACAGACTAATACACTCAGTCATGTGGCTTTTCTATATTTCCTCACAGTTGCAGCTGTGCTCCCCTCTAAATGCTCTGAAATGTGTACTCCTCTCCTATTTGAGTGCTGGCTGTAGTTTGTGGCTTAGCACTCCTGGGCTGCCCATGGCTACTCTGGGGCAATCTCAGGGTTTATGTTTCCCTCTCCAATTTGGAGGCAGAAAAGGAAGGAATCTTAGTAGTGGTTGTGGCCAAGGGTCTTTTGCTTGTCTCCTGGGGACTGCACTCCAGAGAGGTGTAAGAGAGCAATTGCTCAGTGCAATCAGACCAGGATAGAGAATCTATGCAGTGGGCCCAAGCTAGGGGTTCGCTGCCTGGTAACTAGCTGTGGGGGTTGGGGGATGGGTCAGACCAGTGGGAGATGCACTGGTATCCTCTCCTTGTGTCAAGTGCAGCTTATTGGAGGTGAGGATACGGCACTTATAGTCTTTGCTCTTCGTGAATCTAAGGGTAGCAAGGGCAGCTTCGCTGCAGAGGCAGTGGCAGAGAGGCTTTCAGTTGTCATTGGAGCTCCACCTCTAAGGAACATATAGCTGCTGCTACTGAGAATGTTCAGCTAGTGGGGTGGTGTGGCTGCACTACTGGCATGAGCTTGGGGTTTCATTTGTTGTGGAGCAGGGGTTCAATATCTCACAGGAATGAGAGACTGATCTCCTTTCTGTATGGTGGCAGTTGCATGCTGTAAGCTTGGATGTGGCCTTTAGGCCCTTTGTTTCTTTCCCTGACCAAGGATGGCAGAAATAGAACGATTGCTGTGGCAGAGGTAAAGGGGCTGTCCTATGCCTCTTCGAGCCTCTCCCCAGGAGAAATCTGGGCCACTACCAGTGGGTATGCTCAGCTGTGGGTGGGGTGACTGTTGTATATTCATGAGCCAGGGGCCTGCCTGGTGAAGGGTAGGGGTGGGGGTTTGCAGAGAAGAGGGTCTGGGCTTCTGCCTGCATGGTGGATAAAGTATGCTGAAGGTGCTGGCGTAGTGACTAGGCCCTTTGCTCCTTCTCCAGCCTGAGAGCTCTTCGGACTAGACCACTGCAACTGTAGTGGTAGAGGGCAGACAGGTTGTGGGTTGACTCTAAGATTTCATCCTTGGAGAAATGCTGCACTGCCTCTGATTGTGGTGATCTGGCAAGGGCAGAGTGGTTGTTGTGGAGTCACAGTTCAGGTGGCCCTGCCCAGTGAGGAGAAGTGAGGACCAGGATCTGTGTAGAGACCAGTCTGGTCACTTTCTTTTAGGTGGTTGCTCTGTACCGGGGACTGGACCAGTCCCTGGTCCCCACAGACTCTTCCAAGTCACTTCCCTGGGTGGGGGAGGTTCCTCTGGCTTATGTTACTCCTAGCTGCACCGTCATTCTGCCTCACTTTTCTCCAGTCTTCGTTCATCAAATTGTTTCTTTGATTAGTCCCAGTGCGTGTATCCTGGATGTTTTAGTTGAAGGTTCTGTATTTACTTGCCCCTTCTGTTCCTCTCTGATATGGTTTGGATCTGTGTCCTCACACAAATCTAATGTTCAATTGTAATCCCCAGTGTTGGAAGTGGGACCTGGTGGAAGGTGATTGGATCATGAGGGCAGTTTCTTAGGGTTTGCCACCATCACCCCTTGGTGCTGTCATCAAAATAGTGAGTTCTCATGAGATCTGGTTCTTTAAAAGTGTGTGGCACCTCCCCACTGTCCGCTTCTGCCATGTAAGACACCTTGCTCCACCTTTGCCTTCTGCCATGAGTAAAAACTCCCTGAGGCCTCCCCAGAAACAGATGCCGCCATGCTTCCTGTACAACCTGTAGAACCATGAATCACTTAAACCTCTTTTCTTTATGAATTACCCAGTCTCAGGTATTTCTTTATAGTAGTGCGAGAATTGACTAATACACTCTCTGCAACAGTGGCAGACACTAGCTGCTTCTAGTCAGCCATCTGGCCACCCCCTAAGTTTTTCATTTTTCAGTGTTACCATTTTTAACAATATTGATAGAGTTTTGTGACATTCTCTTACATTCTGATGTTTTGAGGCATTCTTTTATTAAAAATCTGAATCTCTTCTGTAATGTTATTATTAATACATATCATACTGTGTGTGTATGTGTGTGTGGTTGCTTTTTCACATGCATTGTCTACTTGTAGTCACTGCTTCTTTCAATGTGTGTGTTTGTATCTTAAAGAGATAGCAGAAACAAAACACAAATATCCATAAGTATACAGAATCAAGTCCAGCAATGGCTTTTGTTAATATTTTTGAGATTTTCTTCATAGTACTGACAAAAATAGTTACAGTTATTCTGAGATTTAACCTCTGTCTAGCTCTATTTCATTACAAAAATAAGAGCAGCAGTCTATGACTAACTTCCTACTTAATATTTATTAAATCTTTCTTACATATTTCACTGAGTTTCTGTCACTAATATAGCTGAGTTGTCAAAATAAGAGAGATAATTTTCAAGAAAGAGTGATAATTATAAGCAGATAGAAAGGCAAATATTAATAATAATAATTGTTGTTACTATAAAAACACATATGTAGGATTTACTAGTTGCTAGTTATTCTTCGAAGAACTTCTCCTATTTAATTTTTTATCTTTATGAGAACTCAGATAGGTTATTGGTATGTAAAAGCTGTGGAGGAAAAGCAGACAAGCTTTTTTCCTTGTGTAAGGTAGGATGTAGGGGTCAGAATCAAGAACTCCACCTAAAGTATGATCTGTGAATTACTGTGTTCAACTTTAATGAAAAGTTGCTCTACGAGAACTCTATTTGCCTGTGAAGAGAGATAACAAGAAACACTATTAGTCTCAGCCTTCCTCTGGGATAAAAAATATAGTTTTATATGTTTAATTTGTAATCAGGTGTCAGGTTCATATTTATACTACATGCAAGTTCTAGGAATCCCTAAACAGAGACATCAATGTAAAGTAGCCTGAAATAATAATGCCCCAAGACACCTATAAGAAGCCGTTGCATATACTATCTGATAAGGTGTATCTTCAAGCCAGGGCTTGAACTCTAGTTTAAACTAATATGGACTGCAAAATGATGGTAATGATAAAGGTAATAAAATGACAATGACAATAATAATTAACATTAAGTATATGAAGACAAGGTTAAACTAAATTGTTGGTCACTAATAATATAGAGAATGGAAGAAGTTATCAATGTATTTTAAGACCCTTCTATTGATTGAGAGAAGGGAAGAGATATTAAAATTAGAATTTATTAAGTCAATGATATATGTTACCTTTATAAGGATAATCATGAAATAATTAGAATGCCTGATGTGAAAAAGCTAAAGGAAAAATTAAAAATAATATTTTTAAGACATTTAAACAAATTGAACACCTCATCTCAATTATATATTCAGTAGAAATTAAAGCACAACAATTGTAACTATAAACAATTTTATGTCAAAAATTCTAAAGGAATAAGACAAAATTGACTATTTATATAAAAATATAACTTCAAACAGAATCAACACAAACATGGTAAACACTTACCAGATTTATAATCATTAAGGAAATCATATTAGTAATTAAAACTCTTTCCTAATCAACCCACTGCCACACAAGTAAATAGGCCCACATTTTCACCCATTAATTCTAGCAAATATTAGAAGAATACATAAATCCAAATGCTGAAAAACTTTCCAAATATTACAAAAACAGAGAATCCTTCCCCAGCTCATTTTTTGAGGCTACTATGTGCTTCACACTGCCACCAATATAAAGAAATTTTGAGGAAGGAGTTTTTAGCTAATCTCACTTCAAATATAGATGTAAAAATAAACCAAATATAAGCAGTTGCATATAGAGTATATATCAGAAAAAAATCACAACCAAATTTAGTCTATTCTATTAATGCAAGGTTGATTTAAAATACCAAAATCCATTTATATAATTAACCATATTAATGGATTAATGGAGAAAACTTATGATTACCTCATTAGATGCAGAGAAAAATCATTTGACAAAATTTGTCATGTTTAATTAGTAAATTGAAAAGCAGAAAACACTGCCTTATTCTCATAAAAACTATCGATCTGAAAACTCTAGTAAATATTATTCTTAAAGTATAATGTTAAAAGCTTTCAATGTATAATAAAAAAAGTGAGACAAGGATTCCTGCTATCACCACTTTCCAACAACATTATAATTGATGTTTCCAGCTAAGTCAGTAAGGTGATCAATTATAAGAAAGAAGAGAAAGAAAGAAAGAAAATGTTCATTTTCACAGAGTATTGCACACATAAAAAATCCAAGAGATTTTATAAATAAATTATTAGAATTAATCAAAGTTTATAGAAAGTCTATGAGTATAAGATCAATATTCTTGAAACCACTTGCAATCCTAATTACTAGGAACAAATAAAGTGTAATATTTAAGCAGGATGTCTCTTAAATAGTATTAAATATTAGGTACCTAGAAATAAATTCAACAATATATGCAAGTCATTTTAAAAAGATAATTTGAAACTCAATTGAAAAGAGATTTAAAAAATCTACATGGTTGCAGAGAAACCCCATGTCCATAGTGTGGAAGAATTAGTGTCAAAGAGATGACAAGATCATCTTACATTATTCCATAAATTTAATTCAATTAAATTCAAATAAAAATCCTAACAGTGGTTTTTTTTAGAAATAATAAATGTAATTCTAAAATGTATGTCATGTATTAGCCACAATTCTCCAGAGAAACAGAACCAACAGAAAGGAATAATACACACACATACACACACATATACACTCATACATGTGTAAATACGTGTGTAAATATATATATACACATACACACATACACACACAGATGTATTCATAAGAATTGACTCACATGATTATGAAGGTCAAGAAGTTTCCACTCGTCATCTTCAAGCTGGAGAACTAGAAAAACCTGTCATGTAATTCAGCCCAAACTCCTGAGAACCAAGGGAGCTCATTTTGTAAGTCTCATTCTGGAGTCTGAATGCCTGGAACTAGGAGCACTGATGTCTAAGGGAAGGAGAAGATGGATGTCTCAACTCAAGCATAAGCAAATTTGCTATTCCACCTTTCTGTTCTCACACAGTGCTCAACGACAGAATCATACCGACCCCGTTGGTGAGGATCATATTTATTCCATCTACCTATTCAACGCTAACATGCTCCACAAACACTCTCACAGACACATTCAGAAATAATATTCTACCAGCTATCTGAGTGTCTCTTAGCCTAGTCAAATCTAACACCTAAAATTAATCGACAGTATAGAAATACAAAGTGCCAAAGAATAGGTGAAACACACACTGGAGGAAAAAAAGTGAAGGAACTTTCCTAAAGATATCAAAATACCATCAAGTTATGGTAATTACTCCAGTATGATGTTGGCTCAGAGATGGACAAATACACTTATAGAACAAGAGAAAGCTCAGAAATATATGTGCATTAATGGAAACTTTATATAACAACTTTTAAATAAATTGTGTTTGGAATATAAATAGCTGTATAAAAAAAGTGATAAATCCTTACATCAAACTGTACACAAAAAATTTTTAATTGATTTTAGACATAAATATAAAAAAACAAAACTTTAGAACTTTAAAAATATAGAAATATACATATATATATTACTTTGCATAGAGAAATATCTCTGTAAAAAGACACAAGAAGCTCATCTTTATAACCTTACAAAATACATTGATTATTTTAATAAAATTAAACAGGAAAATAGAAAATGCTGAGCATAGTTGAAAAATGATAAACAAAATTAAGAAAAACACAGACTAAGAGAAAATATTTGCAAATCATTTACCTGACAACAAATTAATATCTAAAATTCCAAATATAGAAATAATTACAAATATATTAATATATAATTCACAAAAGAATAACTAAATGGTGCATAGTATATGAAACTATACTGAACTTCACTAGTATTCAGAGAAATGCGAACTAATCTGGGAATATACCATTTTGCATTTACTGATATTGAAAAATGTAAGTCTAACCATGAAGAAATAGAACTTTGAAAACACAAATATATATACAGGCCATCTGGAAAATAATTTGGCATTACATGCTTTTTTATTTATGTATTTTTTATTTTCTTTAGTTTTTAATTTTAAATTTTTGAGGTACATAGTAGGTGTATATATTTATGGGGTAAATAAGGTGTTTTTCAACACACATGGAATGGAAATAATCACATCATGGAGTATAGGCTGTCTATCCTGTTAAGCATTTATCCTTCATGTAATCAAAAAATCCAATTACATTCTTCTAGTTTTTTTTAAATGTACAGTCAAATTATTACTGACTACAGTCACCCTTTTTGTGCAATAAAATAGTATGTCTTATTCATTGTTTCTAACTATTGTTTTTGTACCAATTAACCATCCCTGCCTCTATCTCTAGCCTCCTATTACACTTCCCAGCCTCTTGTAACTAATTTTCTACTCTCTGTGTCCATGAGTACAATTGTTTTGATTTTGTACCTTAGAATCAAGCAAGATCATGTGATATTTTTCTTTCTGTGCCTGGCTTATTTCACTAACATAATGAAATACATGTGTTCCATCCATATTGTCATAAATGACTGGATCTCTTTATTTTTATGGCTCACTCCATCATGTACACGTACCACATTTCTTTATCTATTCATCTGTCAATGGATGCTTAGTAGTTGCTTCCAAATGTTAGCTATTCTGAACAGTGCTGTAACAAACAAAAAGTGCACATTTCTCTTCAAATACTAATTTCCTTTCTTTTGGGTATATACCCAGCAGTAGGGTTGCTGGATCATATGGCAGCTAAATTTTTAGATTTTTGAGGAACATCCAAGCATTCTCCATAGTGATTGTAAGAATTTATATTCCTTCCAACAGTGCATGAGGCATTTTACACAACCTTGCCAGCATTTGTCCTTGCCTGTCTTTTGTATATAAGCAATTTTAACAGTGGTAAGATATCATAATATGTTGCAATATCTTCAATGAGATATTGTAATTTTTGACCTGAATTTCTCTGATGATTAGTGATGTTGATCATCTTTTCATATGCCTGTTTGCCATTTGCATGTCCTCCTTTTGAGAAATGTCTGTTAAGATTTTTTTGCCCATTTTCTGATCAAACTATTAGATTTTTTTCCCTATAGAGTTGTTTGAGCTTATAGATTCTGGTATTAATCCCTTGTCAGATGGGTAGTTTACAAATATTTTCTTCCATTCTGTGGGCTGTGTCTTCACTTTGTTAATTGTTTCCTTTGCTTCACAGAAGCTTTTTAACTTGATGTGATTTCATTTATCCATTTTTGTTATATTTGCCTGTGCTAGTGTAACCAGGGCATCGGAGCAGGGCTGTGGGGGCATTCCAAAGAAGCTCTGACCATTCCCTGGTCAGAGGTGTTTTTTCTAGGACCTTGGGGCTCCTCACTCACCCAAGAATGGGGAGGGACCCTAGGCAGCACGGTAATATTGTTCAAGTAAATATCGGACCCAAAGAGCTTTGCAGAAAAGTGATTTATTCGGCAGAGAGAGAGAGAGAGAGAGAGAGAGAGCAGAGAGAGCTCCCATGTAGTTGTGAGAGGGAATCCAGAGATGGAGTCCACACAAGTAAAGAGAGGGAGAAGAGAAGGCTCCCACACTGCTGTGGAGGGAATCCCAGAGAGGGAAATCAGTATGAGTAAGGGAGTAGGGGGAATTTAACCCCGGAGTTACTCCCACTCAATTCAAGTTCTCATACAGTGAGAGGAAGCTTTTCTAAACTTTCTCTGGAGTGATTGATCTTTGACTCTGATGCTGGATTGGCTACATGGCTCAAAATAGAGCCCCTCCTTCCAAGGCTTTTGGCGGGTTTTCTAAACAAAGGAAGCTCACCTGGGCTGCCTACCTTCCTGCTCACAGGAAAGTTAGACAAAGAACTTTAGACTCCCACATGGTGGGGGTGGGAATGGATAGAGGTATGGCACTGGAAAGTTCTTGCCTTCTGAAACCATGCCCTTTGTGGACCCAGGAAGATAAGTTAACATAGTCCTTCACTAGTAGGGAATTACTCAAGAAATGTCTGCCCAGACGAATGTCCTAGAGTATTCCCAAAGTTTCCTTATAGTAGTTTAGGAGTTTAGATATTAGATTTAATTGTTTAATCCATTTTGATTTGATTTTTGTATATGGTGAGAAATAGGTGTCTAGTTTTATTATTGTGCAGATGGATATCCAGTTTTCCCAGTACCATTTATTGAAGAGACTATTCTTTTTCCAGTGGATGTTCTTGACACTCTCTTGGAAATGAGTTCACTGTAGGTGTGTGGATTTATTTTTGAGTTCTCATTCTATTCTATTACTCTATGTCTCTGTCTTTATGCCAGTACCATGCTGTTTTGGTTACTATAACTCTGTAGTATAATTTAAGTCAAGTAATGTGATTTCTCCAGTTGTGTACTTTTTTGCTCAGGATTGCTTTAGATGTCCTGAGTCTTTTGTGTTTCCATATAAATTTTTAGGATTGTTTTTCTATGTATGTGAAAAATGTCATTGGTCTTTTAATAGGGATTGCATTGAATCTATAGATGGCTTTGGGCAATATGGACATTTTAACAATATTGGCTCTTCCAAACCTTAAATATGGAATACTTTTCCATTTTTGGCATCTGTTTCAATTTCATTATTAGTGTTTTATAGTTTATAGAAATCTTACACTTCTTTGGTTAATTCCTGGGTATTTAATTTTATGTGTGGCTATTACAAATGGGATTACATTTTTTACTTTTTTTTTAAGCTTTATCATTTTTTGGCATGTGGAAGTGCTACTAATTTTTGCGTGTTAATTTTGTATCCTGCAACTTTACTGAATTTATCAGTTCTAATAGTTTGCTGGTGGAATCTACAGGTTTTTCTAATTTCATTGTTTTTTGCTCTGCTGTTTATTATCTTTTTGCTTTTCCTAATTATGTGTTTGGTTTACTATTGCTTTTCTAGTTCTTTAAGATGCCTCATTAGAGTATTTATTCAAAGTTCTACTTTTTTTTTGATATAGGCGCTTATAGCTATAAACTTCCCTCTTGCTGCTGCTTTTGCTGTACCCAAAAGGTATTTGTATGTTGTGTTTTCATTATCATCCGTTTCAAAGAATTTTAAAAATTTTCTTCTTAATTTCTTCATTGACCCACTCGTCATTCTGGAGTATATTGATTAATTCCTATATATTTGTGTAATTTCCAAAATTCCTCTTGTTATTGATTTTTACTTTATACCATTGTGATCAGAAAAAATGTGTATTATTACTTCAAATTTTTGAATGTTTTAGGACTTGTTTTGTCAACTATGTTATGTTCTATTGGTATAGACAGGATGCAGGGAAATACTGGGTAGAAGAGGGTGGGATCCCTGGTGAGGGCTCAACCCTCAAACCTGGGCACATGGCTCTAAACTGCCTTTTCCAAAACTAGCCTTGCCCACACTTCCCCACCATGTACCCCAAAAGCCGAGCTCCACTGGAGCTCAGGATGACTGCAGCCTCTGCCTTCTGGGTTCAAGCGATTCTCCTCTCACAGCCTCCCGAGTACCTGGGATTACAGTTGCCCACCACCATGCCCAGCTAACTTTTATAATTTTAGTAGACTCAGGGTTTCACCATATTGGCCAGGCTGGTCTGAAACTCCTGACCTCAGGTGATCTGCCTGCCTTGGCCTCCCAAAGTGCTGGGATTCCAGGGATGAGCCACCATGCCTGACCAAATTCTTAAGTAAGAGTGTTGTGAATGCTGCTAGACCTGGGACTAACCCTTCAGGGCAGTGGGCTCCTCTCTTGTAGCAGGGCAGGTCTAAATACCATGTAAGTGTCAAGTCCTAGAATTGAAAACCCTGAGAACCTGCTTGGTGGTCTACCTCCTGTTTCCATATGGTAACTAAGGTTTGAAACACAGCCCTTTTTACATTTTCTTTGCTTTTCTCAAGGAAAAAGAAGTTCTGCCTTATAGCCACCACAGGTAACATGGAGAGTCTCACCTACAGCAGCAAGACTCACCCAAAACCATTGACATAGTAGTACCTTGGTATCACTGCTGTTTATTTAGGGCCATGGAGCTCTTCAGCTAGCAGGTAATGAATGAATGCTGCCAAGGACTGGGTAATTTCCTTCAAAGCAGAGTAGGTTCCCCTACTCTGATCCAGGCTGTATCTAGAAATGTCCTCTAGGAGCAAGGGCCTGGAACAGGGGCCTCATGATTCTGACCAGTGTCGTATCTGCTGTGGCTACAGTAGTTTCCAAGATACAAGGCAAAGTCTTCCTACTCTTCCCTCACCTCTCTTCAAGTGGAAGAAAAGAAGGAAGGAGTCCCTTTTGGAGGCCACAAGCTGTGCAGACTGACGTTAAGGGAAAGGTAATGCCAACACTTCTTTGGCTGCTCCAACTGGTGTCTCAGTATATCACCGGCATCTGCAACCAGTCCACTGTATATGGGCTTAGTTCAGCATTAGGACTTGCCTATGAGTTGCAGTCCTTATGGCCTAGACTACCTTTCAGGTTACTTGTAGACACAGAGCGCTGTAGCCCTGGGTGGCAAGGTGTGCAGGCATTCAGGTTTGGACCACTGGGGTTGTTGATTGCCCTCTAACTAGGGTTGTTTTAGTGCTCCTTCCATGGGCAGGCATCAGCTGAGTTTGGTCTGGTTTTCCATTCTATTTTAACAGGACAGAACTGAATCCAATGCCTCACAATTGCTGTATTCTCCCTCCCCCAGTCCCTAGAGATGCTATGCACTAGGCCACTGCTCTTGGGGGTGAAGGGGGTGACATCAGCAATTCAGAACAGCAGAAACATATAAAAGAGCATTCCAACTGGAAAATATGAGGTCAAATTATCCTTGTTTGCAGATTATATGATCTTATATTTGGAAATACCTAAAGACTCCAGAAGAAAAATATTAGAACTGATAAACAGGTTCAGTAAAGTTGCAGGATACAAAACTAACATACAAAAATCCATAGCATTTCTGTATGCCAACAGTGAAAAGGAAATAAAAATATAATCCCATTTACAATAGCCACCATAAAATTAAATACTTAGAAATTAATCAAAGAAATATCTCTACAATGAAAACTATAAAACACTGATAATTAAATCAAAGAGGACACCAAAAATAGAAAAAGTATTTCATGTTTGTGGATTGGAAAAATCAATATTGTTAAAATGTCCATACTACCCAAAGCAATCTCAAGATTCAATGCAATCCCTAGCTAAAATGCCAATGACGTTTTTCACAGAAATAGAAAAACAATTATAAAAAAATTTTATAAAGCTTCAAAAGACCTGGTGTAGCCAAAGCTATCCTAAGCAAAAATAATAAAACTGGAAGAATTGTATTGCCTCACTTCAAATTATACTACAGAGCTATAGTAACTTAAAATAGCATGTTACCAGCATAAAATCAAACACATAGACTAATGGAACAGAATTGATAACACAGAAAGAAATCCATGTATTTAAAAATAACTGATTTCCAACAAAAGTGTCGAGAAATTCACTGGGGAAAAGGATAGTCTCTTCAATAAATGATACTGGGAAAACTGGATATCCATATGCAGAAGAATAAACTAGACCCACTATCTCTTGCTAAATACAATCAAATCAAAATTAATTAAAAACTTTAACACCTTAAATTGTAAAAAACTACTGTAAGAAAACTTTTGAGAATATCTTTAGGACATTGGTCTGGGCAAAAATTTCCTGAGCTATACTGCACAAGCACAGGCAATCAAAGCAAACTGGACAATGGAATCACATCAAGTTAAAGCTTCTGCACAGCAAAGGAAACAATCAACAGGGTGAAGACCCAACCCTTAGTATGGAAGAACATATTTGCAATTTACACATCTGACAAAAAATTAATAACCAGAATATGTAAGGAGCTCAAACAACTCTATAAAAAATCTAATTTATCTGATCAGAAAATGGGCAAAAGATCTGACTTAGACATTTCTCAAAAGAAGACATACAAATGGCAAACAGGCATATGAAAAAGGTGCTCAATATCGTGGATCATCAGAGATATGCAAATTAAAACTAAAAAGAGACATCATCTGATCCCAGTTAAAATGGCTTATATTCCAAAGACAGGCAATAACACATGCTGGTGAGGTTGTGGAGAAAGGGGAATCCTTTACACTGTTAGTGAGAATGTAAATTGGTACAACCACTATGGAAGAACAGTTTGGAGGTTCTCAAAAACTGAAAAATAGAGCTATCGTATAATCCAGCAATTCTACTACTGGGTATATATACCAAATAAAGGAAATCAGTGCATCAAAGAGATATCTGCATTGCTATTTTTGTTGCCACACTGTTTGCTACAGCTAAGATTTGGAAAACAACCTAAGTGTCCATCAACAGATGCTTGGATAAAGAAAAGGTGTTACATACACACAATGGAATACTATTTATCTATAAAAAGAATGACATCTGGTCATTTGCAACAAATTGGATGAAACTGGAAATAATTATGTTAACAAAAACAAGCCAGTCACAGAAAGACAAACATGGAATGTTTTTCACTTATTGATGGGATCAAGATATCAAAACAATTGAACTTATGGACATAAAGAGTACACGAATGGTTACTGAATTGGGAAAGTAGTAGGGTGCTTGGGGGAAGGTTAGGATGGTTAGTTGTTACAAAAAGTTAGCGTGAATAAAACTTACTATTTGATAGCACAACAGGGTGACTATGATCAATAATAATTATATATTTAAAGTAAAGAGTATAATTTGATTGTTTATAATTCATAAGATAAATGCTTGAAGTGTGGATACCCTATTCTCCATGATGAGATTATTATGCTCTGCATGCGTGTATTAAAACTTCTCATGTACCCGAGAAATATACACACCTGCTATGTACCGACAAAAATTAAAAACATAAAAATACTCAATATAATACTATATATTACTTTGATTTTCATATGCATTAGTCCTATTTTCACACTGCTGATAAAGACATAACCAAGACTGAGTAATTTACAATATAAAGAGGTTTAATGGACTTACAGCTCCACATAGCTAGGGAGGCCTCATAATCATGGTGGAAGGCAAGGAGGAGCAAATCATGTCTTACGTGGATGGCAGCAGGCAAAACAGTTTAGGCAGGGAAACTATCCTTTTAAAAACCATTAGATCTCTTGAGATGTATTCACTATCACAAGAATAGCACAGAAAACAATTGGCCCCCCAATCGTTCAAGTCACCGCCCACAGGGTACCTCCCACAATACGTACAAATTCAAAATGAGATCTTTGTGAGAATACAGCCAATCCATATCATTCCACTTCCGGCCCCTCCCAAATATCATGTCCTCACATTTCAAAAGTCAATCATGCTTCCCAACACCCCCCCAAAATCTTAACTCATTTTAGCATTAACTCAAAAGTTGACAGTTCAAAGTCTCTATCAGAGACAAGGCAAGCCCTTCTGCTTAATAGCCTGTGAAATTAAAAAGAAAGTTAGTTGCTTCCTAGATACAATGGGGGTACAGGCATTGGGTAAATGTAAGCATTCCAAATGTGAGAAATTGGCTAAAACAATGAGCTAGAGGCGATATGCAAGTCCAATTCGAGCAGGACAGTCAAATATTAAAGCTCCAGAATTATCTCTTTTGACTTGTGTCTTATATCCAGGTCACACTGATGCAAAAGGAGGGTCCTCATGGTCTTTGACAGCTTTGCTCCTGTTGCTTTGCAGGGTATAGTCTCCTCCCAAATGCTTTTAAGGGCTGGCATTGACTGTCTGTGGCTTTTCCAAGCACACAATGCAAGCTGTCAGTGGACCTACCATTCTGGGGGTCGGAGGATGGTGGCCCTCTCTCACAGCTCAACTATGCAGTGCCCCACTAGGGACTCTGTGTGGGGCTTTCTAACCCACAATTCCCTTTTGCACTGTCCTAGCGGAGGTTTTTCATGAGTAGCCCTGCCCCCACAGCAAACTTTGCCTGGACATCCAGGCATTTCCATATCCTCTGAAAATCCAGGCAAGAACCTCCAAGTCTCAACTTGAGGTTGTACCTTGGCCCCATTACTCATGGCTGGAGTGGCTAGATGTAGGATATCAAGTCCTTAGACTTCACACAGTATAGGGACAGTGAACCCAGCCCACAAAAAATATTTTCTTCTCCTAAGCCTCCAGGTGTGTGAGAGGAGGGACTGCTGTGAAGACCTCTGACATGCCCTAGAGACATTCTCCCCATTGTCTTGCTGATTAACATTCCTGTCCTTGTTACTCGACTGTAAATTTCTCCAGTCTAAGCTTAGATCTCTCCTCAGAAAATGGGATTTTTTTCTGTCGCATTGTCAGTCTGCTAATTTTCTGAACTTTTCTGCTCTGCTTCCACTATAAAACTGAATGCCTTTAACAGCACCCCAAGCCATCTCTTAGATGCTTTGCTGCTTAGAAATTTCTTCCACCACAGTACCCTAAATCATCTCTCAAGTTCAAAGTTCCACAAATCTCTAGGGAAGGGGCAAACTTCTGCCAGTCTTTTTGACTAAAACATAGCAAGAATCACCTTTGTCAGCTCCCAACAAGTATCTTACTTCCATCTGAGACTGCCTCAGCCTGAACTTTATTGTTCATATCATTATACAGCATTTTTGTCGAAAGTCATTCAACAAGTCTCTAGGAAGTTCCAAACTTTCTTAACATTTTCCTAGTCTTCCTCTAGCCCTCCAGACTGCTTCAAACTTTTTCTCCCGTTACCCAGTTCCAATGTCGTTTCTACATTTCCAAATATCTTTTTCAGCAATGCCCCACTCCTGGTACCAATTTGCTGTATTAGTTCATTTTCATGCTGCTGATAAAGATATATTAAAGACTTGCAATTTACAAAAGAAAGAAGTTTAATGGATTTACAGTTACACATGGCCTGGGTATGCCTCATGATCATGGTGGAAGGCAAGGAGGAGCAAGTGACATCTTACGTGGATGTCGGCAGACAAAGGAGTTTGTGCAAGGAAACTCCCCTTTTTCTAAAACCATCAGATCTCATGAGACTCATTAACTATCATGAGAACAGCATGGGAAATATACTACCCCCATGATTCAATTACCTCTCATCAGGTCCCTCCCACATCATGAAAATTTCTTTTATTTATTTATTTATTTTTTTGTGTGTGTATGTTTGGCTTCTCAGCTACAAAGTCTTAGTGCTTAGTATTTTTAGTGTTTGGCCCAAGACACTCTTCAGTGTGACCTAGGGAAGCAAAAGATTGGAGCCTTCTGAACTATATGTCTCAACACAAGTGGATCTTAAAGCAAAATCTAACCAAAAAAAAAAAAAAAAAGAAGTTACAGAATAATGCTATATTTGTTTATGAATATATATATATACACAATAAACTTACAGAATCATGCTATATTTGTTTATAAATAGATATAATGCTATATGTATAATTTATATATAATAATATATATAATATAAATAATCTTCCTAACATAATATGTATATGAAAATTTATGAAAACATAATTGGAAGTGAAAAATGCCAAATTAAAGTATAGTAATTCCTTCTGCAGAGTGGGGTGTGGGGAAGTGGGAAGAATAGGACTGGGGAGTGATACATAGGGGCTTTCATCATATCTGTAATTTTTTTTATTAGATTTGTAAATTCTGGGATACATGTGCATGTGCAGAATGTGGGCAGGCTGGTTACCTAGGTAGTACACTGTGCCATGGTGGTTTTGCTGCACCCATCAACCTGTCATCTACATTAGGTATTACTCCTAGTGCTATCCCTCCCCTAGCCCCCCACTACCTGACAGGCCCTGGTGTGGTGATGTTCCCCTCTCCTGTGTCCATGTGTTCTCACTCGTTGATGCCGACTTATGAAGTGAGAACAGGAGTATTTGGTTTTCTCTTCTTGTGTTAGTTTGCTAGAATGATGGCTTCCAGCTTCATCCATGTCCCTGCAAAAGGCATGACTACTCATCCTTTTTTATGACTGCAAGTATTCCATGATGTATGTGTGTACCACATTTTCTATATCCAGTCATATCACTGATGGGCATCTGGGTTGGTTCCAAGTCTTTGCTATTATGAACAGTGCCACAATAAACATACATGTGCACTGTGTCTTTATCGACAGAACGATTTATAATCCTTTGGGTATATATCAATTAATGGGGATTGCTGGGTCAAATGGTATTTCGAGTTCTAAATCCTTGATTAATTGCCACACTGTCTTCACTATGGCTTGCAGTCTAATTTACACTCCCACAAACAGTGTAAAAGCTTTCCTATTTCTCCACATCCTCTCCAGCATCTGTTGTTTCCTACTTTTTAATGATCACCATTCTAACTGGTGTGAGATGGTATCTGATCGTCATTTGGACTTGCATTTCTTTAATGACCAGCATCACATGAAATTTCAAATATGAAGATTTGGGTGGGGACACAGCCAAACTGTACCAGCATATGTAGTACATGGTGTCAAGTTAAAATTTGAGATATGAATCTTGGGGGAGACGCAAACATTCAGTCACATAACACTATGACACTCATAGAAACTAAGAAATCATATAAATAAAAATCAGCATTGTTATTTTTGCAGAGTGAAAGAGGAGAATCTGATTTTGAGGGTATACAGAAAGTCTTCACTTTGATCATTTTACTTATTTCTTAAGAGCTGAATTGGGGTCTTCCTGTGGTTTGGCTTGTGTTCCCACCCAAATCTCACCTTGGCTTGTAAGAATCCCCATGTCCCCTGCCAGCATGCAAGACATCCCTTTGCTCTTTCTCTACGTCTTCCACACTATGATTGTGAGGCCTCCTCTACTACGTGGGAGAAACTGCCTAAGTTCATTAAAAACCTTTTTTCTTTGTATATTATCCAGTCTTGGGCATGTCTTTATTAGCAGCATGATCATGAACTAATACAGGGATGTATATGTAAGCTTTTTTCTAAAAATTAGGCTTTAAATTTTTTGCCTTATAAAGTTGATGATATATAAATTACTTCTCAATAAATGTTAAAAAAAATTAGAATTTTCTAAAACATAGTAGTCTTTCCAACACAGCACATGTTAGCTTCCTTCACTACTTAGTAGATATTAGTTGAGGCCTAGAAGAAAGAAGGGACTTATCGCTCAACCTCTCATGCCTTTTTAAGCTGATACAAGTTGAAAATCTCTGGTGTTGACACCATCTAATTTTGTTCAGCAGCTATTCTCTTTGGGTTCATTGCATCTGATTGCCACCATGGTTTTTATTGTTTAGTTTAATTATTTTGTAACAAAAAAACACAGGGATACTCTTAAAGCTATGTTTTAAGATTTATAAAATTTGTCTTTAAATAATTAACAGTATGTTTAAAAAAGATAATCCAAGACTCTCTTATCAAATATTTTGAAACATTCTTTAACAAAAATCTTACCCCTAAATTATTTGCTGTTAGCTAAATCAGAAAGATTCCTAAAATATTAATAAGCTTGATAAGTCATCTTTCTATTTAAAAGAGAGAATGGTTCTAAATATGCTATAGGCTTATCTGTTCTTTTATATTGTAATGTCCAGCAAATAAAAATGTGATCCAAAACTCATGCTTTACTACCACATCTTTCAGTTATTTACCCTGTCTGCTAAAATACATGAAAGCCTTCCATTAACTATGCATGATTCATATGAGAATACTCATTGGGTATACAATGGATCTGTATAAAAAATTTTAATGTCTATTTATGAAATACTATTTTGGCTAGAAGGTGCCAATCAATTAACTTCACTAAAACCTGATGTCTCTTAAAGTTTCCAACTAACATATTTTAATTAAAGAGACTGGATGAACATTCAACACTGTATTTAAAAGGCATCATGAACACTATACTAATAATAAGACAAAACAAATTTTTGCATGCAGTATGATTTTTATCAGCCTGAGTGTTTAATGAGGTTGTAAGAATGAATTGCTAAGAACAATCTCAGCAGAAATACAACCATGTTACCCTAACTCTCTATGTATAGTAGACATCCAGAATTTACACAGAAGATTATTCTCCAAACAAAGGGCATTCTAGTATAAATAAGTGTCTTAGTCAGTCTGGTCGTTATGACAGAATGCCATGGACTGGGTGGCTTAAAGAACAAGCATTTATTTCTTACAGTTCTGGAGGCTGGGAGTCCAATGTCAAAGCACGAGCAGATAGAGTGTTTGGTGAGGAGGGCCTGCTCCTTTTGTCTATAGATGTTTATCTTCTCTATGTGTCTTCATGTGACAGAAAGAGGGCTAGCAGAGCACTCTATGATCTCTTTTATAAGATTACTAATCCCATTCATGAGGGGATCCACCTTCCAAAGACTCTACCTCCTAATACCATCACATTGGGGGTTAAAATTTGAGATATGAATCTTGGGGAGATGCAAACATTCAGTCCATAACACTATGATACTCATAGAAACTAAGTTAGGTAGTAACTTTTAGGCAGAAACTCTCTCACAATGCTATATAGCTATATTAAATAAAGTTACTCACTGACCTAAAAGACTGAATGTATCATTCAAAAGTTGAGTACACTTAGAGAGTAAGCTTAGTCATACGGTCAGGTCTTTTTTCTTGCCACCTAATATAAATTGCCTACAATAAAAGGAAAATATTTTGTTTAAAACTTTGTAATTGCATTTGGCAAGATGCCCTGTCCTCTTGTCTGTGAGAACTAATCAGAATTCACAGTGACTGTTAACGGAAACAAATTGAAAGTGTAAGTTTACCATTGAAAAGAAGACATAAGAATACTGCATTATTTCCAGGGGTGAGAAGTAAAATTGGTATAAACACACACAAACTCAAACCAACACACACACACGCACACATGCACAAACACACACACACACACACACACACACACACACACACACACACACAGAGAGAGAGAGAGAGAGAGAGAGAGAGAGAACAGTTGGATCTATAAACATCCCATTACACAGTGTTATTTAATAATGTCTTTGCTTCCACAGTTTTTGTAAATGAAATTAAATTGGAAATAGAAATTAAACTAAAGAAATAGACACACTGCATTTTTATGTCTTTCTTGTTCAAATATCCTTTCCAATAAATATTGTTAACAAATTTGAATATACAATTTTGAAATGACTCAGTTAATGTTCTTTTACCTTCCCCCAATCCTGTGCCCTGCAACCACTGCATAGTTACTTGTATTTATTTATATTTTAGGGTTATGGAGTACACATTAACAATGAAGCCTCTTTCAAGTAAAGAAGTGAGTAGTGAGTATCTCTTCTGGTCACAATCACAATCCTGTCCTAGTGGGTAGTTGGATAAAATAGGGGCCAGGACAGTATACACAAGATCTGCATAGGAAATATTTACCAGGCTAAAAGCCAAGTAATGCCATATCCACGTTATCAACTAACTCTCTGAGGGCACACTAAAGGAAAGCTGCTTTCTTAATTGAGGGGGGCAAGAAATGGAAGAAGTCACTTATATTAGTCCTTTGGGAAAGGAGTTAGAAGAATCTGAGTTTAAGGAAAGGGGTACTCCCAATCTTTGGTTAATCAAAAAGCAACTAATAAAGGTATTTTAGAATTTAAGAAAGATCTCATAGTTTATATAATGTTGCCATTATAAGAAACTCAAATATCATAAGAGAGTAAACAGAACTTTTAGGAAAGGGGGAGCAAGTTCATGTTTAACATATTTAAATATGTTGCTAAAAGCAGCCTCTCTTGAGGGTATAGAATTACTTCTCTCGCTCCCCACATTATTTTCACAAACAATGATGGAACAAATTGTGTTAGGTCACAGTTTAGTATAAATTTCAACTGAGTGTCACTTGTTCCCAACTTGAAACACCCTGTTGGACAACCATTTTCCAAAAAGAAAATAAGATTAATTCATTGTATGTGTTTTTTAATTAGCTAACAGTATCTTTTGTATGAGTTTTTTTTTTTTTCAACTATATCCTAAATATGTTTTTTAGGATTCTGCAAGGTTCATTGCAACAAACAGAATAGGTTAGGATTGGTCACTTAGCCTAATCCTTCTGATTTCTTTTCTTTGTATTTTATTTATTTATCGTTTTGAGACAGAGTTTTGCTCTTGTTGCCCAGGCTAAGTGTACAATGGGTGCATTTTGGGCTTACTCAAGTCTCCGCCTCCTGAGTTCAAGCAATTCTCCTGCCTCAGCCTCCCGAGTAGCTGAGATTACAGATGTCGCCAACACGCGCAGGTTAATTTTTTTGTATTTTTAGTAGAGACGGGGTTTCACCATGTTGGTCAGGCTGGTCTCAAACTCCTGGCCTCAGGTGGTACCACCCACCTTGGCCTCCCAAAATACTGGGATTACAAGCATGAGCCACCACGTAAACTTGGCCCTCCTTCTGATTGCTAACAAGCATTTCGTGAATGCGACACTCTAATACAGTACTGCCATTTTTTGGCTCCCAAATTATCCAATCATTTTCTTTGATTTATCATGCATCATGTTTTAGGCAACCTGTTTAAATTAACCATTTATCACTTCTGCCAAGCTGTCAAGTACTAGAATAAAGAAGAATTTTTATTTAAAAAAAGTTTTTTCGTTCACAGAGTATTGTTTTAAAATGCTGGAACACCAACAGTAGTTCATGGCGTATAAAGCTCACTTGGCTTAAGGTAGATGGTAGATGTCTTTTTACAGATACATTGAAAGAAAAGACCAAAATTTAATTTTGATGCTGTTTAGCAATATGCTGAAATGTACACAAAACATTGCATTGTGCAAACACGCAACTGTTGAAGTGTTACACAAACAGTACATTGCCAGGTGGCAAAAACATTGTGCCC
>JAZHEH010003045.1:0-175682 GCA_036589455.1 Ateles fusciceps | reverse complement strand
GATCACGATGGTGTTTTGTTATGTCTGGTTATTGGTTCAGTTACATATACTAACTCATTTTTCAAGCTGTCATACTGTTTGATCTTTCCATATGTCCCCACACCTAAAAGGTACTTACAGTTGAAATATAAAATATAAGTAATTCCACAAGCCTCACATAAAAATGTCCACTTACATGCATTCCATATGCTTAATAATTTAAAATAATAGAAATTATGTTGTGTTTATAATGTTGATAAATAGCATGGTTGCTCTGAAAATATTTGCTAATACTATTATTTGAAGCTTCTGGTTGAAACAAATTAGTTGATACTTGGTCATCCTTTGAATTAAAAAAAAAATCTAAAAATCTTGCTATCTGGGAGCAGCCAAATCTATTGATATGTCAGTATTTTTGTTGATATTAATAACTCCATATTTAATTAGAAATTAACTTTTAATTAAAATGTATGTATTATTGCGACTATGAGAACAAAATGTGGCATCAACTCCCTTTAATTAATAACTCTTAAATAGGTAAATTTATTATATTAAAAATGTTAATAAAGTTACGATATTAAAAGTGAATGGACTCTCACTCTCAGAATTGCTGTAAAATAAAGAAGGCTTAGTAAAGGTAATCATACTAGAGTCTCCTGAAGAGTGAGTTTGGATATCTTATGATTGTGGTTAAAATAATAAACTGCTGTCATAGAACAGTTCTTGAATGAAATAAGTTAGTGTGCATCGAAAGAAATATCATGGTCCAGTAGAAATATCTGCAATAAGGTGAGCATACAACATTAGTTAACCCACATTAAAATTTATCAGTCTGCAGATGATTTCTGTAGTGGAAACTGATTTTAGTATTATCCTCTTAAGTTATATTATCTGTAACCTGCAAAAACAATTTTAAATATTTACTTCGTAGGAATTAAAATAACTTCTGACTTAGAAATCTATTTAAATCATTGAGCTTGTAAATAATTATATGAATTTGTAGGAAATCCTAACTGCTATTAAAATGTGATACAGTTTTGACTAACACACTTGTCTCTTTGAATCATTTTCCAAATTGGTGTACTTACTATTACCAGTGAGTTTTTTTGCCTTCAGATGATTTCTTTTTGCTCATTAACATCCTTTTATTTCAGATTGAAGAATTCCCTGTAGCATTTCTTGTAGGACAGGTCTGGTATTGGTGAAATCCCTCAGCTTTCTTTGTCTGGGAACGTCTTTATTTCTCCATGTTTGAAGGATATTTTCACTAGATATATTATTCTAGGGTAAAAGGTTCTTTCTCTCAGTACTTTAAGTATGTCATGCCACTCTCTCTGGCCTGTAGGATTTCCACTGAGAAGTCTACTGCCAGATTTATTGAAGCTCCACTGTATGCTATTTGTTTCTTTTCTCCTTTTGCTTTTAGGATTCTTGACATTTGGGAGTTTATTAAGTGCCTTGCGGTAGTCTTCTTTGGGTTAAATCTGCATAGGGTTCTATAACCCTCATATACTTGGATATTGTTATCTTTCTCTAGGTTTGGAAAGTTCTAAAGAACTTTCCAAATAAACTTTCTACTCCCATCTCTGTCTTTCCCTTCTCTTTAAGGCAAATACTT
The DNA here is from genome assembly GCA_036589455.1 of Ateles fusciceps. NCBI lineage: Eukaryota > Metazoa > Chordata > Mammalia > Primates > Atelidae > Ateles > Ateles fusciceps. The sequence continues at coordinate 174,085 of JAZHEH010003045.1, read as the reverse complement.
CTTAAATTTTCCCTTTTTAGGCTGTTTCTGGATCTTATAGGCCTGCTTCTTTCCTCTTTATTTTTTGTCTCCTCTGACTCTCTTTTCAAGTAGACTGTCTTTAATCTCACTAATTCTTTCTTCTGCTCAATCAATTCTGCTGTTAAGAGACACTGATGCATTCTTTAGTATGTCAGTTGCATTTCTCAAAGAATTCTGCTTCTTTTTATATTTCAATCTTTTTGTTAAATTTATCTGATATAATTCTGAATTCCTTCTCTGTGTTGTCTTTAATTTTGTTGAACTTCCTAAAAACAGGTATTTTAGTTGTTCTTGTGAAAGGTCATATCTCTGTCTCTCTAGGCTTGGTCACTGATGCTTTATTTAGTTCATTTGGTGAGGACATGTTTTCCTGGATAGTCTTGAGGCTTGTGGATGTTCTTTGGTGTTCGGGCATTGAAGAAGTATATACTTTTGTATTCTTTGTAGTCTGGTCTTGTTGTACCCATTCTTTTTGGGAAAGCTTTCCAGGTAGTCAAAGGGACTTTGATGTGACCTAAGTCTTTGGTCACTGCAGCAGTATCTACATTAGTGAGCACCCCCAAGCACAGTAATACTGTGGCTCTCGCAATATTATAAAGGTATTGCTTTGGTGTTCTCTGATTAAGATCCAGGAAAATTCCCTGGAATAGCAGGCAAACTCTTGTTCTCTTCCCTTACTTTCTCTCAAACAGAGTCTCTCTCTGTGCTGAGCTGTCTGGACCTGGAGGAGGGGTGACACAATCACCCCTGTGGCCACCACCACTGGGACTGCACTGGTTTATACTAAAAGCCAACACAGCACCGGGTCTCACCCAAGGCCCACCCACAGTCACCACTGCCTGGCTACCATTTATGTTCACTCAAGGCCCAAGGGCTCTACAATCAGCAAGTGGCAAATCCAGCCATGCTTGTATACTTCCCTTCAGGGCTAGTTCACCCAGGACCTGCGCAGGTCCAGAGATGTCACCTAGGAGCCAAGTCCTAAAGTTGGGAACCCTAGGTATCTACCTGGTGCTTTATTCTACTGTGGCTGTGCTAGCACTTAGGCTGCAGGACAAATTTCTTCCCCTTTCTGCTTTCCCTTTCCTCAAGCAGAGGAGTCTCTCCCTATGGGTACCACCATCCGCATCCCAAGGTGAGTGCTGTTTGTCTATGACCATTTACTCAAGGCCCAAGAGTTCTTCAGTCAGCTTGTGGTGAGTGCTTCCAGGCCTGGGACTTTCCCTTCAGGGTAGTGGGAACTCCCCACCAGCCTTGAGAAGGTCCAGAAATGCCATTCAGGAGCCAAGGTCTGGAATTGGGAATCCCAGAAGCCCTTCTGATATTCTACCCCATTGCAGCTGAGCTGGTACCTAATCTGATTTTTGGTTCTTATGAAAGTGCTTTTTTATATGGTTGGTTGTTCAGTTTGGTGATTCTGCAGAGGGGGGTGATCACGGGAGGATTCTATTTGGCCCTATCTTGCTCTGCCTCCCTTAGAGTCAGACACCTTTGAAAGATCTGAAAAGAAACATATACCATGTATTCTCTCTGAGGGAAGTTTCATCTACATAACAAGGCAAACTTTGATAGCCAAGCTTCTTTCTTTCTGTTTCTCTTAACCTGTCTTGCCTTTAAACCTGATTTGCCTGTTTCTGGCCATGCTCTGGGTATGCATTCTTTCTTGTGGTCTCAGGATGGTATTTAAGTTTCTGTAACTCCGAGGGACATTGGGTCATCATTCTGAAGGCTCCTGTGTACGCAGGTTAAATAAATTTGTGTCGCTTTTTCTCCAATTAATCAGTCTACCTTGTGTCAGTGATTTTTAGCAAACCTTTAGGGGGCCAAGAACCTATGGCTCCCACAAGGTGAAATATTTTGATTTCCTTAACATCAGTTGAAATAATCAGGGCTTGAGGAAGGAACAGATAATGAAATAAAGACAGGCCCCTCTACACTGTCCAAAAGTGATATCTAAGCTCAACAACAAAGCATTATTTTCTTCAGAAGTTTCAACAATGATATATTTTATCCCCCTCTAAATTTTACCTGCCTCTAATAGTAATTATTTCTGGGCATTCATCCTAGATTGTTGCTAAGCAATGAATATAAGCTTGTGTCTTCTCATTTTACCATTTGCTACGTAGAATTTCTTGCATGACTCTGCCAAAATATTGCTTTTCATTTAAAAAATTTATTAAATATGCTTATCTTATGTAGGATTTAATGTAATCTTTGTGTAATATAATCTTTAAAGAGAGAAAATGAAATTTCTGGGGTCATTGAGTTTTATAGAATTTGTTCAATTTGTAATCATATTTCCAGTATGGAACACACGCGCCCATGTGCATGCACATGCGTGCGCACGCACACACACACACACACACACTGAATTAGAGAAAAGAAAAATAGACCTTATCACCACTAAGACATATGGTTCATCTGATTTGATTCAGCTCATTTCCCTGGAAGAGATGCCTGCTGGGAACTGGATCTTTCTGCTTGTTTCGAATGCACAAAAAGACCAATTATGAATACTGGTATAGCATTTTGTAATCATATTTGTAGTTTATTTTCTGTTTTATAAACTTGCTATAGTTTATTTTTCTATGGATTACCTAAGGCCATGCACAGTTGCTGGTATACTGGAAATAATACTTAACCTGTGTAGGGGTCAAAGGCTTGGCTCTCTGACGGTTCACTGAAAAAGTCAAATTGCAAAAGGCAGATGAATTGGAGAAAAGACATGCAAATGTACTTAACGTGTATGCATGGGAGTCTTCAGACTGACAACTAGAAGAATACAGAGGAAATTATTCATTTTTATGCTTAGATTCAACAAAGTATAGACAGCTGTGTTGAAATATGATTGGACAAAAAGGGTATGATCTAATGCCAATAGACTAGTGGGAAAATCCAGCAAGGACTGTCTAGATTCTTTTTGGCCTGAGCCTGCATTTTTTTCTTTCTGGATAAGGGGCAGACCCATTCTGAAATGTAGGTCTTTTGACCTACTTATAAAAATATATAGGTCAGAACATTTATTTATAGCCAGTTTTTACACAGAAAGGCAGAGGGGAAATTAGAGTCATATTTTTAGATTTTATGACTAGCTTTGGGGAAAAGGGGTCTGGTTTCTATGACCTGCCTTGAGGAAGAGGGATTCTAGTTTCTATGGCTAGCCTTGGGGGAGAAGGGGACTGAGAGACAGGAGGAGCAGGACAAGGTCATAGGAAAGCTTTTGCTTCTCAGGCTGCTTCTGAAGCTTTCATTTGGGGGTATTGTTTTCTGAACCCCAGCTCCTGCAATCACAATAAAGGGTCCAAACCTAGGATTGAGGTTTAAAGAATTGTTGAGCAAGTAATTAAATTTCTGCTAGTCTCAACTAATTTTACTGACAAAATGAAGATAATTATCTTGTCTCATAATCCTGAGAAAATGTCAAAATCACCAGCCAACATAGTATGATCAAGGTCCTCTTCCTAGAGTAGAGAAATACCTTTTGCCTTTCCCCCTATTTTAATCGTTCTAGCAATATTCTTTCTATGCCATTCCCAAGTCTAAGTCTTGGCTATAGCAGTTATAAGAAAATCTCTCACATTTCCTTTGAGTTTACTTGGTTTTTTAAAAACATTATTAAGCAGAAGGGCATTTTAACCTTAAGTATATATTTTAAAAGGTTATCCTTCTGTAGATTTTATTATCATGCTTTCTTTGCATCACGGACCAAGTCACTCTATTTGTCTTTATCCTTGTAATTTGCACAATGGCATTCTCTAAGATTTAAAGTGAACTTAGAATTTTAAAGAAAACAAATTTGTTTTAATGCATTTATACATTTATAGTTTTCTAATCTGTTGCTCAAATATCTACAATATGACAATCGGTCATATTTATGTTTTTAACTATCTCTTTAAATCAAAGTATGTATTTTGGTTATCTTAAAAGTAGATAATATTGTTTCCTATAGTCAACTATTTATCCTAGTATTGTTTAATAAATAATATATCTGCCTACTGAACTGAGGGTTTTAAGCATATCTTAAAACTGTATAATTACTAGGGTTTATTTCTGGGCTAACTCATCCATTTTATTAGTGTATGTATGTATTATTACCATACTTATGTTTGTATTAGATAATAAATTTAGTATTTGTTAGCCAAGATTGCTAGAAATCTTAATTTCCAAAATTCTATTATGATTGCTTTGTTCTTTACTCCTCCTCATGCAGTTTGGCGTCATTTTGGTTAATGAGAAGGTAATCTTATTGGGACCAAATGGCACACATTTCAAAATAGGTATTTGTGAAACAAATTGGTAGCGGTGTAGGAAAGGGCAGGGAAACACCACTTTTGGAAAAATTTTCTATTCCTCATTTTTGTACTAGGCCTTCTTCCATAGGAAAAAAAAAGTACAACTTTAACAATATAGATTTTTCCCTAAATATGTTAATGACTGAAATATTGTACTTGCTAAGATCAGATAATAATCTAAATACATTACTCCATTACTTAGGTCATTATTATTGTATCTCTTTCAGTGGTCTTTTAAGAATAAGTATAAAAAAAACTATGTTATTGTTTTGGCAATTACATTATGGCTTCTAACTGTTTCACCATTCTGAATCTGACGCATGATGATTTCTAAATGTAATCTAAATATAGTGTAAGAGTTAAATTTTATATTTAGCAAAGAAACATTTACATTTATTAAAATGAAATCAGTGGTTGGGCATGGTGGCTAATGCTTTAATCCCAGCACTTTGGGACATCAAAGTGGGCAGATCACTTGAGGTCAGGTGTTCGAGACCAGCCTGGCCAACATGGTGAAACCCTGTTTCTACTAAAAATACAAAAATTACCCGGTCATGGTGGCACATACCTGTAGTCCCAGCTACTTGGGAGGCTGAGGCAGTAGAATTGCTTGAACCCAGGAGGTGGAGGCTGCAGTGAGCAAAGATTACAACACTGCTCTCCAGCCTGGGTGACACAGCGAGACTTGTCTCTAAATAAATGAAATGAAATGAAATCAGTGAGTGATAGTTCCCTTTGAAGTTCACTTAAATGTTGCCCTTTTCTCTGTCAGTGAGACAATTATTTCCACACCACTCAGTGAGTGAAACAGTGTTAAAGGGGAAAAATTTGATAAATCAAAAGGGTTCTGCTTAAAGAATACTTCAAATTGTAAGATATCTGCATAAATAATTTAAATGCATATTAGAGTGTGGTGAGTACCTAAATAAGTCACTGGGTATGATGGAACATTAGAGGAGGGAGAAATTACTGTCATATGTGACAGTTTGGTGTGACTTCACCATTGACATGATATCTGAACTACACCTTGACAGATGAGTTAGATTTGAGGTTGATGAAATGGCATTACTGAAGAATTGAGACAAAGTTATTGAGGTGTGAAGACTCTGTATATGTTCAGGAATACTTGGTAATTTGTTGTCTGGAACATAAAGTGTGTGAGAAAAAAAACAGTAGGAAATAATTTTGGAAAGACAATTGGAACCAGATGCCAGAATATAGATTTTCTTTTGGTAATTTGGGACCCATAAAGTATTGTTTTAAAGGCATTGGTAGGAGTGGTACCATGCTTTGAGAAAAGTTACAGATTATTTTCCTAGTTAAGCAGATAGGCTGGATATTAGTAGTTCCATTGAGATTCTAAGATTCTAACATTTGAAATCACCAGATTCAGAACAGTCTAGATAATGTTAATTTAACCAGTGATCAGAAAAGTTCATCCACTAAGCCATTTCTACCTTTGTGCTACAATGTTTTATGTCAAATTAATATTTTTGCTTGTACTTCCTTTATTTAATGAAAGATGTTAATATTCTTTGAAGGAGTTAACTGAACTATCTAATCCTGGCTTTCTAAACTATTAGAATAACAAATGTGTTATCAGATATTAAAAATTTTCTATTGTATTAGAATAATTCTAAAATATGTCATTTGAACATAAATTTGAGTTAAATTTGCTTCATATATTACATTTTTTTTCTCAGTATACCTACAAGGCAATGTGCCTTCAAGATATCCCTACTATCCCCAGATTAAGGAATTTAATTTAGTGTTTAGCTAATTTGATGTTTCAAATGAAATTATTAGTTTAATTTTTAAATAAAATCCATACTTAAAATCCAAACTCAACTTTGTCATGTGCTTTATTTATTGAATTACTGAGACACACAGTTGATATTCATTTTGACAGGCAATGAAAATGTAAATGAAGTCAACTCAATAATTAACTGGAGTGATCATGCATTAAAAGAAGTGACTAAAGAAGTCGCAAAATCTAGTTGTAACTGCTTATAGTTCATTAGTGGAAACCAAATCAGTTCTTAGTGACATGTAATCTTGTTATGTTTTTATAGCTCATGTATAATTTTTATTAAAAACCAAATATCTGTAACAACATAATTATCAATTTTGTTTAGGAACTAACATTAACTGCTGTATGAATGCCTGTAGCGTAGTAATTTGGGTAACTGACAGCAATCAGGCTTAGTAATTCTTAGAATGTGAGGAGATTTTCAAAGTTTAATGTTTATCAATCTTGCGGGAGCAAGGTCGTATGATATATATTTTACCATTGGTGTCTTAACTGTTGAGATGCTAACATATGGAAATATATGAGAATTATATAGGGCCTTGTAATGGATTGGATACAATTGGTGAGAGAGTATATTAATCTTGACCCCTAGATTTTGGCTTGCATAACAAAATGACTTGGTGACCACCAGTTACGAAAATAGCAGTGAGTATGAGAAGAACAGAGCTGAGATATAAAAAATCTCAGTTTGGCCTTTACATATGGTTCATATGATTTTGGAATACCTTTTATTCAGCTGGGTGAAGATGGCAAGAATCCCATTGGATATTGAGATGTGGAGTTCAGAATAGGGGTCTGTGACAGGGAGATACATTTTGGGAGCTACCAGTATGTAAATTGCCAATTGAAAGCATGGAAATAAACCAGATTTCTCAAGACGACTGTGAAGAGCATGAGAAGAAATTGGTGTCCTGGGATTGAATCATGGTGTATTTAATCATTTACTGGCCCAGTAAAGGAGATTGATCATGAAAATGAGACCAAGAAAGGGCAGCTAAAAGTATAATGACCTTTAGAAGGCGTGTCATAGCAGTTACAGGAGCAAAATCATTAAAAGTGCTACTGATCTTAACATGAAGATTTACTAATAATAATGATAATGACAATGATATTTAACATTTATTGAATGGTTATTATTTTCTGGGTACTAAGTGCTTTATCTGGGTTGATTCAGTAGTACTCAAAAACACCATAAGGATGAATACTATGATTTTCATTTTCCAGATGAAGAAAATAAGGCTTAGGGAAGGGGAAGAAACATACCCCAAATTAACACAAGTAGTAATTAGTGCATGTAGCATTGGAATCCAGATAATATGGGTCTAGAGACTATACTTTTAGCCTATATGCTATATTCCATTAAAATGGTCTGAAAAATATTCCTTGAATTTTTCCCCTAAGCATGAAGAACAAACAGGAATTTCTCAGTGCAGAAAGGACTGAAGCTGTCAAAGGTGTGTTTTGTTTTTCTGCACAAACAAGTTTCCATTGAATGATGAATGAAGACATACTGACTTTCCTGGAGCCTCCAAACTTGAGTAGTCAGGTAAGGATCCTTGAGTAACAAGACAGCCAAGTATTATCCCCCCTGGGATTTTGGTTGGTTATGACATTGTGTTGAAAATTTGCATTCCATTTTCCCCTTGGGGAATTACATTTCCTGAGACCTGAATTTAGGAGGCTTAACTCAAGATAATCCATCCCCCAGTTCCACTTGGGCTGCATAAACCAAGCAGATCAAAAAGAGTGCAATTGTTCAGTTACTCAATGAATTGATCAATATTGGCTTCCTTGATATATAAAACTCCATTAGTCAAAAACATCTTTGAAATCTGATGCCTTGCTTTACTTTCAGAAGGTTGATTATTTGCTATAGCCCTAATCTGTGGAAATTGCAATGTTATTTTTCTGAACTATTATGGCATATTTAAGTCAGGAACATGGGGTTGAGGATACCTCTGCAGAAGTTCTGGATTTCAGGCAATGGTCTGGAAATTTTAAGTAATTCTCATGTTCTGTGAAATGATGTCCAAATGTGTGTTCACACATTGGAGAGAGATCCCCAAGACCTCTCTCAGGATATGTGATTTGTTAGAAAAATTCACAAAACCCAGAAAAGCATGATAGATTGCACCTATAGTCCTAGCTACTTGGGAAGCTGAGGTGAGAGGATTGCCTGGAGCCCAGGAGTTTGAGGCTGCAGTGAACTATGATCATGCCACTGCACTCCAGCCTGAGTGACAGAGCAAGACTCATGTCTAAAAATAGAAATAAATAACAATAAAGCAAAAGCTATGATACTCATAAATTACAGTTTTATTACAGCAAAAGAGTATACATTAAAATTAGCAAAGGGAAAAGGCACATTGGGAGAGAGTCCAAAAGAATCCACACTGAAGCTTCTATCTGTCCTCTCCCTGTGAGTTATATGGACAGTGTTTAATTCTTCCAGCACCTGATATGTGACACAGCACATGCAAAGTGTTACCAGCCTTGGTCATAAGCCATGGAACATCTGGATCATTGACCTTTGCTACTCAGTTTCAGCCCTCACAGAGGTCAGAATGATACAACATGTCCTAAAGTGCCAGGCAGATGTTTGGCATGAAGCACATATTTAGCATAAACTATCTGGTGTGTCCTAGAGCATCTGGGAAACAAAGACACTCTTATCAAGCAGGATATTGCAGTGGCTTAGAAGATATCTTTGTAGGAGTTGGACAAGGGTCAATCCTGAAGCATGTGCAGGCTTTGACAATCCCAGGCTTCTAAGGTATCTGCATTTTGCTCTTCTCACTATCAAGTTTCCATTTTTCTTATTCCTCTAAGAAATAAATAACCTCAATTTTCAGTCCAAGTTAAAGAAGCACTGACACTTCCCTAAACTTCAGGGGAAAATGTGACTCCATCAGTCAAATTTTCATAACCCTGGCCAAAGCGCTTTATGTAGGGGTTAGTTCGCAACCCATGTTAGATCAATGGGGAATTTTTTCCTGACATGGATGGAAAGGCAAGATGTTTTCCTACTGCATTTGGTAAAGTTGGACAGGACAGTCCTAGAGCAGTGGTTCTCAAAGTTACAGCACAATAAATCCCAAGGGGAATTTTTAAAACACCTGTTGCCCGGGTCACTACCTACATTAAGTATATCAAACTCTCTGCTTTGTAAAATTTGTGCTTCAGTTGTGTTGAAAGACATATTAGGGAATTCCAGTTAGCAATGTTGAAAGCCTATGATTCAGAGAATAGTGATTCTCAAACTTTGGCATGCATAGGAATGAATTACAGGACTTCTTAAAATCCAAATGGGTTGGCCCAACCATACCCTATTTATCTTTTTCATTAGGTATAGGTAGCAGGTAGAGAATTTATATCTCTTTAAGTGCCCAGGTGTTGCTGATTCTGGGATAAACTTTTGAGAATGATTGCTCTACTCAGTGAGGAATGGTCTAAACATGCCCATAAGAAGAGTGCTCTGTTTCAGAAGTTTTTTTTTTTATTAAGTTAATTTTTTAAAATTAAATAAAGCTTTTTTTTTTTTTAAGTTAAAGAGGATGCAAATCTAAGGTAACTGAAGTCTACCAGATAGGCCTTGGGGGTAGGACCCAGGAGAATTTGTATTTCTTAGAGGTTTTCAATTTATGTCCCTGTTGCTTGTATGAGTATGACATTTTGTGACATATTCTCTTTCCTCTGACCATTTTATTTATATTTATATACTTATTTTTAAAGCATGATTTCATTTTTTTATTTGCATAAATTTAAAGGACTACAAGTGCTCTCTGTCTTTTGAGCACTGTAGACTAATTCTGACCTTTGGTAACTATAGCTAACAATGAGAACTCACTAGATTGAGTAGCAAGAGTTGTACTGAGACTGTATATTTGTCGACTCATTTCAGCTTCACTGCATGGGGGAAGTTACCAAAATATGTCTCCTCTACCAAAAGAAAAAAAGGATAAGCAGAATAAAATAACTTTGCAGAGACTTCAGGGCCAATTGGAGGCAGAGCTCAGATTGGAACCCAGAAGAACTAGACTCCAAGACCTGTGAACTTAAGCAGAGTGAGTTGGAGGTTTTGAGCCAGATAGACATGCCAGCCCCATGTCCTTCTGGGCAAGTTAAACCCATCTTGAAGTTGAATTGGCATCCACAGCAGTATGCAGCCACTGCTGCTTTTTGTTTTTTCCACACCTCTCAAGCAGCACATAACAGGCAACCAGGCCTTCAATTAAAAGTGTCGTGAGGAAGGCTGCTGTGGGTCAGACGTATTCCTCCCATTCAAGTACTCACCAGGTCCAACGCAGATTAGCTTCTGAGATCAGAAGTGATCAAGTGCAGTCAGGATGGTATGGCCTTAGACTGGGTCAGTCTTATTCCTGAAAACCTACATTGAACTGAATGTTGAAAGCAGTATTTTCTCTCTCATGAGAATTTGGCTGCAGACTGAATAAACCAAAACCACATGCCAAGAGTTCCCATATTCTAAAGTGAAGTACTGGATGATCTTGCAGAGGCACTCAACCCAAATTGGTTCTGTAAGCATTGGCCCATGGCTCAACAGAGAAAAATAAAAGAGATGAGATGGCTACAGGGGGGAAGGCTCTTTTGAGAGTTCCCCTTATGGCTGGTATTTTCTCCGTATTCATGAGAGAGATACTGTTCCTTTGCCTCCAGCAAAGGGGAAGGGTCTTAGAAAGTTTGGCCCCCTCAAAGCCTCCTCCAGAGATATATATGGATATTAGCTTCCTTGGTCTGTGATCTTCTGACTATCTGAAGTCGGGAATCCACACTCCCGTTAGTGTTGATATATTTCTTCAAAATTTGCTGTTTTGCTTCTTTCCAAGTGGTGAATTTTTTTGTTACCTGGTTACCACTCTGATACATGGAAAGAAAAATGTAGGTCTCTGAGACAGGGATGGCTGATGGTAAAAGGAACACGGGCTCAAGGCTACCACAAGAGATTTGTCTCAGGATGGAAGGGGACACTCCAGGGGTTGAAGGGAGAACTCTTCCCCAACATGCTTAGGAATGCCTGTGTTCTTAGTCAGATAAAGCTGTTTGACCACACGGGCACAGCATTTCTTCATGTGCCTCTTTGGGTACTTCAAGGCCAGCCACGAGTTCCTTGATGCCTAGGAGGATGTCAGCAGAACTCGTAAGGATCTTTTTGCTGACATCTACAATGTATTCCAGTGCAACGTCCTAGACGAAACTCAGCTGGTGGAAGAGGAGCGTAGGGAGGTGTCCTGGAGAAATCGGGCCCAAGCTTTCAGCCATCATCTTCCAGTGGAGTCACATGCAGTGTGCGTCATTGTCCCAGTCAGATGTGTGAACACCTGAGCAGAGTGCTGTCAAACAGGTAAGCTACTCAGCTTTTCTTCATTGACTTTTTTTGAGAAATGCCTGTTCAGTTTTCTTGCCCGTTTTTTCATGACATTATTAGTTATTTCCTTGTTGATGATATATTTAGCGTTCTTATAGATTCTGAATATTAGACCATTGTTGGATGCATAGTGTGTTCATATTTCTCCCATTCTTTAAGTTGTCTACTTACTTAGTTCACAGTTTCTTTTACAGTACAGAAGCTATTTCGTTTAATTAGGTTCCACTCGTCAATTTTTGTTTACAGTGTAATTGTTTTGGGGGACTTTGCCAAAAACTTCTTGCCAAGGTGGATGTCGAGAAGGATATTTCTTAAACTTTCTTTTAGTGTTTTTATAGTTTGAAGTTTTACATTTAAATCTATAAATCCTTACCAGTTAATTTTTGTATGTGGTAAATTGTACAGGTCCAGTTTCATTCTTCTGCATTTGACTTGTGGGTTATACTACCAGTACTGAATAGGGAGTCCGTTTTTCATTGCTTATTTTTGTCATCTTTATTGCAGATCAGATGGCTTTAGGTGTGCATCTTTATTTCTGACTTCTCTATCCTGTTTATCTGTCTGTGTTTCTGTTTTTCTAGGAATACCATATTGGTTTTGTTACGGTAGCCTGTAGTATAGTTTGAAGTCTATTAGTGTGATTCCTTTGGCCTTGTTCTTTTTGCTTAGGATTGCTTTGGCTATATAGGCTCCTTTTTGGTTCCATATGTAATTTTAGAATTTTTTTTGCATTTTGTGGAAAAATGATATCATACTTTGATAGGAATAATGTTTAATTTGTAAGTTGATTTGTACAATATGGCCATTTCTACGATATTGATTCTTCCACTCCATGAGCATGCAATGTTTTTCCATTGATTTGTGTTGTCTCTGATTTCTTTCAGCAGTGTTTTCCTTGTAGAGAACTTTCACCTCCTTGCCTAGCTGTATTTCTAGGTATTTCATTTTTGGGGGGCTATTGTAAATGGAATTGTGTTCTTGATTTGACTCTCAGCTTAAACATTATGGCTATATTGGTTTTTGTGCATTGCTTTTGTACCATGAAACTATATTAAAGTTGTTTATAGATGAGATATGTCTCATCTATCAGTGAAGAAAATGGTGAGCAGAATAAAATAAATCTCCATTAATAAATGGCCTCAGAGCCACGTGGAGACAGAGCTCATATTTGAATTCACAAGTGCCAGAGTCCAAAACCTGTGCTCTTAAGCAGGATGAGTTAGAGGTTTCAAGCCAAATGGAGGTGCCAGCCCCCAAGACCCCTTGGGCAGATGAACTTCTGCTTGAGGGTGAATCAGAGCCCATTTCAATATGCAGCCACTACTACTTTCTGATTGTTTTCAGCCTGTCTCTTTACCTTTCAGGTAGATGTAACATGCAACCATAAAGCCTTTAATTATGATATTGTGAGGGTTCTGGGTCAGACATGTCCCTGAAAGCCTGCATTGAACTTGATGTTGACAACATTTTATTTCACATGAGAGTTCAGCCAGAGATTCCAAAGGCCAAACCATGAATTCTGAGAATTCCCATATTCTAAAGTGAGGTGCTAGATGATCCTGCAGAGACACTAAACCCAATTGGTTCTGCATTCATTGATGCATCATTTCAGTGAGCAATATAAAAGAATTGAGATGGTAAAAGCAGGAAAGAATATTTTGAGAGAGTTTCCAACATGGCATGTATTTTCTCCAATCTTATGGCATTTGGAAAAAGATGGCTGTCCTCTTTCCTCAATCCACATGAAAGAGGCATAAAAATTTGCCCCACTCAAAACCTGCTCCTTTGATATTTATTAATATGGGCTTTCTTATATATAAAACTCTATCTTTCTAAAATCAGGAATTCACACTGTCTTAATATAGATGAAATATCTCTACTAAACTTCCTTTCTTGCTTTGTTGCTGAAGGAGGATTCCTTACTGCTATCCTGCTCTGTGGAAACAAAAGTTTTATTCTTTGTGAGGAGAACGGTGGTATGTTTTAAAAAGAGCAAGGGCTCAATGCTACCACAGCAGATTCACTTCAGGATTCAAGACAACACACTCAGGGAGTTGACGTGAGAACTCCTGTACACTCACTTAGTAATTCCCGTGTTATTAGAGTTAGGTAAAACATGTCCACATGGCACACGATTTATTCATGAGCTTGTTGGGATACCTCAAGGCCAGCCTCAGGTTCAGTGATTACTTAGATGGTCTCAACAGAACTCCTAAAAGCCTCTGTACTAATGCTTACAGTATATTACAGTAGAAGAACACAGATGTAAAATATCCAGTGAAAAAGCAGCATAGGGAGGAATTCAGGAGAAACCAGGCTGAATCTTCCAGCCATCCTCTTTCAGTAGAGTCATATGCACTGTGTTTAACTCCGTCAGTGACACATGTACAAAGTGTTGCCAACCAGGTAGGTACCCAATTCTTGGTCATATAAACAGGGGGATTATCCATATTGCTGACATTGGCTTCTCATTTTTCAGTACATCCAGAAGTGAAACTGACATTGCTTGTACACAGCTCCCATCATTCAAAAGTAAATATTCTCCCTATATCTCATTGTTAGCATCGGTTACCTTGTATAACCACAGGCTCAGGTATACAAAGACATTGTGATTCAACAAGATATTCTGTGGACTCAGAGGTGATCTGCCAGTTTCTGGCCAGGGGCCAGTTTTCAACCTTGGCAGGATCCAGGCTTTGAACAACCCTGGCCTATTGAGTTAGAGCCCTTTACAGTATATTTTACATATATGACATTTTATCATACATATTTTCTTAAATATCTATGTTATGAAATAAGTATTGTTAGAAATATTTAATTTTTTAAAAATTATATAAACTATTTGTATTATTTTATATAACTACAGGTTGCCTGGTATTGATATCAAATACACGTGCTTATAATTTTATTTACATCTACAGCATAGTTATCTTCAATTTTTTTAAAAAATTAATTTTGTTTTATTTTATTTTTGTCTTGTTTTATTTTATTTTTTAAATTTAGAGATGAGGTCTTACTGTGTTACCCAGGCTGGCCTCCAACTCCTGGGCTCAAGCCATCCACCTGCCTCAGCTTCCTGAGCAGGTGGGACTACAGGCCCAATCCACTGCACCTAGCACCTTTCATTATTTTCCAATATTTCTTAATTTGACTACTTAAAGTGACTTGAACTACTAGGAGAAATTTCAAATATTTGGTATGGGCTGGGCACAGTGGCTGCTCATGCCTATAATCCCAGCATTTTGGTAGGCCAAGGCAGGAGGATTGCTTGAAGCCAAGAGTTTGAGACCAGCCTGAGCAACATAGCCAAAAATGCATCTCTACAAAAACATTTTTAAAACATTAGCTAGGTGTGGTAACATATGCCTGTAGTCCTAGCTACTTGGCAGGCTGAGGTGGGAGGATCTCTTGAGCTTGGGAGGTTAAGGCTGCAGTGAGCTATGATCATGCCTCTGCTCTCCAGCTGCGGTGACAGAGCAAGACTTTGTCTCTCTCTCTCTCTCTCTTCTCTCTCTCTCTCTCTTCTTTCTCTCTCTCTCTCTCTTCTCTTCTCTCTCTCTCTTTTCTCTGTATATTTGTGTGTGTGTGTGTGTGTGTGTGTGTGTATACATACACAGAGTGATAAAAATGTTGCAACTCAAGTTATAAAATATAATTCACTGTTCTTCGTGTATAAGCGGTTTACATGAGATTGTAGAATAATTATTTGTATTGATTTAAAAATTATTGAGAACAAAATATTTAAGAAATTTAGAAATGCACAAATTCTATGCATTCTTTATAATTCAGATAAAATAAGAGGAATTCTGTAGAAAATGAATTTGGGATTCTCCCTCATAAATGAGAGAAAAAAAAGATGAATGCAGCCATGATAAGCCTTGAAATTAAAAGCAGAAAACAGTTTACCTAGATAATGTTAATAAAACATGGCAATATTTTTCTACCAATAAGTGGAACACGTTTTGTTCACTCTTCACATCTAAAATTTTCTATTTCTTCTTTTAAAAAGTCTCAACCAAAATTTTATTAAAATTATTTTACTTGGAATTGACAACTATTTCTACCCCATGGATAAAATGTCTGACTTGCATCAATCAGTCCTCTCCTTTGGGAGAGTACTTGTACTTGAAATGACATATATCCCATGTTATATCTGTGGGAGGTCTTTTCCTGAGATTTCTGGAAAGGCAAGGACTTTTCCCACTGCATTTAGTATAGTTGGGCAAGCTGGTTCTAGGGCAATGTTTCCAAATGTAATGCACACCAGATTTGCTAGGGAGCTTGAAACAACTATTGTCCTGATATTACCTCACCTCAATTTATCCATAATCCATGACTGAAAAACTTTGTTTCAATTGTTTTTTGTTTTGTTTTTGTTTTTGTTTTTTTGAGACAGAGACCTGCTCTGTCGCCAAGGCTGGAGGAGTGCAGTGGTGCGATCTTGGCTCACTGCAACTCTGCCCACTGGGCTCAAGCCATTTTCCTGCCTCGGCCTCCTGAGTAGCTGGGACTATAGGCGCCCACCACCATGCCCGGCTAATTTTTGTATTTTTAGTAGTGATGGGGTTTCACCATGTTGGCAAGGCTAGTCTCAAACTCCTGACCTCATGTGATCCAACCACCTAAGACTCCCAAACACCATGCCAATCTCAGTTGTTTTTCAATTTTCTCCTTGAAAATGATGGAGAAATCATTTTCAAGGATTTAATGAATAGCAGTGGTTTAGGGATTATTATTTTCACATTTTGAAAGGCATTGGGTTTCATGAAAGACTCAATAAATTTAGATTGGTGTCCCTTCCTCAGATTCAATTTGCTATTATGTTGGTGAGGATAGGTTGTGCTGAGAAATTGCATTTCTAACAAGTGCATAGGGGGTGGTGCTCAAGGACCACCCTTAGGGAACCAGTGCTCCACTGTGAGGAAAGGTATGAGTATGCTGGCTAGAAGCCTGCCCTGCTGTGACTAGTGAGAACCATGAAAATACTTAATTTGGATTTTGTTTCCTTTTTAAGGATAGAATTCTCAGGTAACAGAGCCTTTGCAGGTCCCATGAGTGGCTGGCCACCTGGGAAGTTTCATTTCTGTGCAGATCCCAGGCTGTAACACTGATACTGGATAAGGATGACATTTTGTGAACCACTGCTTTAGCCCACCCTCTGTCCGTTGAACACTTTCAACTGAGGGTGATCTTTGCTTACTGTAACTAACACAAAGAGCTAAATAGGTTGAGTACCAGGAGTTTTATTAACTCTTTATATTTTTCAACTCATTTCAGCTTCATTGCATTAGTAAGTTACTAAAATATGTATCATCTACCATAAAAGAAAATGATCAGGATAAAATAACTTTCCAGAGGCATCAAGACCAATAGGAAACAGAGCTCAGTATTAGAACCCAAAAGAGCCAGTTTCCACACGTCTACTCTTCAGCAGGATGAGTTGAAGATTTCAGGCCAGGTGGAGGTGCCAGTTACATGTTCTTCTCGCAAGTTAACCTTTTCTGTAATGTGAATCAGATTACATAGCAGTATGGAGCCACTACTACTTTGTGGATATTCCAGACCTATTTCCTCATCTGATGGGATGAATGTGATCTGTACCCATAATGTCTACAATTAAAAGTAGACATGTCTACAATTAAAAGTGAGCATTTTGTGGGTTAGACCTACCCTTGAAAACATGGGTTGGACTGGATGTTGCAAGCGACATTTTCTCTCAAATGGAGTTTAGCCACAGACTCCAAAGGCCTAAACAACAAATGCCAAAACTCCATATTCTAAAGTCAGGTGCTGGATTATCTGGCAGAGGCATTGGGCCCAAATTGGTTCTGCAGGCATTGGCACATTGTTTAAGTGAGTGATATAAAAGAGATGAGATGGTAAAAGGAGGAAAGACTCTTTTGAGACAGTTACCATCCTGGCACGTATTTTCGCCAAACTCATGGGGGGGAGGTAGAAAATGGCTATCCCTATGTCTCCAGTCAAATAAAAGGGGCATGGAACTTTTGCTCCACTCTAATATACTTTATATATTTATCCCTGCCCAAATCTCATGTTGAAATGTAATGCCTGTTGCTGGAGGTGGGGCCTGGTGAGAGGTGTTGGATCATGGGGGCAGATCCCCCATGACTTAGTGCTGTTTTCATGATGGTGAGTTCTCCCAAGATCTGGTCATTTAAAAATGTGTGGCACCTCTTGCCCCACTCTCTCACTTTCTCCTGCTCTTGCTGTGTGACATACCTGCTCCAACTTCATCTTCTGTCATGATTTTAAGTTCCTGAGGCCTCCCCAGAAGCCAAGCAGATGTCAGCATTATGTTTCCTGTAAAGCCTGCAGAACCGTGAGACAATCAAACCTCTTTTCTTTATAAATTTCACAGTCTTGGGTATTTCTTTATAGCAATGCAAGAATGGCCTAACATAACTCAAAGCCAGCTCCACTGATAGATATTGATATTGCTTTCCTTGATATAGAAAAGTCTATCTTTCTAAAGTTGGTCATCCATACTCTCTTAGTATAGTTGAAATACCTTTTCTAAACCTGTTGATATGCTTCAGTCCCAATGGTGGACTCCTTGCTATGTATTTGCTCTTTGGGAACAAAAATTTTGCTCTCTGAGAATTAAATGGAATGTTATACAAAGAGTATGACCTCAAGGATACCACAGCCAACTTTTTTCAGGATACAGTGCAACACTCTAGGAGTTGAAGTTAGAATTCATCCACACTCATTTACTAGTTCCCGTATTATTATAGCTATTTAAAAAGCATGCCCACATTGGGCATCATTTATTCATGAGCCTATTGAGGTACTTCAAAGCCAGCTTCAGGTTCCTAATCCCTTATAAGGTCTCAGCAGAACCCACAGAGGCCTTTGTACTGATACTTACAATACATTATAGTACAAGGACATAGATGAAAATCAGCCAGGGTCAAAGGAGCCTAGAGAGGAGTACAGAAGGAAACAGGCTCAAGCTTCCTCTTGAGCCCATCATCCTCTTCTCATAGAGTCATATGCACTGCACTTAATTCTCCCAGCCAGGTGTGTATCCAAATTAGCAAAGTGTTGCCAACCTGGTAAGCTCTTCCAAGCCTCAATGATATAGGAATGGAACTTTCACATTCCTGATATTAGCTTCTGACTCTCTAATCTATTTAAAAAAAGTGAAACTGACATAGCCTGGACACAGCCCCAACCATACAGAAATGCATTTTACCATAAATCTTACTGTTACTATGAATCATCTAGTGACACCTAATTCACAGGTACACAAAACGTTCTTATCAGACAGAAATATCAGAGCTCACAGGTTACCCAGTAGGAGCTGGTCTAGGGCAAGTTCTCAAACTTTGAAAGGTGTAGGCTGTGAGCAACCCTAACCTTTTGAATTACAAGTTTTTGCAGCACAGTTTAAAAATAGAAAAGTATTAAAATAATTATGTTTGATTGCTTTCTAATATAGCTGTGCATTAATTCTTAATATGTCTTCTTATGTTGAATAGAACTTCTGAGAAAACTTTTAAATTGGGGGTGAGGATGTTAATTTTATTATTCATAAGTTAAGGAAGAAATTAGTCAAGTTCTCTGCATGTACAAAAAATTTTACAAGAGAGTAAACACTATAAGAATTCATATGAATTTAAAAGTTATTGAAAGAGGCATACATAAAAAATTAAAAACTGTGATAAGTCCTAATGTAAACCTTTGATACACAAAAAAAGTAATTGTCCCCAAAAATAAATTTAGGATTTTCTCAGAAATGATGAATACAATCTTGATATTTTCTGAAAGTATAACATAAACAAACAAAAAAAACAGACAAAAGGGAAAATACTAACAAAAGTCATAGCAATAATAATAATTTCCAAATATTTAATCAACTGAATGTATTTTGATACTCCTCACACTGTCCAATTTCCAAATTTCCTTTTTCACTTTTGGGACATTCTCACTCCAAATTTTATTCCAAGTGTACTTATTGGAGCTGATCAGCCTTGACGTGCTAGGATTGAGAATGCCTGGGCATTCTCTCCTTCTGAGGAATATATTTGGAGTCAGGTGACATATAACCTATGCTGGGTCAGTGGTAGGTGTTTTCCTGAGATTTCCATTACATTATGGGCCTTTTCCTACTGCATTTGATAACCTTGGATGAAATGATCCTAGATCAGTATTTCTTAAATATATTGCACATTATAATTCATAAAGGAGATTGAAAACACATTGTCTAGGTGACACCTCAAGTCAAATTATTTTGAGTCAGCCAGGCACTGTGGTTCACACCTGCAATTCCAGCACTTTGACAGGCCAAGGCAGGAAGATCACTTCAGCTCAGGAGTTCAAGACCAGCCTGGGCAACACAGTGAAACCCCTGCTCTACTAAAAAAGGAAGAAAAGCCAGGTGGCATGCACCTGTAGTCCAAGCTACTTAAGAGCCTGAGGTGGGAGGTCGAGGCTGCAATGAAATCTATAATGCCACTGCACTCCAGCCTGAGCAACAGAATAAGACCCTGTCTCTCTCTCTCTCTCTCAAAAAAAATCTGTATCTCTGACAGTAAAATTTTGTTTCAATGGTTTTTAAAAAATCTGTTGAGGATTCCATTTTGGAAGATGTATTGGAAACCAATGGTTGAAGTATGATCATTCTCTTACTTTGGCAGGCCTTGGGATCCATGGAAGGCTTGTTAAATCCAAATAGACTGGTCCTACTTTATCCTCAGAGTTGCTGATTAAGTACGTTCAGATAAGTTGGGCTGAGAGTTTACATCCTTAACAAGTGTATACAGGTGGTGCTTATCAGGGATTGCCTTCAGGACACCAGGGCTGTACTCTGAGGAAAGATCTGAATATGCCAGTGAGGAGACTGCTATGAGTGTAAAAAGAGAGACCCGTGAAAAGTATTAGTTAAGTTTTGTTTTTCTAAGGATTTATTTCTAAGGCAACTGAGACCTTACAGGTTGCTATGGGTATGTGGGGGATGTAGTAAGATGCATTTCTTGATAATGCACTGTTACTGCTTGGGGATGTCATTTTGAGAAATACTGATGTAGCTCAACCTCTGGACTGAGTCTGACCCTTCAATACTTGAGACTAAGTCACACTTTTCACAAATATAACCATCAATGATAACTAGCTATGTTGAGTTCCAGGATTTATACTAAGGCTGTGTATTTTTTTAAATCTCACTTCAGCTTCACTTCCAGGAAAGTTATTGAAATATGTCTTATATACCAAAAAAGGGAAATGATGAGCAGAATAACATTCTGAAGGCCTCAAAGCCAATAGGAGACGTAGCTCATACTGGAACCTGGAAGATCTAGACTTCAAACTTCTACTATTAAGCAGGACTGGTTCAAGTTTCAAGCCAGATAGAAGTACCAGCCCTGTGTCCTTCTGGGCAGGGAAACTTCTTCTGGAGGGTGAATTGGAGCCTACAGTAGTATGCAGCCACTACTTTCTGGTTGTTTCAGGCCTTCTTCTCACCTCTCAGGGAGATATACCCTGCAGTGCCTTCAGTTATGGTGTTGTGAGTGACGATGCTTGGGTCAGACATATCCCTGAAAACCTGCATAGAGATGGATGTTAAAAACAGCATTTTCTCTCACATAGTTTGGCCAGTGACTGCAAAGGCCAAATCCATAAATGCCAAGAACCCCCATATTCTAAAATGAGGTGCTGGATGATCTTGCAGAGGCACTGAAACCAAATTGTTTCTGCAATAATTAGTGTTATCACTCAAGTGAGCTATATACAAGAGTTAAGGTGGTAAAAGGAGGAGAGACTCTTTGGAGAGAGTTGCCATCTTGGTAGGCATTTTCTTTAAACTCAGAGGAGAGGTAGAAAGATGACTTTATTTTTGCCTCAGGCCAAGCGAAAGTGGCTTAGAAACTGCTTTCATGAAGTCCAGCTCTATTGATATTGATTAATATTGGATTTCTTACTATATAAAGCCCTATCTTTCTAAAATTAGGAATCTACACAGTCTTACTATAGTTGAAATATCTCTTATAACATGCTGCCTTGCTTTGTTCTTGAAGGTGGATTCCTTGCTACTGCCTTGCTCTGTGGAAACAAAAATTTTGTTCCCTGAGACTAGGATGATAGGTTGTAGAAGGAGCATGCCCTTAAGGATATCACAACAAATTTTTTTCAGAATGAAAAGTGACTCTCTTGGAGGTGCAATGAGACTCCTTCACACATACTCAGTAATTCCCTTATTATTAGAGTTAGATAGAGTAGCATGTCTACATAGCACATCTTTATTCACAGGCTTGTTGGAGTATTTGAAGGTGATTTCTTAGAAGGTTTCAACAGAGCTTGAAAATAACTTTCTATTGATGCTTATAGTGTATTACAGTACAAGAACACAGGTGAAAATTATTCAGTGTAAAAAAAGCATAGGGAGCAGTCCCAGAGAAACCACGTTCAAGCTTCCAGCCATTCTCTTTCTGTGGACTCACATGTACTGTGCTTAATTCTCCCAGCCAGATGTATGATCACGTGTATCAAGTGCTGCCAACTAGGTAAGCTTGCCCAATCCTTGGTCATGTAATCATGGAATGTTTGCATGAATTATGTTAGCTCCTGACTCTCCAGGCCATCTAGAAGTCAAACTGACATTGCCTGGACACAGCCCCATTCAAAACTGACATTCACCATAAATCATATGGTCATCCTGGACCATTTGGTGTGACCATATTCTCAGGTTTACAAAGACATTCTGATCAGACAGAATAGCTAAGGGTTCAGAGGCTGCCTGCCAGGAGCAGATCAAGGACCATTCTCCAAAGCTAGAAGGGTGTATCTTTTCTGCAACCCTGGCCTTATAATTGGAAGTATTTAAAAAACAGTTCATAAATTCTTATTTTTATATATATCCTCATTTATTCTATATATTTCCTTAGATGTTTTTGTTATAAGTAAAAATATATTTTCAATATGTATTTCCTACTTTGGCCACTTTATAAGTTATTTATATTTATTTTTTAAAGTTCCAGTTGCCTGGCATTGCTTTTAAATACATATATTCAGAATTAATTGCATATACAGAATAGTTATCTTTGAATATTTTCTAATACGGCCATGCATTATCTCTCTTCTTTTTTTTTTTTTTTTTAATTGTACTTTGGGCTTTGGGGTCATGTGCACATCCTGCATCCTGCACGATTGTTGCATAGGTATATACATGCCATGGTGGTTTGCTGTCTCCATCCACCCCACCACCGCACATCACCAACATCAGGCATTTCTCCCGGGGTTATCCCTCCCATCCTCCCTGACCCCCTGCTTTCTCTCCCCTCCACTCTCCTCCACCCACCCACCCCCACCTAACCCAATGAGTGGTGTTCTCTTCCCTGTGCCCAAGTGTTCTCATTGTTCATCACCCACCTATGAGTGAAAACATGCGGTGTTTGGTTTCCTGTTCTTGTGTCAGTTTGCTGAGAATGATGGTTTCTAGATTCATCCATGTCTCTACAAAGGACACAAACTCGTCATTTTTTATGGTTGCATAGTATTCCATGGTGTATATGTGCCACATTTTCTTTGTCCAGTCTATCATTGATGGGCATTTGGGTGGGTTCCAGGTCTTTGCTATTGTGAACAGTGCCACAATGAACATGTGTGTGCATGTGTCCTTATAATAGAACGATTTATAATCCTTTGGGTATATACCCAGTAAGGAGATTGCTGGGTCAAATGGAACTTTAATTTCTAGATCCTTGAGGAATTGCCACACTGTCTTCCATAATGGTTGAACTAATTTACAATCCCACCAACAGTGTAAAAGTGTTCCTTTTTCTCCACATCCTCTCCAGTATCTGTTGTCTCCAGATTTTTTAATGATTGCCATTCTAACTGGTGTGAAATGGTATCTCAATGTAGTTTTGATTTGCATTTCTCTAATGACCAATCATGATGAGCATTTTTTCATATTTTTGTTGGCCGCATATATGTCTTGTTTTGAAAAGTATCTGTTCATATCCTTTACCCTCTTTTGAATAAGTTTATTTGTTGTTTTCTCTTGAATCTGCTTTAGTTCTTTGTAGATTCTGGATATTAGCCCTTTGTCAGATGGGTAGATTGCAAAGAATTTTTCCCCCATTCTGTTTGTTGCCAGTTCACTCTAATGATTGTTTCTTTTGCTGTGCAGAAGCTCTTAAGTTTAATTAGATCCCATTTGTCTATTTTGGCTTTTGTTGCCATTGCTTTTGGTGTTTTAGTCATGAAAAGTCCTTGCCTGTAACTATGTCCTGAATGGTGTTGTCAAGGTTTTCTTCCAGGGTTTTTATGGTGTTAGTTCTTATGTTTAAATCTTTAATCCATCTGAAGTTAAATTTTATATAAGGTGTAAGGAAGGGGTCCAGTTTCAGCTTCCTGCATATGGTTAGCCAGTTTTCCCAACACCATTTATTAAACGGGGAATCCTTTCCCCATTGCTTGTTTTTGTCCGGTTTGTCAAAGATCAGATGGTTGTAGATGTGTGGCGTTGTTTCTGAGGCCTCTGTTCTGTTCCATTGGTCTATATTTCTGTTTTGGTACCAGTACCATGCTGTTTTGATTACTGTAGCCTTGTAGTATAGTTTGAAGTCAGGTAGTGTGATGCCTCCAACTTTGTTCTTTTTGTTTAGGATTGTCTTGGCTATGTGGGCTCTCTTTTGGTTTCATATGAAGTTTAAAGTGTTTTTTTCCAGTTCCATGAAGAAGGTCAATGGTAGCTTGATGGGGGATAACACTGAATCTATAAATTACTTTGGACAGTATGGCCATTTTTGCAATATTGATTCTTCTTAACCATGAGCATGGAGTGTTTTTCCATCTGTTTGTGTCCTCTTTTATTTCCTTGAGCAGTGGTTTGTAGTTCTCCTTGAAGAGATCTTTTGCATCCTTTGTTAGTTGTATTCCTAGGTATTTTATTCTCTTTGTAGCAATTGTGAATGGGAGTTCGCTCATGATTTGGCTCTCTGTGTGTCTGTTGTTGGTGTATAGGAATTCTTGTGATTTCTACACACTGATTTTGTATCCTGAGATTTTGCTGAAGTTGCTTATCAGCTTAAGTAGGTTTTGGGCTGGAATGATGGGGTCTTCTAAATATACGATCATGTCATCTGCAAATAGAGACAATTTGACTTCATCCTTTCCTAATTGAATACTCTTTATTTCTTTTTCTTGCCTCATTGCTCTGGCTAGAATTTCCAATATTATATTGAATAGGAGTGGTGAGAGAGGGCATCCTTGTATAGTGCCAGTTTTTAAAGGGAATGCTTCTAGTTTTTGCCCATTCAGTATGATATTGGCTGTGGGTTTGTCATAGATAGCTTTTATTATTTTGAGATACGTTCCATTGATACGTAGTTTATGGAGAGTTTTTAGCATAAAGGGCTGCTGAATTTTGTCAAAGGCCTTCTCTGCATCTATTGAGGTAATTGTGGTTTTTATCTTTGGTTCTGTTTATATGGTGGATTACATTTATAGATTTGTGTATGTTGAACCAGCCTTGCATCCCTGGGATGAAGCCTACTTGATCATGGTGGATAAGCTTTTTGATGTGCTGTTGGATTTGGTTTGTCAGTATTTTATTGAAGATTTTTGCATCAGTGTTCATCATGGATATTGGCCGGTAGTTTTCTTTTTTAGTTGTGCCTCTGCTAGGTTTTGGTATCAGGATGATGTTGGTCTCATAGAAAGGGTTAAGGAGAATTCCCTCTTTTTGTGTTGTTTGGAATAGTTTCAACAGGAATGGTACCAGCTCCTCTTTGTATGTCTGGTAGAATTTGGCTGTGAACCCATCTAGACCTGGACTTTCTTTGGTTGGTAGGCTATTAATTGCTGCCTTGACTTCAGACCTTGTTATTGGTCTATTCAGGGTTTCAACTTCTTCCTGGCTTAGTCTTGGGAGTGTGCAAGTGTCCAGAAATTTATCCATTTATTCCAGATTTACTGGTTTATGTGTATAGAGCTGTTTGTAGTAATCTCTGATGGTAGTTTGTATTTCTGAGAAATCTGTGGTGATCTCCCCCTTTATGATTTTTTATTGCATCTATTCAATTCTCTCTCTTTTTATTAATCTAGCTAGTGGTCTGTCTATTTTGTTGATCTTTTCGAAAAATCAGCTCCTGGGTTTATTGATTTTTTTGAAGGGTTTTTTATGTCTCTATCTCCTTCAGTTCTGCTCTGATCTTAGTTATTTCTTGTCTCCTGCTAGCTTTTGAGTTTTTTTGATCTTGCTCCTCCAGCTCTTTCAGTTTTGATGATAGGTTGTCGATTTTAGATCTTTCCTTGTTCTCATGTGGGCATTTATTGCTATAAATTTCCTTCTATACACTGCTTTGAATGTGTCCCATAGATTCTGGTACGTTGTGTTTTCGTTCTCATTTGTTTCGAAGAACATCTTTATTTCTGCCTTCATTTCATAATTTATCCAGTAGTCATTCAGGAGCAGGTTGTTCAGTTTCCATGTAGTTGTGTGGTTTTGCATGAGTTTCTTAATCCTAGTTCTAATTTGATAGCACTGTAGTCTGAGAGACTGTTTGTTATGATTTCCGTTCTTTTGCATTTGCTGAGGAGTGATTTACTTCTAATTATGTGGTCAATTTTAGAGTGTGATGCGGTGCTGAGAAGAATGTGTGTTCTGTGGATTTGGGGTGGAGATTTCTGTAGCTGTCTATTAGGTCCCCTTGGTCCAGATCTGTGTTCAAGTCCTGGATATCCTTGTTGACTTTCTGTCTCACTGATCTGTCCAATATTGTCAGTGGAGTGTTAAAGTCTCCCACTATTATTGTGCAGGAGTCTAAGTCTCTTTGTAGGTCATTAAGAACTTGCTTTACATATCTGGGTGCTGCTTCGTTGGGTGCATATATATATTTAGGATAGTTACTAAGCTTCATAAGTGAAGGAGAAATAAAATCCTTTACAGACAAGCAATTGCTGTGAGATTTCATCACTAGAAGACCTGCCTTACAAGAGCTCCTGAAGGAAGTACTAAACATGGAAGGGAACAATCAGTACTAGCCACTGCAAAAACGTAGCAAATGGCAAAGAACAATGATGCAATGAAGAAACCGTGTCAACTAATAAGCAAAACAACCAGCCAGTAACGAAACGGCAGGATCAAATTCAAACATAACAATATTAATGTTGAATGTAAATGGCCTGAATGCCCCAATTAAAGGAGACAGACTGGCAAAGTAGATAAAAGTCAAGACCCATCAGTGTGCTGTATTAAGGAGACCCATCTCACGTGCAAAGACTCACATAGACTCAAAATAAAGGGATGGAAGAAGATTTACCAAGCAAATGGAGAGCAAAAAAAAGCAGGGGGTAGCAATTCTAGTCTCTGATAAAATGGACTTTAAACCAACACAGATCCAAAGAGACAAAGAAAGGCATTACATAATGGTAAAAGGATCAATGCAACAAGAAGAGCTAACATGCATTGTTTCTTAACTTGTGTACTTGAATTAACTTGAATGACAGGGAAATCCTTTAAGTATTTGATGTGATAAATTTTTGATTGGAAACAAGTGAAAAAAAATCAATCATTCTATGCATATAAGAAATTTACATGAGAGCATGTAGAATGAGCATTTGTATTGATTAGTTATTCAAACCAAACTATTAAGAAATTGTAAAATGTGACAAGTCTAGTGCAACTCTTTAAGCATCATTCAGAAATAAGTTAAATAGAGTTTCCTACAAAATAAACTTCTGATTTTACTTCACAAATTGAAGGAAGGATGTATGCAACCACAATAATTCCGGAATATACAAATCAAAAAGTGCCAAACTAGATAATACGAACAGAAATATGGCAATCAAAATTCTTCGTAAACAGTTAATGAATTGAATGTGCGTTGTTTGCCTTGAGCACTGTCTAATTCCCAATTTTTATTTTCCCTTTTTAGGAATCTCTTACCCCAAATTTCATTTCAAGTATTTAAAGTGAAATTGAGCATCCTGTCATGCCAGGGATGAGAATGCCTGGGTTACATCAATTAGTCCTCTCCTCTTGAGGAATGGCATATTAACCATTTTACGTCAGCAGAAGGTCTTCTCCTGAGATTTGTGGGAAGAGAAGGTCACTTTGCACTAGATTTTATAAATTTGGACAAGCTGGATCTAGAGCAATGTTTCTCAAACACTGCACATGAGAATTGCTAAGGGACCTTGAAAACACTTGTTATCCAGTATTTGATAGGTTGCCTCAAATTATCAGAATCTCAGTGTAAAACCTTGTTTTAGTTATTTTTGATGAATAATCTGGCACTCAATGATTGGGAAAGTATGAAAAACCATTTGTTCAGCGATTATCATCCTCACACTTTGGAGGCATTAGAATCCATTGAGGATTTGTTAAATCCTGATTGGTAGGTCCTACTCCACCTTCCAGTTTTGGATTGTGTAGCTCTTCAAAGGAGGGACTAAGAGCCTGCTCCAATTACAATAAGTAAGAACCATGAAAGGTTTTAGTTTGATTTAGGGTTTTCTTTTTTTTAATTTAGTTTTTTTGTTGTTGTTGTTGGAGTAGCTTTTAAAATAACTGAGACCATAAAAGTTCCACTGGGTTAGTGAGCCCCAAAGAAGTTGCATTTCTACTAAGATCCTAGGCAATATCCCTGCTGCTATTTGGGAATGCCATATTGTGAATCATTGTTCTAGACCACCTTCTTTCCATTGAGCACTTTAGACTGAGTCTGCCCTTTGCTTACAATAGCTAACAATGAGGGATAGATAGATTGAGTAGCAAGAGTTGTATTACATCTTTTTATTTGCCATCTATTTTTTCAGTTTCACTGATGTGATTCAAATTATCTCTCTTCTACTGAAAAGTAAAATGATAATTAGAATAAGATGACTTTTCACAGGCCTCAGAGCCTATAGGAGAATGAGCTCAGATTTGAACACAGAAGAGCTGGACCCAAACCCTGTGTTCTTAAAATGGATGAGTTGAAAATTTCAAGCCAGATGGAGGTGCCAGTTCCATGTTCTACTGGGCAGGTGAACCTCTTCTTAGGGTGAATCAGAGCCCACAGCAGCATGAGGCTACTACTGCTTGGTGGTTCTTTCAGGCCTGTCTCCTCACTGCACAGGGAGAAGTTCCATGCACCCACAGTGCCTATAATTTAAGGTGTAGAGAATGAAGGGGAAATGGGTCAGATACACCTCTGAAAACCTGCACTGAACTGTATGTTGAAGGTAACATGTTCTTTCACATGAGATTTCAGCCACAGACTCCAAAGACCAAACCATAAATGCCATAGATTTAGAGCCATATTCTAAAGTGAGGTGCTAGATAATATTGCAGAGGCACAGGATCCCAATTGATTCTGTAGGTACAGGATCCAAATTGATTCTTTAATGATAGGGAAATCTTTTTAGCATTTGATATGATAAATTTTGATTGGAAACTTCAGTGATATAAAGAGTCAGTCCTGTGCATACAAGAAATTTACATGAGAGTCTACAGAGTAAGCATTTTTATTGATTTAACAGATATTGAAGCCAGAATAGGAAGAAATTGCAAAAATGTGTTAAAATATAGCTGCTTATCTATAATTCAGAAAAAAAGGGAACTTCCTAAAAAAATATATCTATGTTTTTTCACAAATAAGAATAAAGATGAATGCAACCATAATAATCCCTGAAATTGTCAAATTGGATAATACTAACAAAAAACATGGCAATAATATTCTTCTCAGTTAATTTATTAATGGATGTTGGTTGCACTGAACACTGTCCAATTTCCAAATTTCAAGTTGCCCTTTTAGGAAATTCTCACCCCAAATTTTATTCCAAGTATTGAATTGGAGCTGACCACTTCTCATATGCCAGGAATGAGAACACCTGGGCCCCATCAATCAATCCTCTAGCTCGTGGGGAAAGTTTTTGTAGTTGGAGTGACATATTATCCTTGTGAGGTCAGCAGGAGGTCTTTTCCTGAGATTTCTGGAGAGAGAAGATTGTTTTCCAGTGTGTTTGGAAAATTTGTGTAAGCTGGGCTTAGAGCAGTGTTTCTCAAACTTACTATACCTTAGAATCATTAGGGAGCTTGAAAAGACCTGTTTTCCTGGTGGCACCTAACCTCATATTATTTAGAACTTCTAACAGTAAAAGTTTGTTGCAGTTGTTTTTGATGAATCACTTGAGGACTCCGTTTTTAAGCAAATATGGAAAACCTTTGGTTCAAGGATGACCATTCTCACACTTGCGCAGACACTGGGATCCTTGGAAAGAGCTTGTTAAATCCAAATTCACTGGTGCCACTCCATCCTCCAGTTTAGAGTTCTGTAGGTCTGCAAAAGAGGGGATGAGAATTCTCATCTTTAACAGTTGCACAGGTGATGCTCTTCAGAGACTACCTTTAGGGGAAAAACAACTCTACTGTGAGCAAAGTTTGAATATGCCAGTTAGAGCCTGCTCTGATTTTAACAAGTGAGAATCATGAAAGGTTTAGTTTTTTTTTTTTTTTTTTAAGGGATAGCTTTTCATGTAACTGTGACCTTAAAAGTTCCTTTCTGTGAGTGGGCACCAGAAACATTGCATTTCTACCGAGATTCTAGGTGACATCTCTGCTGCTGCTTAGGGATGACATTTTCTGAACCATTGTTCTAGCCCACTGTATTTCCTTTGAATACTTTAGACTGAGTCTGACCTTTGCTTACAATAGCTAACAATGCGAGCTAAATAGGTTGAGTAGCAGGATTTGTACTAATGCTTTTTGTTTTTCACCTCATTTTAGCTTCACTCTCAAGTGAATTTATTGAATATGTCCTATCTACTAAAAAAAGGAAATGATGAAAAAATAAAATAACTTTCCAGAGGCCCCAGAGATAACTGGAGACAGAGCTTAGACTGCCACTGAGAAAAGATGGACTCCAAAACCTGTACTCTGAAGTAGGATGAATTAGAGGTTCAAGCCAGATGGAAGAGCCAGCCTCATGTCCTTCAGGGCAGTTGAACCTCTTTTGAGGGTAAATTGGAGTCCAGAGCAGAGTGCAATCACTACTGCTTTCTAGTTATTCCAAGCCTGTCTTTGCACCTCTCAGGGAGATGCACCATGCACCCATAGTGCCTTCAATTATGGTGTTGTGAGTGAGGGTGCTGTGGGTCAGACATGTCCTTCAAAACCTGCATTGAGCTAGACGTTGAAAGCAACATTTTCTCTCACATGAGAGTTCAGTTAGAAACTGAAAAGACCAACTCCATAAATGCCAAGAACTCCTATATTCTAAGGTAAGGTGTTTGACTATCTTACAGAGACCCTAGAAAAAAATTGGTTCTGCAAATATTGGTGCATCGCTCAACTAAGTGATGCAAACAAGTTGAGGTGGTAAAAGGAGAAAAGACTATTTTGAGAGAATGTGCATCATGTCCCATGTTTTCTCTAAACTCAGGGGGAGAGGGAGATAGCTGTCTGCTTTCTTCCAGCCAGGTGAAAGTGGCTTACAACCTGCTCCCATGAAATCCAGCTATATTGATACCATTTGTTATTGGCTTCTTTGAGATATAAAACTCTATCTTTCTGAAGTAGGGAATCCACACTCTTAATATAGTTGAAAAATCCCTTCTAATCCTGCTGCTTTGCTTTAATGCTTAAGGTAAATTCCTTGCTGCTGTTCTGCTGCGTAGAAATGAAATTTTGTTCTCTGATGGCAGGTTGTAGAAGGAGCATGAGCTCAAGAATATCACAGCAGATTTATTTCAGTAGGACGATGACTTTCTGGTTTTTAAGTGAGAACTCCTCCACACGCACTCAGTAATTCCCATGTTATTCGAGTTAGGTAAAACAGGGCATACCATTTATCCGTGGGCCTGCTGGGTACTTCAAGGCCAGCATCAGGTTCCATGATTAGTTAGAAGCCCTCCACATAACACGAAAAGGCCTTTCTACTGATCCTTACAGTATATTACAGTACAAGAACATAGATGAAAATTAGCCAGGGGAAACAGAGCACAGGGCTGAGTGCAAGAAACTTCAGGGTCAAGCTTCCAGTCATCCTCTTCCAGTGGAGTCACATGTACTGTGTTTAATTCTCCCAGCCAGGTGTGTGACCACCTGTGCCAAGTGCTGCCAACTAGGTAAGCTCTCCTGAGCACTGATCATGTAAGCATTGAAGGTCCACATGATTATCCTTAGCTTTTGACTATCTTGATGTCTAACTGACATAATCTGACCAGTGCTTCATTCATAGAAAAATAGACATGCACCGTAATTCTCATTGTTAATATGAACCATCTAGTGTATCCAAAGCCTCAGATATATGAAGACTTTCCAATCAGAAACATTGCAAAGGCTCAGGGACTTCCTTTTAGGAGCCAGTGAAGGGTCAGTGTTGAACTTTTGAATGGTACAGTCTTTGACCAACTCTGACCTGTCTTTCATGTTTGTGACAATGAGGTCACAAACATAGAGAGAATTGAAGGAAGTCTTGCATGTGGGAGTTCTGCATGCACATCCAATGCTTATAAAATGATGGGTTTAAGTCACTGCTCTGGAGTTTCAGAAACTTCATTGGTGAAGAGAGAATTTTCTTATATCAAAAACACATGGTAAGTGCTATCTTACATACAACCTTGGTGGTTTTCAAATGTTAGTATGCATCATAATAACCTACAAAACTTGTTGAAATAGAGGTTGTTGAAACCCTCCTCTACCCCCAGATTTATTAATTCAGTATCTCTGGACTAAGGACTGGGAATTTGCATTTCTAACTACTGCATAGGTGATGTTGATGCTGCTGGTTTGGGGAACACATTTTGAGAACCACTGAGTGGGCATCTAGGGCTCTCCCAAGGCAGATTATCTGAGAATTAAACCAACAAATTTCCTTATTTATTTTTATTTGTATAAATTTAGGGGGTATAAGTACAGCTTTGATACATGGATATATTGCACAGTAGTAAAGTCTAGGCTTTTAGTGTAACCATCACTGAATAGTGTACAGTGTACCCCTTAAATAACTGCTCAACTTTCACACACTTCCCACCTTCCCCACCCTTCCCAAGGCTCTCAGTGTCTATTATTCCACACTTTCTGTGGAATAATGGCTTTCTGTTTCTGAGTTATTTCACTTAAGATAACACCCTGCGGTCCATTCATGTTACTGCAAAACATCTGATTTCATTTTTTATGGCTGAATACTATTCTATTGTGCATATATGCTACATTTTCTTTATACCATCATCCATTGATGGACATTTAGGTGAGATCATGTCGTTGCTATGGTGAATAGTGATGTAATAAACATAATGAGTGCAGGTATATTTTTGATATAATAATTTATTTTCCTTTGGGCAGAAGCCCACACATTTAAATTAGGTACTTAAAGATTCTTTTTAAAAAATGTGTACGTAGAGATTCTCTGATGACATGCTTTCAGTTTCTGGAGTCAGGAAAGAAAGAACAGCCGGAAACTCACCATGTGTATTTTATTTTATTTTATATTTAAATTAAGTTTAATTAAATTGTGCCTTCCTTTGGGTACTTTCACTTGAAATTCAGTTATTTTACATAATTTAAAATTTGAGTAATTCAATTTGAAGTGAAAACATTGAAAGGAAGCAGACTTTTAAAGGAAGAATAAAGTACATGTATTCTTACATGAAATTAGAATTACCATTAAATTAATAAATTGATCATACAACCAAAATCATATAAAAACTCTATAATTAGTTTTAACTCTCCAGTCATTAGGAAATGCTACAATTTTGATTGTTTAGAAAAAAATCTTGGAAATATATAGTTTGGCAGCAATTATCAGAAAGATTAAAAATATTGCAGAAGATAATCTGTCTTTTAAGGATAAGTCTTAATCATATGATTAGTTTCTGAAAGTCAATATATATTAATAATGCATATGCAAACTTATAAAATATGTTAAAAAGATAGGTTAAAATTATATTTGTAATCTAAAATATTTCACAAAGAAAATATACCAGAAATACAATTTGAAAAGAAAACAGACAAATACATACATATATATCCTATGTTTTTTATCACAGAAAAATATTTTTAAGTATATTTAATTTTCAGAAAATATTTTTCATTTTCAGATACTAATATTGGACATGAACCTTGTTCTCATAGCCATTTTGTTATGTCTTTATATTTGGTCATTGGTTTTATAGAACTTGATAATTTGGCAAAGTAAGGTTTTGCAAATTGGTCTTTCAGTTCATTACTTGTTTCGAAAATTCAGTTTCAGCACTTTGGTTTTTAGGAAGTTGCTTTAAACATGGACTCTAGTGGACTTCATTAGTTTTAACTGCTCAGAACCACTGGCATTGTTTTGTTGATTTGCAATGCACTTCCTTTTGGGGAATTGCCCTTCCAGCAGTCTTAACTGATGAGGTTTATGTGAAGATAATTTCATCACTAGCTCCACTGTGACTGTATAGAGTGCGTATTCAGATACCTGATTGATTGATATGTCAATCTCTATTTTAAAAAATATTTTGAATGGTAACTCTATCAACATAGTAGAAATAGCTCTTCTAAATCTACTACTTTGCTTTCTTTTAGCAGTTCCATTCCTTGATGCTCCTTGGATTTGAGGAAATTCCAATATTTCCTTTGGAGTCACATGGTTACTGCTTAATTTCCCCAGCAGGGATATATTAAAAAAAATACATGCTTGTTTTCAAGTGAGGATAATCCCATCAGTAATTCTGCTTTAGCTGCATAAAGAAAGCTGATCAAAAACATGCCTGGAGGATTTATTGTTATGGGCTTTGTTGATACATAACCTATTTTTATATATTTGGAATCTTTTTTTCTATAAATGTGTTGAAATATTTCCTAAGTCTCCTGCCTTGCATTATTCTAGCAGGTTGTTCCGTTGTTACTGTCCTGATCAGTGGTATATCTGATGTTGTTCTTCTAAATGCTATGTTGAAGTCAAAGTAAGAGAGGCCAGAACTTGCTGGTGTCATGGGCTTGGTAACTAAACAGCTGTTTGTTTTGGGTTCTAGATGACTATCTTGAAAATGCAGGCAAGGGCTCTTCTCACAACCAATCAACAAATCCATTATCTGAGTTGATTAAAGAGTGCTTTTGGCATTTTTGGAAATCTTCTAAACCCACCAGATTTCTGAAAAAAAATCTTTTAATCTACTGTTATTGGAGTTTTCTACTTTATATAGCTCAACATAATCTCAGCTGATAGGATCCTTAATATAAGTAACACTTACATGAATTACCCAGGTGGTTTTCTGACTTTATATCAGTCATAACCTACTGTAGTCATACACAAAGAAATGATGTTTCAGCCAATGATAAACCACATGTACAAGGGTGGTCCCAGAAGATTATAATGGAACATATATAAAAACCTAATATATGACACTTGATATTGGCAGTACAGATCAAGTAGGGGAAATAATTGATATTCATTAATGGTGCTGGGGCATTTGGCTTTCCTTATGTAAAAAATATGTAAGTTTTATATATATATATATATATATATATATATATATATATATATCCATCTATGTTTGTGTAAGTTTGTGTGCACTCTATGATGCAAACAAGGATGAAACCACCTAATGATGCATTTCCCAGAATGTGTCCCCATCATTAAGCAATACATAATTGTATTTACATTGGTAAATTTTCTTTTTTTGTGAAACCAAATGCACAAGTGATAAAAGGAAATGGGGCTGGGCGTGATGGCTCACCCCTGTAATCCCAGCACTTTGGGAGGCTCAGGTGGGTATATCATGAGGTCAGGAGATTGGGACCATCCTGGCTAACACAATGAAACCCCATCACTACTAAAAATACAAAAAAAAAAAAAAAAAAGAAAGAAAGAAATTAGCCAGGTGTGATGGCATGCACCTGTAGTCCCTGCTACTCGGGGAGGCTGAGGCAGGAGAATCACTTGAACCTGGGAGGCAGAGGTTCCAGTGAGCTGCGATCATGCCACTGCACTCCAGCCTGGGTGACAGAGTGAGACTCTGTCTCAAATAAAAAAAAAAAAAAAAAAAAAGAGGAAAGAAATGGATAAAATGGATAAATTGAACTTCATAAAATTAAAACTATTTGTCTCAATGACACCATCAAGAAAATAAAAAGATGTCTCACAAGCTGAAAGAAAATGTTTGCAATATCCCACACTTTCTGAACTTTCATTTTATTTAGTTATAGAAGCCTGCTGAACCCAGGAAGTTATAGACTAGCTTATGTCCCCCCAAAATTCATATATTGAAACCCTAATCCTAAGTGTGACTGTATTTGTAGATAAGACCTTTAAGGGTGTCAATAAGGTAAATGAGGTCATAATGATGGGGCCCCTAATCCTATAGGACTGGTGGCCATGTAAAAGAGACACCCGGGGGTTTCTCTTCTCTCCATGTGTGCACAAAAGAAAGACTAAGTGAGGACACAGGAGGTGGCTTTCTACAAACCAGGACCAGAGGCTTCACCAGGAGCCAACCCTGCCAGCACCTTGATTTGGATTTCTAGTCTCCAGAACTGTGAAGAAATACATTTCTGTTGTTTAACCACCCAGTCTGTGGGTGTTTTGTTATGGCAGTTTGAGCAGACTAATACATGGGATAATACTTGATATAGGTAAGCCAGAAATGGAAAGACACCAATGATAGCCCACCCCAACACTAGACAAATAATTAATGGATCTTTAAAATTCATGTGAGCTCTCCTTCTAATCAATAGTCTCTATGAACTTTGCTCCATCATGCTAATATTCCACAATAAAGGCCACCTTTGCCTTTCATTTGCATTTCTAAGGCACATTCAAGTCTGCTGTCCTACATTGATCTTATCTACTACCCCAAAAACCAAATAAGCCCCAATACATTCCTCTTACTGTAGTTTCAATAATCAATTTAAAATGGAAATCTGATTGCATTAATACTCTGCTTCAAAGTCTTTATCGACTCATCCAGTTTATTATTATATTTATTATCTCCGTTTCTCAACTCCCTAAATATATCTGCACCATCTCCCTATGGGACTCAGCTACATTAAATGAAACAAGCATAATAAATAGAACTTAGATGAACAATTGTCATAAGTGGTGATGCTAAAATATGCAGAATGCAATCCAGAAAGCAGAACTACTGAATTTCAGAGTTAAATTGTTTGAATAAAAGATGATTCAGGATGCCCATATGCTGATGTGAATTAAGAGTATCTAGATTTTATTTTCTGCAGCCTTCTTAAGACAGGATATAATTCTTAGTTCTATCTACATCGCTAGCTTCTGAGACAATGTCTGTCTCAATAAATGCACTTATTAATAAACATTAAGGAGTTGCCATTTCCACTAGGAAAACACCTAGAAAATTCAAGGACATAGCCAAGAGAAGGGGTGAAAAGACTGATTGCTTTTCTCATAAGAAATAGAAGAAACTGTTTTTTTTTTTTTTCCCCTAAACTTATGATTTCAGCAAAACTGGTCCTCATTAATACATGGTTTTCAAATTCCTGTGTTCTCATTTCAGTGTTTTGACATTTCTTAAATTCCATTTTTCTTTAATTACAATTATACTTCTTTCTCCTAAACTGGTAACCCCAATGTGAGGAGTAGGACTAAGTTATTTGAGAATCTCTTCTTTGGAGTTCAGCACATAGATGATTATTACATGTTTACAGAATAAGATGCATAGAAAAAGTAAAATTTTCAATATTTATTACATCACAGGTAAATATTTCTGTTCAGTGACAGTAACCATGGGCACAGTTTTTGAGGAATGACTGAAGAGATGATATTTGTAATGTCTAAGATAGACAAGTAATTAGTATCTAAATTATATAAGAAACTGCTACAAATCAACAAGAAAAACACATAATCTCTAATATGTAAGTGAGCAAGTTATAGAACAGGAAATTTAGAAAGTGAATGTAGCATTTATAGAGCTGCTCAAAGTTATAGCTAATCACAAAAATGTTAATTAAAACAACAACAAATTAATGGTAACTTGTAATAATATTAGCTTGGCAACTTTTAGAAAGCTGAATAATGCCAGATTTGGCAGTTGGGGGAGAAGTGGAGGTATCATGTTTTGGTGATACAACCATTCTGGAGAGCAATAATGTACTAAATGGCCAAATTCAATGTGACCTGGGAATTTTTTTTTCAAATGTACCGAATATGACTTTCAAATGAATGTGTTTCACATAAGAATACCAAAATTCTGTTATCTTTTATCTATATATATGCAAAATGAATCAGAATTTTAATGGATACCGTAAACATTTGTGTGTGTAGGCATATATATCTTGTATCTTCATTGTGGTTATTGGTAGCCAGGGAACAATTTGCTGTGTTATCTATAAAAGTCGACATATCTGTTAGCCTCTAGGCTTTATAATGGTCTACCACCTAGAGTTTTAAAAATCATCTTTGTGAAAGGTACTGCTGCTTTAAGTATTCAGCTTATCGGTTCAGCTTTTGTCTCTGAGCTTTCCAAGGTATTAGAAGTTTACTACATTGCCTTGTGGAGTGAAGAGTTCTGGCTCTGCTCCGAACATTTTCTGTCACAGTTTCCATGATCTACAAAAGCACCTACTCCTGAATAAATATACATTTAAAAAGTCTAGCCTAATGCACTGTAATGGCCACTGCTGAACTCGGAATTCTGGTCGAAAGCTAAAGAAAACATCTAGCAGACCGCACACAGAATGACTACAAAAATGTTATCTTGAGACCAGTGAAACCATCTGTCATGAAGTTCTTCCCACTAGACTCAAGTCCAAACTGATCTTGCAGTGAGCAAAAGAATAGAATTAAAGAATTTATTCTTTACGGGCCATACAGATGATGGTTATACAGTTGAAAAAAATATTTTGTCATTGTTATTGATGTTGACTCAAATCCAGTGGTTCTCAACCAGGACAATTTTCCTCCCCAAGAGACATTTGGCAATATCAGAAGACATTTTAAGTTGTCTCACCTAGCTGTGAGGGTGCTACTGGCTTCTAGCAGGTAGAGTCCATGATGCTGTTAACATCCTATAACACACAGGACAGCCCCCGACAACAAAGAATTATCTAGCCCAGTATGTCAATATTAGTGAGCTAAAAGTTTGAGTAAATCAAATGTGTCCTTAGTGCTCTCACAGCCCTCAATGGCACCCTCACCTCCTTTGTATAATACTTCCCTGGTATACTCTTCTAAAGACATTCACGTGGTTCTCTCCCCTCTCCTCTTTCAGGTTTTAATTCAAATAAGAGCTTCCCAGTAAGACCTTCTTTGACCAGCTTATTAATAATGAAATCCTTATCTCACCCCTCAAAATTCCCTATTAATCTCCTTTGCCTCACTTTACTCCACATACTTATCAACATATGGAATATGACTTATTTGTTTTATTTTCTGGATAGCCTTCTTACAATTTAATCACCATTTGTTGTTGTTGGACCCCCAGTGATGAAAGGAATACCTGACACTTAATAGGTGCTTAATAATTTATTGGTGAACAAATTAATGAACTCAGTTCTAAGAATCTTAAAGAAGAATTCAAATAAATATGTGGCACCTTTTTCAGGTTATAGTACATGCAGTTTTATCAAGTCCTGAGTTAGTATTGATCACAGCATGAGTTTACCCCTGCTCAGTAACAAAGACCAAGGAAAATGGGTTGCTCCTCTACAGGGATAGCATGGGGAGAGATGCCAGATATAGGTGATGGGGGAGGAAGGCAGCAAATCACACTGCCATGTGTGTACCTATGCAACAATCTTCCATGTTCTTCACATGTACCCCCAAACCTAAAATGCAATAAAAAAAAAAAAAGAAAAGAAATCAAATCTTTGTTAAGATTCAAGTGACATGTGCTATAAAATTTCTTTCAGTTATTACCACCTAAGAGAGCACCTAAAGTTAACTAAATAAAAAGAAAATCTGAATTTATTTTTCAGGTTGTTTTTGCCAGAGAAAGCGGGTGCTGGCAAGCTGGAGTCTGTAATTATGTAACTATGATAGTGATTTCCCCTATTCCTACAAGTCCACACTCATGTACCACTCTCTCAGGTACACTTATGGAAAGAAGTGAACTAAAAAAAAATTCCCTTGCTGGGCATAAGGGCGATGGTATATACTAAGAACCTTCTCTACTTATAGACTTTACCATTCTTTTTCAAAAGGTTAAATTTTAAAAATAATTATGGATTTCAGGGTTATAAGTGCATATATTCAATATATCCATTTTGTTAAATGGATACATTATATAGTGATGAAGTCTAGACTTTTACTGTAACTATCACTTGAACAGTGTACATTGTACCCATTAAGTAATTTCTAATCCTTCGCCCACCTCCTACCCTCCCCACTTTTTGAGTCTCCAATTTCTATTATTCCCCATTCTATGTTCATGTGTACACATTGTTTCATTCCTGCTTATAAGTGAAAACATGCAGTATTTGACTTTCTGAGTTATTTCACTTAAAATAATGTCCTCCAGTTCCGTTCCTGTTATTACAAAAGACATGATTTCATTCTTTTTTATGTCATCCATTACCATTCTTATCCATAAACAAATTGTGTATACTTGGAAAGAGGGAAACAGTTACCACGCCTATAATCCCAGCACTTTGGGAAGCCGAGGCGGGCGGATCACCTGAGGCCAGGAGTTCAAGACCAGCCTGGCCAACAAGGTGAAACTCCATCTGTGCTAAAACTACAAAAATTATCCAGACATGGTGGCGCGTGCCTGTAATCCCAGCTACTCGGGAGGCTGAGGCAGGAGAATAGCTTGAACCTGGGAGATGGAGGTTGCAGTGAGCTGAGATCACACCACTGTACTCCAGCCTGGGTGACAGAGCAAGACTC
The DNA here is from genome assembly GCA_036589455.1 of Ateles fusciceps. Taxonomy (NCBI): domain Eukaryota; kingdom Metazoa; phylum Chordata; class Mammalia; order Primates; family Atelidae; genus Ateles; species Ateles fusciceps. The sequence continues at coordinate 133,786 of JAZHEH010003045.1, read as the reverse complement.
CGTCTAAAAAAAAAAAAAAAAATTAGAGTCTACTACAGCAACAGTTCTCTCTTAAGAACTGTTTCAATTAAAATCTCTAGACTATTTTTTATATAAATTAAGGGACAATTTTAGTTAACTCTTATCACATCTGCATTGTTCAGGGGCCTCTCAGAAAATAGAACACTAACTCAAAAAGATTTGATCGTAATCCTTGGAGGTAAGAGAGGTGCTGCTAGATCCCAGTGAGACTTGGGGCCATGGAGGAGTGGATGCCCAGGAGGAGCTCTGGAGCTTTAGGGAACAAAAGCAGCTAATAGCAAAACTTCAATAATATGATCAAAAACTGCCCATGAGTCACTGTGGAACTTGTATCACAGACTTTCTCTCTATAAAAAGGACAAAATGAACTCCTCAAGAATCTGTCCAGTGAGAAGAATTTTCTTTTACTATGGTCTATCAGGGCTACCCCTTGTGAGGCTGTAATACAGTAACACTGCTTCCAACTGGTTTAATCACGCACATGCAGATTTATCCACAAATCAGCCCCATGCTTTCGCTGACTCTTTTAACTTGTCCTAGAGTAGTACTTCCTTTGAAGCCATAAGTGAGATTTGACAGAAAGGTAGCTAAGTAGTAGAACTAGATGTACTGAGAGCCTGACCATATGCGCATGCAGTGTAGTTGCGTAATTAAAGCTGCTTAGCATAGTATCCGATATTTCATTTTCAGTAAAGGAAATAGAACACTGTTCTATAAATTCAAATCATGTGTATATGAGTCAGATAGCACTTCATCTACAATGGGAAGCTGAGGTTGCATGGTCACTTGATTGTGTATACTCAGGCATTCATTCTCTATCTGGATCTAGAGGAGACCAGGCTCTCATTTTCAAATGGGGGATAGTTTCCGGCAAAATATAGATGGCTCTCCTCCAAAACCCTAGAGGTCACAGTCATTGCTCTGATTCTTTTACTGTGGCTTGTCTACATGCCACAGTTACTTTAAGTATCATTGACATGCCTGAACTTGTTATAAACCCTCTCTTATTCTAGGTGCCATTCAAAACTAACTAGCTCCTGAGTTACCCAAATTGATCGGAAGAGCACTCCCGAATGTAGTTTGTATTGTTTCAAAGATCTAGCAATTGTGTTTCATTCTTCACTGGGGAACATTCAAGTTGTAGAAACCTTTTTCTTACTTTAGAGGTGATATTTCAATGTGCCCTAGATTACTGGAAATCCAGTAAATTTAGTGGTGTGACCCATAGAACTTTCCAAGGATTATATGTCCTTATTTTGGCATCCAGGGGTGCTGGCTACTTCCTGGTCACCCAGGTTCAATTAGCATAATCAATGTAATAAACTGGAGTGATGATTTGAGGGACATGAATAAAATTACAGACTTTGTGCATTATGTTCAAGCAAGTGCATAAGGGTTTTTATGCTCCTTATATAAGACAGAATACGTACCACTTCTCTTGCCCAAAAAAGCAAACAACTTCGGAATTTATTTACTAATTTGCACTGAAAAGGAAGTGTTTGCTAGATTAGTAACTCTGTACCAGTTGTCAGTATCAATGGCAATATGTTCTAGTAAAAAATACCTTAATTGGAACAACAGCTGGCATCACCCTATGATTAAATTTACAGTAATATACAGTCATTTCTTGAGACTGCTCGATATGTGAGTTAGATGAGAAGCACTGACACTGTACTTTTTAATATTTTTTGAATTTATTTTTAATTTTTATTTATTTTGTTATTTTACTGTTATTATTCTTTATACTTTAAGTTTTGGGATACATGTGCAGAATCGTGCAGGTTTGTTAGCATGGGTATACATGTGCCATGGTGAGTTTGCTGAACCCATCAACCCATCACCTACATTAGGTATTTCTCCTAAGACTATTCCTCCTTTAGCCTCCCCCACCCCATGGCAGACCCTGGTGTGTGATGCTCCCCTCCCTGTGTCCATGTGTTCTCATTGTTCAACTGCTACTTATGAGTGAGAACATGCAGTGTTTGGTTTTCTGTTCCTGTGTTAGTTTGCTCAGAATGATGGTTTCCAGCTTCATCCATGTCCCTGCGAAGGACATAAGCTCATCCTTTTTATGGCTGCATAGTATTCCGTGGTGTATATGTGCCACATTTTCTTTATCCAGTCTATCACTGATGGGCATTTGGGTTGGTTCCAAGTCTTTGCTATTGTTAATAATGCTGCAATAAACCTACGTGTGGATTTTGTTATTTTTTCTGGTTATGTGATGGATTGCATTTATTGCTTTGCGTATGTTAGCCAGCCTTGCATCACAGGGATGAAGCTGACTTGATCATGGTGGATAAGATTTTGATGTGCTGCTGGATTCGGTTTGGCAGTATTTTATAGAGGATTTCCACATTGATGTTCATCAGGGATATTGGCCCTGAAATTTTTTTTTTTTGTTGTGTCTCTGCAAGGTTTTGGTATCAGGATCATAGCTGGCCTCCATAAATGAGTTAGGACAGAATCTCTCGTTTCTATTTTTTGGAATAGTTTCAGAAGGAATGGTACCAGCTCCTCTTAGTACCTCTGGTAGAATTCAGCTGTGAATCTGTCTGGTCCTGGGCTTTTTTGGGTTGGTAGGCTATTAATTACTGCCTCAATTTCAGAACTTGTTATTGGTCTATTCAGGGATTTGACTTCTTCCTGGTTTAGACTTGGGAGGGTATATGTGTCCAGGAATTTATCCTTTTCTTCTAGATTTTCTAGTTTATTTACATAGAGGTGTTTATAGTATTCTCTGATGGTAGTTTGTATTTCTGTGGATGAGTGGTGATATCCCCTTTATCATTTTTTATTGTGTCTATTTGATTCTTCTCTCTTTCTTCTTTATTAGTCTGCCTATTGGTCTATTTTGTTAATCTTTTCAAAAAACCACCTCCTGGATTCATTGATTTTTTTTTTTTTTTTTTTTTTTTTTTTTTTTTTGAGATGAAGTCTTGCTCTGTCACTCAGGCTGGAGTGCAGTGGCATAATCTCGACTCACTGCAACCTCCACCTCCTGGGTTCAAGCGATTCCTTGCCTCAGCCTCCCAAGTAGCTGGAATTACAGGCACATGCCACCACACCCAGCTAATTTTTGTATTTTTAGTAGAGACGGGATTTCTTTGTTGGCCAGGATGGTCTCGATCCCTTGACCTCGTGATCCACCCACCTCAGTCTCCCAAAGTGCTGGGATTACAGGTGTGGAGCCACTGCACCTGGCCAGATTCACTGATTTTTTTGAAGGGTTTTTCGTGTCTTTATCTCCTTTAGTTCTGCTCTGATCTAGTTATTACTTGTCTTCTGCTAGCTTTTCAATTTGTTTGCTCTTGCTTCTCCATTTTTTTAATGGTGATGTTAGGGTGTTGATTTTATATCTTTTCCAGTTTCTCCCATGGGCATTTAGTGCTATAAATTTCCCTCTAACCACTGCTTTAGCTGTGTCCCAGAGATTCTGGTGCATTGTGTCTTTGTTGTTACTGATTTCAAAAAACTTCTTTATTTCTTCCTTAATTTTGTTATTTACCCTACTCAAGAGCAGGTTGTTCAATTTCCAGATAGTTGTGTGGTTTTTAGTGAGTTTCTTAATCCTGAGTTCTAATTTGATTGCACTGTGGTCTGAGAGACTGGTTGTTATGATTTTCCATTTTTTTGCATTTGCTTGGGAGTGTTTTACTTCCAATTATGTGGTCAATTTTAGAGTGAGTGCAATGTGGTGCTGAGAAGAATGTATATTCTGTGGATTTGGGGATGGAGAGTTCTGAAGATGTCTATTAGATCCGCTTGGTCCAGACCTGAGTTCAAGTCCTGAATATCCTTGTTAATTTTCTGTCTCGTTGATCTGTCTAATATTGACAGTGGGGTGTTAAAGTCTCCCACTATTATTATGTGGGAGTCTATGTGTCTTTGTAGATCTCTAAGAACTTGCTGTGAATCTGAGTGCTCCTGTATTGGGTGCATATATATTTAGGATAGTTAGCTCTTCTTGTTGTGTTGATCTTTTTATCATTATGTAATGACCTTCTTTGTCCTTTTTGATCTTTGTTGGCTTAAAGTCTGTTTATTAGAGACTAGGATTGCAACCACTGCTTTTTTTTTCCTTTCCATTTGCTTGGTAAATATTCCTCCATCCTTTTATTTTGAACCTATGTGTGTCTTTGCATGTGAGATGGGTCTCCTGAATACAATACATCAGATAGGTCTTGACTCTTTATCCAGTTTGTGAGTCTGTGTCTTTTAATTGGTAGCATTTAGCCTGTTTACATTTAAGGTTAATATTGTTATGTGTGAATTTAATCCTGTCATTATGATGCTAGCTGGTTATCTTTCCCATTAGTTGATGCAGTTTCTTCATAGTGTTGATGCTCTTTACAATTTAGTATGTTTTTGCAGTGGCTGGTACTGGTTTTTCCTTTCCATATTTAATGCTTCCTTCAGGAGCTCTTGTAAGGCAGGCCTGGTGGTGTCAAAATCTCTCAGCATTTGCTTGTCTCTAAAGGATTTCATTTCTCCTTCACTTATGAAGCTTAGTTTGAAATTCTAGGTTGAAAATTCTTTTCTTTAAGAATGTTAAATATTGGTCCCCACTCTCTTCTGGCTTGTAGAGTTTCTGCAGAGAGATCTGCTGTTAGTCTGATGGGCTTCCCTTTGTGGGTAACCCGATCTTTCTCTCTGATTGCTATTAACATTTTTTCCTTCATTTCAACCTTGGTGAATCTGATGATTATGTGTCTTTGAGTTGCTCTTCTCAAGGAGTATCTTTGTGGTGTTCTTTGTATTTCCTAAATTTGAATATTGGCCTGTCTTGCTAGGTTGGGAGAGTTCTCCTGGATAATATCCTGAAGAGTGTTTTCCAGCTTTGTTCTATTCTTCCTGTCACTTTCAGGTACACCAATCAACTGTAGGTTTGGTCTTTTTACATAGTCCCATATTTCTTGGAGGCTTTGTTTGTTCCTTTCCATTCTTTTTTCTCTAATCTTGTCTTCACACTTTATTTTATTAAGTTGATTTTCAATCTCTGATATTCTTTCTTCTGCTTGATCAATTCAGCTATTGATACTTGTGTATGCTTCACGAAGTTCTCCTGCTGTTTTTTCAGTTTCATTAGGTCATTTGTATTCTTCTCTAAACAGGTTATTCTAGTTAGCAATCCCTGTAACCTTTTATCAAGGTTCTTAGCTTCCCTGCAGTTGGGTTAGAACATGCTCCTTTAGCTTGGAGGAGTTTGTTATTACCCACCTTCTGAAGCCTACTTATGGCAATTTATCAAACTCATTCTCTGTCCAGTTTTGTTCCCTTGCTGGCGAGGAGTTGTGATCCTTTGGAGGAGAAGAGGCGTTCTGGTATTTGGCATTTTCAGCCTTTTGGACCACATCTTCATGGATTTATCTACCTTTGGTCTTTGATGTTGGTGACCTTCGGATGTGGTTTATGTGTGAATGTACTTTTTGTTGATGTTGATGCTGTTGCTTTCTGTTTGTTAGTTTTCCTTCTAACAGTCCCCTCTGCTGCATGTCTGCTGGAGTTGCTGGAGGTCCACTCCAGGCCCTGTTTGCCTGGGTATCACCAGCTCCCTGGCTTCAGCCCCCTTTCCAGAGGAGTGAATGTTGCTGTCTCGCTGGAATTCCAGGTGCCACTGGGGTATGAGAAAAAAAAACCTCCTACAACTAGTTCAGTGTCTACCCAAACGTCCACCCAGTTTTGTGCTTGAAACACTGGGCCCTGCTGGTGTAGGCACCCAAGGGAATCTCCTGCTCTGCAGTTTATAAATACCATAGGAAAAGCGTATTATTTGGGCCAGAGTGTACAATTCCTCATGGCATAGTCCCTCAAGGCTTCCCTTGGCTAGGGGAGGAGTTGCCCCAACCCCTTGTGCTTCCCAGGTGAGATGACACCCCACCCTGCTTCTGCTTGCACTCCATTGGCTGCAACCACTGTCTAACCAGTCCCAATGAGATGGACCACGTACCTCAGTTGGAAATGCAGAAATCACCCACCTGCCTTCTGTGTTGTTCTCGCTGGGAGCTGCAGACTGAAGCTGTTCCTATTCGGCTGTCTTGCCCAGGAATCTACCTTTTAAGATTTTTAGGTAGTACTAAGCTCTGAAATCCTCTAGTGATATGGTAGTATTTTGTCTTACTATTTTGGAAGAGCACATTCCCATTCTTCAAATTGCCCCCTCACTTTTTTGAGACAAGGTCTTGCTTTGTCATCTAGGATGCAGTGCAGTGGTACCATCATAGCTTACTGCTTCCTCAAACTCCTGGGTTCAAGTGATCCTTCTGCCTCAGCCTCCCATGTATGGGACTATGGGTACATACCACCACACCCAACTAACTTTTTAAATTTTTTGTAGAGTTGGGGTCTCCCCTTTGTTGCCCAGGCTGGTCTTGAACTCCTAGCTTCAAGTGATCCTCTCACCTTGGCTTCCTAAAGTGCTAGTATTATAGGCATGAGCCACCTTGCCCAGCTCCTTTCCTTAATTGCTCTCACTCCGTGGATTCAGGAACCAATGTGGAGTTACTGCTAGTTGCTTCATAAATCTGTTGCCAGTGTGAACTCAGTAACTAAGGAGATGACCGCAGGATAAGTCTGTGGTCTCTGTGACACCACTATTGATGGAATTAGTCCAGACCTCATTGTATATCTGAATTCCCTAAGCTGCCACTTGACTAGTAGATCAAAGTGGGAAGTCCAAATTCCCAGGTATTAAAGACAATTTGTAGCTAGTATCTAATGATGCCCAAAAGTTTAGGGTATCTTCTTTCAATGGGACCCATACATGCTACTAAATGGCTGTCATTTCCTCTAGGATAAGGTTCAGAGGTGTCACTGTAATCATTTCTGGCTGCATTCTAGTGACATCTTCTAATGTCACATATAATCTTCCCATCAGTCAAGGCCCTCTGAGTCTCTAAACTGACTTGAGTCAAGCTTCTTCTCACTGTGTAAAAAATTTGAAATATTACCAGATAGTCTAAAAAGACATTGTTTGAAGCAGGGTATTTTCCCTCACCCCTTCATGGGATTCGTGGAAGGGGTTGCCCCATTTACTCAGCCCACAGCACTCAAATCCTCATAGGAGGGAGCATGTGAGTGAATGAGGCACAAACATGAGTGCTGGAGTCAGCAGGCTACTCCTGCACCAGCAGGAGCAAAATACACTCACTCAAACCCATTGTGTCCACCCCTCATGGGAGCCGGTGTACAGGTGAGTGGGTGCAGGAGCCAGGACAAGTGCTTTTGAGTGCCAGCAGAAGCCAACCTCATGCCGGCCTCGTGGCAGCATCTGGGGCAGACATGCCCATGACCCCTGAAGCCTCAGAAGGAGTGTTACAGTGCTCTTTTGGCTCTGCTGTCTGCAGAAGGCTTAAGTGTTAACAGCTCAGTGGACCCTTTGCCTTTTTGTGTGAGGTGGCTGTCTTCTGCCAGTGATAGCAAAGGGTCAATGTGACAGCCTTTTGCATCTCCATTCATGGCACCAGAACTCTTGTCTGGTGTCCAGGAGAAATGAGGTCACATGAACAAATTGAAGGATGATAAATGCAGGGAATTGTATTGCCAATGGAGGTGACTCTCAGTGGGAAGGGGAGCTGCAAAGGACACGGGGATGGAAGGTCATCTTCCCCTGAAGTCCGGACATCTCCAGCTAGATTTTTCTCCAAAGTTACACTGTCAAGCTGTCCCTCTGAAGTCAAGCCACTTCTCTCCGATGTCCAACCGTAGTCTCCAATGTCCAGCTGCTTCTCCTCTGTGCCAGCTGAGTACTGGGGTTTTTATAGGCAAAGGATGGGGGGAACCAGGCAGGCCATGAGTGGTTTTGGAAAAGACAAGATTCAAAGTGGGAAAACTAGGATGTAAGTTCTCATTTTGGGCCATGGTTTCAGGCTTGAGGGTGGGGTTTTGTTGGGGGACCTGAGCTTATCTGCCTAGAATTTCTCTGCCTCTTGCCTCTATCATTGTATCAAATACACCATTTCATGAGTCCACCAAAATTTAGGCTGCAGCAATGTTTTGCCTTTATTTGGCAACCTGAGGTTGTTATTTCTTTGTGAATCCACTAATTAATAGAAACGTAAGTTGCATGAGAACATGCATTACTTACTTTCATTGCTCAACTCAGTTATTTCACTGGGAAGGAGGAGGAATACAGGAACACATTGTGATCATCTTATTGTTAACTATTCATGTATTCATTCAACAAATATTTATGGAACGTCTACTACACCTCAGACACTATTCTAGATACTAGAGATACAACAGTGACAAAATCAGGAAAAATGTATTTGCCCTCCTATGCAGCTTTCATACTGCTAGATGAAGACCAACAGCCAAGATAAGTAGATAAATATATTGTATTTTAGATGGCAATAATACAAATAAAAACAAATAGAGGTGATGGAGGTGACAATTTGGGGGGCTACTTGATAGTAATTTTAAGTAAACTGACTAGGTAAGTCCACACCGAGGTGACATTTGATTGAAGACCTGAAGGAGGTAAGGGGATGAGCTCTGCAGGTGTCTGGGGTCAGAACAACCAAGACAAAGAAAACAGTAAGTGTACATGTCTAGGGGAGGAACCGTGCCAGGTATGTTTGAGGAACAGAGAATACCAATAAGTGATGCAAAAATAATTGAGAAAAATATTGTAGATTAAATAAAAGAGTTAGCAAAACTTAAAGTTAGCACTAGGAGAATTTTTAAAAACTTATACTTTTTTCATTATGCAGTGATTTAAAATACTAGAAAGCAGCAAGGAAATTTCTAATGATATGGGGCAAATACAGAATGATCTGAATATAGAACTCTATGTATTATATGACCCCAAATCTATAAAATTATATATCATTATCAAATGACATAAACTAGTAGGGATATTCCCCAAAAGATTTTTCTGAGTTGTAGGATTTGAGAAATATTTTTTTCCCTCCTTATTCTTTCTATAATGTATACACTTTTTTTTTTTAAGCTTTGCTTTATTTTATATTCTCTAAAGAAACTGTATTTTTTTAAAAATAGCAGTTAAGAGCTAAGAATTTATATCAGACAAACCTCAGTTGAAGTGCTGGATCTATTTACTTACCAACTGTGTTACGCTGGACAAGTGACCTTAGCAGTGTCCAAATATATGAAATACGGATAAGAATAATGATCTTATAGGGCTGTTTTAGATCATTAAGTGTGATAATGTTGATAAAGGTGTTATGATCTGTCATAAATTCTCAATAAATGATAACTAGTGATTATTAATCGACAGTGTAGCTTTTGTAATCAGATAATTTCTTAAGGGACAGAAAGACGTAAAACTCGTCAGCTAACACATATGTATGCTAAATGATAACCTCTCCTCTCTGAATTTCAAAACAGTAATATTTCAGAGGATTTCTACTCAGAATTCCCTTCACAGCCACTGCTTCTTTAGTGGTTCAAGCAGGATTCTATTCTGGATCTAAGAGTATAAATAAGAGAAGAGGTTTATTGTAGTTTCAATAAATGCATTATTTCTCATTTTAAAAGTTCTACATAGATGTTATAAACAATTTGGATCAGGTATGTTATATGAGAAAAAATAAAGCCAGTGATTACCAGATAATCACTACAATCTGTATGTGTTTCCAATATTTTACATTATGTCTTGAAAATCTGAAAAATGTTTATATATATGTATGCATGATTTGATTAATACAAAATAACATTTTGAAATTACTTTTAGTTTTTCATAACTTAAATAACAATACGAATATTTTGTTTATCTTAAAGAGGATTTTAAAACATAATAAAGAAAATGTACTTAGGTTTAAATTTTAAAACATACTAAATAAAATGGTACTTAAGTTTAAATTTTCAATAAAATTAGATAGATGAATCATGTATTATAACATTACCAATTCTTCTTCAGAAATTGCTCTTGTTTCACCGGACTGAGCATTCAAGACTAAAAGTTAAATTAAATGTGCTTTTTATCTGAAATAAACGTGAACCTCTACATAAAGAACATTTTTATTTATTACATTTTCTTCTAAAACATTTTAAAATGCTAAACATATAAGCAGTGGCAGTGCACTAACTATCAGTAATTATAACCCTATTCATTGTTTTAAAGTGCTTATTCCTAGGCCATTCGAGCCTGTCAGCGTATTTTCAATTTAATATGCCAAGGTCAAATGCACTCTAGAGATATTTCTTAATGGAATTTTTAGGCAAGTTCATGCTATTGTACAGTAGACTAAACAATTTGATGACCAGCACATTTAGAGTACATATTATGTAATTTCAGAGAGCTTTGAACATGAAGAGGTACCTTCTAAATGCTAAATACTATCTTTGGTCATTCCTTCTGAAGAAAAGATGGAAAAAATAATTTTGCTGACTTTAGTGAGACAAAGTATAGATTAATTGTAAGTGTACATTTCATTCTTTCAGTAATTACTGCAGTAGGCTTAAGAGATGTATAAGAAACTTTCAAATGGACAGTGAGGAAAGCAAGATAGAATGGCTGAAGAACTTGGCTGTCATTAATTTGCTAACAATTGTGCACACATCAATATTATGAAATCATGTTATAGAAGGCAAACCATCCATTAACTAACTTACGAATGTAACATTAAATTTCAGAAGCATTTATTTTCTCCTATTAATCTAAAGGAGATTTAAAAAGCTATTAAGCATATTTTAAATAATGCTATATTTTAAATAATGTTGCCCTCAGCCATTTTAATGTTATGACAGGAATACTCTAGTGTTTATCAAAATGAATTTTAGACATTGAACACAGTTATTCTGTTCTTAAAATAATTTTCTTCCTTAGATTTCTCATTTACTGAGTTTCTCATATTTCTCCATTTATTTGTTCAACGCTCTTTCCACATCTCATTTTTGGACTCCTCTCCACTTTCCTAACTTATTATTGGTGATTTTTAAAAAACCATCTTCTCTTTGTATACCTTAAGCCTCTCACTTGAATATTTTTATGGAATATCCTTATTTTGTTTTCCAAGTAAATTCAGATAATAACTAAATGTTAGTATCCTAGACTCATTCCAACGGCCGATTTCTAATTCCCAACTTTTTTTTTATACCTACCCAGTTAGTACACTACTAAGTTTCAAAAATCCGTCTAAGGTATCTCATAAATCTCCTCTCTCCCCCTCCAATAGTTATTGCTATAACCATAAAATAAAATAAGAAGACATAGGCCAGGTGTTGGGGCTCATAGCTGTAATCTCAGTGCTTTGGAAGGTCAAAGTAGGAAGATTACTTGAGGCCAGTAGTTTGAGACTAGCCTAGGCAACATAACAAGACCCTGTCTCTACAACAACAATATAATAAATAAAAACATTTAAAAATTAGCTGGGCATGGTGGGATATGCCTGTAGTCCCAGCTACTCAGGAGGGTGAGGCAAGAGGACGGCTTTCATCCAGGAGTTTGAGGTTATAGTGAGCTATAATCACACCACTGCACTTCAGCCTGAGTGACAGAGCAAGACCCTGACTCTCGAATGAAAAAAAAAAAAAAAAGGTAAGATCTATTTCTCTAGACAACAATAGCCAATAGACTTTCTGCAGTGATAGAAATATTCTATATCTCTGTTGTCCAATACAGTAGCCTTTAGGGGAGTTATTGAACACTTGTAATGTGATTAGTGCAACTGATGAATTTACCTTTAGTTTATTTAATTTTAATTAACTTTAATTTAAATTTGAATAGGTATATATGGCTACTAGCTACTGTATTGGACAACATAGCCCTAGAATATTTTGTGTAGTTTGACTTAAACTCAGATGTTCCCGGATAAAGACCTTCCAATCTTTCTAAATGCAAGAAACTGTAGACTTTATTTCACTGCTTAGAGACTATCAAAGTCTATTCCTATGCTGCTATTTAGTCCATATTCCATAGGTTCACATGTAAGGTCCACTTTGATCTGGTTCAATCACATGTTTTCAGTTAAGTTTTTATTAATGTAATTCTTGTGTACTCTAATCCACCCAAATTAAATTATTTTGTTAGGAATCCATAGCTTATGCTTTCTCTGCACTCATCATTTCACTCATCTAGTATTCTCTTCTAGAAATCCTTTGCCCAAACTGCATTTTCAAATCGTCTTAGCTGTTAAGTTTATGTTGCCACTTATTTCATGAAGCCTTTTCAATTTCTCCGGCTTAAGCAAGCTCTCCTTGCACTGAATCATTCTAGTTATCTATCTTTATTTCCTCTTGACATAGATTTATTTATCATTACATAATTTTATAAGCTCTTTGAGGTCATGTTCCAAATCTGATTTATGCCATAATCCTTAGCCTTGGTCCACTGTCTAGCACATTGAACATCCAAAATAACTGGTTATCAAATGAATGGATTAAATAATAACTGAGTGAATGTTGACACTAGAATTTGAAAATTTTATCATTATTGAGAACAATCCAAGTGAAGGTAATTAAACCATTAGATAAATATGAATTTATAAATAGGTACATCCTATGTATGGGAACATGTTGTATACATACTCCCAAATATGCAAGTAATCTTTTCAGTTATAAGCTAATTGTTTGCATATTTTACACAAATGGTTAGCATTTTTATATGCATATGCAACACATATAAATTGTTTTTTATTTCCTGTAAAAAGTATATTTTTTATTTTTCTAGATAATTGACTCTTACTTCTCACATGCATAGCAATCTTATAATTATATACTACAAAATAAAATGTTGTATGAAAATATTTATTTTAAACCAGAATATTTTGTTAAATTGAAAAGATTTTTTTCCACCATGAGCATTTGTTTGCCATCTGTATACAGTCCATGTAAACTGCTCATTACTATTATCTTGAATAGCGGACATCCTGTTCCCTTAGAACTATTGAATTGTGGCAGTTACTAATGAATTTAAAATCTTGCCAGTTGTATTGGCTCATGCCTATAATCCCAGCACTTTGGGAGGCCTAAGTGGGAAGATTGCTTGAGCCCAGGAGTTCAACGCTGCAGCAAGCTATGATTGTGCCACTGCACTCCAGCCTGGATGACAGAGTGAGACTCTGTATCATGAAAATAATTTTTTAAAAATCTGATACTGTATTTAGTAGTTTTGAACTGTATGGATCCTGAGAAGTTCATTATTTCCAAAGAAACATTAATCCTAAATAGCAAATAGGTATATTAATAGTATAAACACAATCCCAATGATCTATAATAGAATGTTTTTCAATAACAAACATTGCCTTATTTTGTTACAAAAATCAATAATTCCACTGTAAATAGGATTAAATGACAAACTGCAGTAAGGATGGCATGAAACAGGGTTCAATTGTTAAAGAAGGCTCACAGGACCAACTATGACAAGGCTTACAAATCTACAGTTCACTGCATTAAAGGGCTATAATAAGGCAACAGCATTTAGCAGGATATGGATCACAGCCAAAGGCACTCTCACAATAAGGGTTCAGAGAAGCTAGGCATAAGCTCCTACTATCTTTTTGCAAAGACCATACCAAGATGCACCTTTATTCTCAGACCAGGAGCAAACTTTTTTTTCTCATGTTGGTAACCACCTCTGTGTGGACAGAAAATTACAGAACCAGAGAGCCCAAAATAGAGTGTCAGTCAGGACTTTTATAGTCTGAGTTTCATGTAGACGTATTTCTGCAACATAACCAGCCACAATACAGAGCCCTCCAATTAATTCATGAAGGTCAGGTGCAAATCATCAACCTCAATTTTTTCAATAAATAATGTTGGCATGCAAATCACCCTCAAAACTCCTTAGCCCCATAGTTACAAAGCAATACTAATAGTCACTATAGTTTGTGCCTTTGTTATGATGAGTGCAGTGCAAGTACTGATCTTATTTTAGTAAAACAACTGAGAACAATTCCAGGTCTGTGGGAATTAACTCTCACATCACAGAAACCAAATAACAGGAGCTATTTCTTGCAACACATAAAAGTGACAAAGGATTAGTATTCGAAATATATAAGAGCCACTTGTAAATTAAAAAGACAAAGAGAAAACCATGAAAAGGAAGGGAAAACACAAATATTAAACACATACGCATACACACAAACTCACTAATGATTTAGGAATGGTGTTAAAAATATAACACTCATCAGATTGCCAATTATTTCAAAGTCTGTATAATAGTTTCAATAAGAGTCTGGGTAGTCAGAAGCCCCAATATGCTGCCATGGTAGTGTAAAATGGTACAGTCACTTAAAAGAGCAATTTGGCAAGCCTTACAATAATTAGGGATGTTTACACCATAAGATTAACTACTCAATTTACAGGAATGTATCTTAGAGAAACTAGAAAATGTAACATAGGGAAACATTTACACGCTTATTTAAAACAACATTGTTCATAATCATGAAAAATTAGAAGCAATATACTGCCTATACATAGAAAAATAGAATAATAAATTATATATTTATTCAATGAAGTACTCAGTAGAAGTTGAAGTAAATGAGTAAATACTCTTGTATTAAGAGTCAAGATTGCAATGTTATACAACTCCTGAATTGTGTATGTGTTATTAACACTAAAATTTTAAAACATAAAGTTGAGAGAACTCAAGTTTCAGAAAGATACAATAATATTACGTCACTTATATGAAGCTTCAAAAGACAAAAATGTATAACATATTATTTATGGATCTATACAAATGTAGCAAAATAGAAAACTTAGAAAATAGAAATACAACTTTCTGGATAGTGAGTACCTTTGGGGAGAAGAGTTAAGAAGTGTTATCAACTAGAGGTCCAAAAGATTTTTCTATGAAATCAAGGACTTATAGTAATTGTGGCACAATACTAACTAAACTGTTTAGAAAATAAAATCTGTGTCTCCTAGAATTTGGCTTACAGATGGACAAATGAAAGGTTTGCATCTGAAAAAAGTTCTACCAAATAGACAGGAAGACCATGACAGTCAAACTACTCACACATCAGAAATAGAAATACATGATTTTTTAAATGTAAAAACAATCTAAAATAGATTAAATGTGGATTTTATGTAAGGGAGCCTGCCTGGGTTTCCTCCTAAAAGTATTGGATCCTTCCTAAGATTGTTGCCTAGTTGAAGAATATGATCCTAGCCTAAAAATAGACTTTGCTGAAGTTGCTTATCATCTTAAGTAGATTTTGGGCTGAGACGATGGGGTCTTCTAAATATACAATCATGTCATCTGCAAATAGAGAGCAGTTTGACTTCCTCTTTCCTAATTGAATACCCTTTATTTCCTTTTCTTGCCTGATTGCTCTGGTTAGAACTTTCAATACTATGTTGAATAGGAATGGTGAGAGAGGTACCCCTTGTCTAGTGCCAGTTTTCAAAGGGAATGCTTCCAGTTTTTGCCCATTCAGTATGATAATGGCTGTGGGTTTGTCATAGATAGCTTTTATTATTTTGAGATACCTTCCATCGATACCTATTGAGAGTTTTTTATCATAAAGGGCTGTTGAATTTTGTCGAAAGCTTTCTCTGCATCTATTGAGATAATCATGTGATTTTTGTCTTTGGTTCTGTTTATGTGATGGATTACATTTATAGATTTGTGTATATTGAACCAGCCTTGCCTCCCCGGGATGAAGCCTACTTGATCGTGATGGATAAGCTTGTTGATGTGCTATTGGATTTGGTTTGCCAGTATTTTATTGAAGATTTTTGCATCAATGTTCAGCATGGATACTGGCCTGAAATTTTCTTTTTTTAGTTGTGTTTCTGCCAGGTTTTGGTATCAGGATGATGTTGGTCTCATAAAAATGAGTTAGAGGAGGATTCCCCTCTTTTTGTATTGTTTGGAATAGTTTCAGAAGGAATGGTACCAGCTCCTCTTTGTATGTCTGGTAGAATTTGGCTGTGAACCCATCTGGACCTGGGCTTTCTTTTTTGTTTGGTAGGCTATTAATTGCTACCTCGACTTTAGACCTTGTTATTAGTCTATTCATGAATTCAGCTTCTTCCTGGTTTAGTTTTGGGAGGGTGTAAGTGTCCAGGAATTTATCCATTTCTTCTAGATTTACTGGTTTATGTGCATAGAGTTGTTTGTAGTAATCTCTTATGGTAGTGTGTATTTCTGTGGAATTGGTGGTGATATTCCCTTTGTCATTTTTTATTGCATCTATTTGATTCTTCTCTCTTTTCTTTTTTATTAGTCTGGATAGCAGTCTATAGATTTTCCTGATCTTTTCAAAAAACCAGCTCGTCAATTTATTGATTTTTTTGAAGGTTTTTTTTTTTTTTTCTCTATCTCCTTCAGTTCTGCTCTGATCTTAGTTATTTCTTGTCTTCTGCTAGCTTTTGTATTTGTTTGATCTTGCTCCTCTAGCTGTTTTAATTTTGACGATAGGGTATCAATTTTAGAACTTTCCTTGTTTCTCATGTGGGCATTTAGTGCTATAAATTTACCTGTAGACACTGCTTTAAATGTGTCCCAGAGATTCTGGTATGTTGTGTCTTTGTTCTCATTGGTTTCGAAGAACCTCTTTATTTCTGCCTTCATTTCATTATTTATTCATGCACACGTATATTGATTGTGGCACTGTTTACAATAGCAGAGACTTAGAACCAAC
Organism: Ateles fusciceps; assembly: GCA_036589455.1. Classification (NCBI taxonomy): domain Eukaryota; kingdom Metazoa; phylum Chordata; class Mammalia; order Primates; family Atelidae; genus Ateles; species Ateles fusciceps. The sequence continues at coordinate 117,215 of JAZHEH010003045.1, read as the reverse complement.
CCTAATGCCCATCAACGATAGACTGGATAAAGAAAATGTGGCACATATATACCATGGAATACTATGCATCCCTAAAAAAGGATGAGTTCATGTCCTTTGCAGGGACATGGATGAATCTGGAAACCATCATTCTCAGCAAACTGACACAAGAACAGAAAACCAAACACCACATGTTCTTACTCATAAGTGGGTGTTGAACAATAAGAACATGTACACAGGGAGGGGAACATCACACACTGGAGTCTGTTGGGGGTGGGGGCTAGGGGAGCGATAGCAGGGGGGTGGGGAGGGATAACATTAGGAGAAATACCTAATGTAGGTGAAGGGGGGATGGAGGCAGCAAACCACCATGGCATGTGTATACCTGTGTAACAATCCTGCAAGATCTGCACATGTACCCCAGAACTTAAAGTATAATAAAAAAAAAAAAAAATAGAAACTGAGGAAATTGTCTTACACTGCAAGCCAGAATGGAGATATTTGCAAAGTCAGGAGTGGTGAACTTAAATGGCTTCAGTTGTAATAGTTTTCAGTAATTCTCCACAAACACAGAAAAGCACTCCATGTAATAATAATTGATATTAAGAATCTGCCATACCTAGAGGAAATGATAAAGGAAAAATATCTGTCATTTAACAAAATTATTCTTGATCTTATAGGCTGTCCATTTGGGAAGGAGAGTGAGGAAAGAAATGGAAATTTAAGGCAGAGTAGAGATGATGAAGATGAAGAACCACATAATATTGAAGAGTGGGCATTATAGGATATAGGATATAGGATATAAGATATAGGATATAGGATATAGGACTGGACCAAGCAAGAGAATCAGCTCCTAATTAAATAACACAATGGAAATTTGATAAGTGTAAGAAACTGGAAATTTTAATTGTGAAAATGAGACTGTTTATGACTAAGTGTGGCCAAAGATCTTTTCATTATCTAATAGTAATCATAAATGTTATGAGATCTGCCTGAAATTTCATTTTAGGCCATGGGAGAAATAGCCCTACAGCTGGTGTAAAGTGTCAGTGAGATGAACAGACATTTTGTATTTATTTATGCCTTAAAAGATGTTATTTTTACATTAAAGGGAGTAATTGTAATTTTACATAAAACAAACAGGGCACAAGAAACATATACATTCCATACAGCAGTTGAAATACAGACTTAAATCTACTCCTTGATGATTTGCAGGCATCGTTATAATAAACTACGAGAGGCAGGTTGAATTTCATGATTATACCATCAATTACTATTAGAATTTCCAGAGTTTGTCCTATTTTTCTGCAAATTACTATTTAATACACATTCCAATCCTGTATATTTGTTTTAAGATAAGAATCTAGAAAATGCCACACTGGAAACATAAAAAGAATTAGGGAATCATTCATATAACACAGATACAATGTGTTGGCTGAGCTTGCCTTTTTTTTTTTTTAATCTGAATTGTTTAGAAAAATTCCTCCATTCCTAATATTTGAGGCTTTTTAAGTGAGAAACCATAATGATTAATGCATTAATTTTCAGGGTAAACTTCAATAATTATCACACAATCCTAAAATAGAAATAATAATTATTTGAGTTATTTGGTTGATGGTATATTTACTGCAAAAGTGTCTATTATATATAACATTAGATGATATCTAAGTAATTTTGACATCTAAGTGATCTCTCTCAATTTTGGAAATATGAAAAATATAAGGTCATAATATTGGTAACTGTTAGCATGATAGGACATACCAACACCTCAGTGAACCCAGAATATATGTTCTACCTGTAGGTTTGAATTATTAGCACTTCAAAACTGGGGCTTAGCCCAGGAGGGCTCATGGGTTTGCCTAGGTAAGAATTTAAGGGTAAACTGGTGATATTAGACAGAATCTTTTACTCAATGGTACTGCTCCTTGTGGAACAGGGCTAAGTGAAAGGCATTGTGCCCACAGTAGACAACATACTGGCTATCGTCAATTTTGTTTATATCCACTTAAACTCACTTCCATTTATATGCAAATTAAGGAGTAGATTAATGCAAATTGTGTGGCTGGTTATTTAGAACATTCTTGGAAGGGGGTGATAACTTCTACGTTGTTGCCATGAAAAAGGGTGTAACTTTTGGGTTGTTGCCATGGCATTTGTAAACTGTCATGGTGCTGGTGGTAGTGTCTTATGCAAAAGAGCAATAAGGGCAGCTAGATATCCCTTTTGTCAACATCTACTGGTTCCTGAAGGTTTCTTTTTCCTGTCTGGACCAGATCCTATTTTGCATCTACTCATTCCAGCAGGAACCAATAAATCATGCACCTTATCAGTATCACTTTCCTGTATATCACACATACACACACGTTTTATTTTTAAATTTCCTACTTGTACCAATGTTCCATTATAATGTTAATTACAAAATATATGCAAATATGAGAAATGTAAAAGTTTTAAAATTTAAGATCAAATAAGCAGTATTTCCACATAGATATTTTACAAGAATGTTCAGCCAGACTAAACTTCATTAGATTCTGGCTTTGAAATTCTTAACTTCTGTTTGAAGTAAAGTATATATATATATATATATATATATATATATATATTATATGATGTCATTAATGCTTTAGTATGTGCTGCTCCTAGAACACCTCATTTTGGAAGTCTGATGACTGTAGAATTTGGTAACCAGAGGAATGCATGTCATAGAAATGAGAAGTTCTTCAAAAATAATCCAAGTAGCAGATATACACTCAGGCATAAATCAAGCAAATATTAAATACAAACATTTGGAAGAATAGGATAGTGTTAGTGATATATATTGGAAAATAAAATATTAAAATAATTACCTGTCTCTAAGATGTAGAAGTGAACACTATTATAGTGCATTTGTGGGGACAGACACATAGGGAATCTTCAGTTACACTAGCATTATTCTAATAATTAATTTGCAAGACACAAGGAAAGTAGAGCCATTGACTTCTGCATAAAGAAGGTTTTCCTATCCTCTAAAAGTAGGATGGAAATACATTATAATTAACACCTTGTTCAGATGAATGCTCATGGCAAACACAAGAGTCTGTAACATAGAGGAAGTAGACAGAGAGAAACTTGTCCTGGGTAACCAGACACATGGATTCACATAAATCATGTTGAATCACTCAAGCGTTTGTATAAACATGTACAGTGACTATTGAGAATAACCATGGTTGTTCAACTTTTGATTAAGTGTAGAGACTGAAAATTGCCTGACTAGAAATTTCATCATAAAAGATCGCAAAATTGCAATGCAAATTTGCAAGTAAGGCGAAAAAAGAGAAAATAATTATAAGACACTAAAGCAATGTTAAAAAAATAAATACAAGATTGTGAATAGGTTCTATACATAATCACTTCTCTGGGTTATTACTGGAGAGGGTTCTGAGATATTTATTGAAGAGAGTTTGGAGGTTAAAATAAAAATCTGACTGCAGCATTCTGCAGTATTCCTGGACTCACAGCTTCGAAAGAAATAAATCTGCACTCTAGAATGAAGAATGTTATGTGGACAGATAATCTAGGGCAGACATCACCAAATTCCAGTAGTGGGTCAAATTGAGTACACTGCCTGTTTTTGTAAGTAAAATTTTATTGGAACAGAGCCACTCTCATTTATTTATGTATTGTCTGTGACTACTTTCACAACATAATAGCACAGTTCACTAGTTACAATACAAATTGTATGTCCTGGGAAGCCTAAAATATTTGCTTTCTTGTCCTTTACAGAAAAAAATATATAATTTATAGTTCCCAAGGGGGAAAAGAAAACACTATTAAAGTCTCTGAAAAGACCTGTAATTGGTATCAACATATTTAATTACTAAATATACATATTTAATTTATGGACAATTATTTTACATACATTTAAACATTTTCTTGATATCCTGAAATTACGTTATATGTGTGTATGTGTGTGTGTGTGTGTAGACCTATTTGGTGGATAACATACAATTTATTCCAGAATGTACGTTTGGGCATTCTCCATCAGTCATCTGGGGTTTCTTTATTCTGTTTTAAAGAAATTTTGTCTCCGACAATATACCATTTTCATATTTCTTCAGACACCAGATCTTAGAATATATGTAATAAAACTGAAAATTTCCATTTAGGTTCTTGAAGGTAGAGAAGTAGACTGAATAAAAAACATTTCCAAAAGATTTCATTAGCTGTTTTTGCCCCAGACTGTTATACTATTTATCACATATGAATGACCTGCAAAGGACACAGAAGATCATAAACCATTCAGTTCAGCTTTTATTTCAAAAGCAGAGTTTATCTAGTTAGAATATCTCAAATCATTTATCTGGACATTTCATTATTACATTAGAGCTTCTTCTGTCTCCTTAGTGAAATATTCCTATATACCACTACTTTACATCTCTCTTCAGATCAGAATGTCTTTGCATAAACGTCCTTGTCTTTTAAGGCTATTTTGTGTGAATAGACCAGAATGATCTTTTTCACAACAATTTTTCTCTACTCGCTGTTACCAAAATGCCAGGGATTGGCTCTAGGTCCTGTTGCTTGCCAAACAGAAAGCTAATCACTGAGACAATGAGTATTTCCAGCGAAGACGGATTTATTCAGGTGCTGCAGCTAAGTAGAATGGTAGATAAGTGACATGGTTTGGCTATGTCACCCCCCAAATCTCATCTTGAATTGTAGCTCCAATAATTCCCCAAATGTGTGGGAGGAACCTGGCGAAGATAATTGAATCATGGGGGCAATTTCCCTCATCCTGTTCTCATGGTAGTGGCTAAGTCTCACAAGATCTAATGGTTTTATAAGGGGTTTCCCCTTTTGCTTGGTTCTCATTCTTTCTTGTCTGCCACCATGTAGGATGTAGCTTCACCTTCTGCTATGATTGTGAGCACCCCCCCCCCCCCATAGCCACATGGAACTGTGAGTCCATTAAACCTCTTTTTCTTTTCAGATTACCCAGTTTCAGGTATGTCTTTATTAGCACTGTGAAAACGAGCTAATAACAGGTAGCGGGGCACTGCCGTGAAGACACCCGAAAATGTGGAAGCAACTTTGGAACTGAGTAACAGGCAGAGGTTGGAATAGTTTGGAGGGCTCAGAAGAAGATAGGAGGATGTGGGGAAAGTTTGAAACTTCCTAGAGACTTGTTGAATGGCTTTGACCAAATTCTGATAGTGATATAGACAGTAAGGTCTAGGCTGAGGTGATCTCAGATGAAGATGAGGAACTTGTTGGGAACTGGAGTAAAGATCACTCATGCAATACAAAGAGACTGGGTGAATTTTTGCCCCTGCCCTAGAGGAACAGGGAACTTTGAACTTGAGAGAGATGATTTGGGGTATCTGGTAGAAGAAATTTCTAACTGGCAAAGCATTAAAGAGAAGCAGAGCAAAAAAGTTTGGAAAATTGCAGCCTGACGATGCAATAGAAAAGAAAGCTGATTTTCTGGGGAAAAATTCAAGCAGACTGCATAAATTTGCATATGTAATGAATATATCAATGTTAATCACCATGACAATGGGGAAAATGTCTCCAGGGCATGTCAGCGACCTTGATGGCAGCCCTTCCCATCACAGGACAAGAGGCCTAGGAGGGAAAAAATGGTTTCATGGATAAAATGGTTTTCTGGGCTGGATCCAGGGCCCTCCTGCTGTGTGCAGCTTAGGAAATTGATGCCCTGTGTCCTAGCCACTCCAGCCATGGCTAAAAGGGGCCAAGGTGTAGCTTCGGCTGTGGCTTCAGAGGGTGCAAGCCTCAAGCCTTAGCAGCTTCCAAGTGGTGTTGAACCTGCAGGTGCACAGAAGTCAGGGACTGGGGTTTGGGAACCTCCACCTGAATTTCAGAGGATGTATGGAAATGCCTGGATGTCTAGCTGCAGGGGTGGGGCCCTCATGGAGAACCTCTGCTAGGACAATGTGGAAGGGATATGTGGGTTTGGAGCCCCCCACACAGAGTCCCCACAGGGACACTGCCTAGTGGAGCTATGAGAAGAGGGCCACCATCCTCCAGACCCAAGATTGGTAGATCCACCTACAGCTTGCACTGTACACCTAGCAAAGCTACAAACACTCAAAACCAGCTCATGAAAGCAGCCAGGAGGGAAGCTGTACCCTGCAAAGCTACAGGGGTGGAGCTGCTCAAGGCCAAGAGATCCCACCTCTTGCATCAGTACACCTTGGATGTGAGACATGGAGTCAAAGGAGGTCATTTCAGAACTTTAAGATTTTACTGCTTCACTGGATTTCGGACTTGAGTGAGGCCTGTAGCCCCTTTGCTTTCACCAATTTCACCCATTTGGAATGGCTGTATTTACCCAATGCCTGTACCCCCCATGGTATCTAGGAAGTAACTAACTTCCTTTTAATTTTACAGGTTTGTAGGCAGAAGGGACTTGTCTTGAATCAATAAGACTTTGGACTGTGGACTTTTGAGTTAATGCTGAAATGAATTAAGACTTTGGGGGACTGTTGAGAAGGCATGAGTTTTTGTGTGAAATGTGAAGGCATGAGATTTGGGAAGGGTCAGGGTGGAATTATATGGTTTGGCTGTTTCCCCACCTAAATCTCATCTCAAATTGTAGCTGTCATAATTCCCATGTGTTGTGAAGGGACCTGATGGGAGGTAATTGAATCATGGGGCAGTTTCCTCCATGCTGTTCTCATGGTAGTAAGTCAGTCTCATGAGATTTGATGGTTTTATAAGGGGTTTCCTCTTTCACTTGGCTCTCATGCCTGCCCACCATGTAAGATGTGCCTTTCACCTCTGCCATGATTGTGAGGCCTCCCCAGCCATATGGAACTGCGAGTCCATTAAATCTCTTTTACTTTATAAATTACCCAGGCTCAGGTATAACTTTATCAGCAGCATGAAAATTGACTCATACAATAAACTCAAATCTATCTCCCCCAAATTTTTAGTATAATTGTAGTCTAATTTTAGCCTCAAAACCACCTAAAATATAAGTTTTATATAGCATGGAAGAAATGTAACCATGTATATAAGAAAGCATGAATTAGGGTAAAGGAGGGAAAGGAGTTCATTGATAGGATGGAGGTGGTCAGTGAGGCAATCATGATGGGTGAGGGTCTGGTATTTCATTGTCCAGATGCAGTGACCTAGTGAGTTTCAGTCCCTTGATACTATCTGGGAGGCCTGAGTATTGGTTTCCTGAGAAAGGAACTCAAATAAGACAAATATGACTTTCTCAAGTTTTGAGACTGGGAAGGTAAATTTACATGTTTTTTCGAAGGAAACAATAAACATCAGTTCTATGGGAAAATTGTACAGGTTTCAGCTACATTATTTTCAGGAAACAAGTTCTGAGTGGATAACATTTCTGTGTGATTGAGGGGGAGTGGATATATATAGTGTCCATAATAAACAACTTTGACAATAAATTTTTCCCGACTTTTCTGTCCCAGTCTGCACCAATGCTTCCTTCAGTTCAGTTTTAGAAATTTATTCCTTTCATTTATTGTTTGTAATATATTATCTAAAAATCAATGTGCCACTAGTAGAGATGACTTTATAAAATTTTTATATGAGTTAATATCATAAAATTACAGTGGTCCTGAAGAACTGGTAGGTATTATAGCAGTAGTTTTTCAAAAATGGATGCAAATGGCCGAATTAGGTCCAGGGTACAATGTGGAGCACGGTTAAAATGGGTACTGAGATGGATGGATAGCACAGAAAAGCTAATGTATTTGGTAGAAATGATACACATAATCTTCCCCTACTTTATGATTCTGCCTAGGGTCAGGTCTGCTCAGTAACTCAGTATGCTGACTTTATTTGCTGAGAGAGAAACAGAGATAAGAAAGAGGAGGAAGAGTAAAAGGAAAGGAGGAAGAGAAGAAGAAAAGAAGAAACTCTGCCTCTAAGTAGTTGCTCATTGCTTTAGGAATTTCTAAACGGTGGATCCAAATTACTATATCCTATCCTGAGACCGTGTTTTTGCTACCGCTCCCCAACCCTCACCCCGACCACATATATTATCTTCTGTCTATTATTTAATATTTAATGAAGAGTTCTTTCAGAAGGGTGTTCTTTAAATGTAATTGATACAGAAGTGCTGGGAAGGGAAGAATGTGGTCTCTTTAAATGATACAGAATGGGGCAAGGAAAGTGCTGGGTAGAGGAAGGCATAGCCCCTGGCTAGGGCTCTACCACCACGGGCCTAGGTGAGGACAGCCATTTCTGTTTTCCTGTCCAAATGTGGCATTTTCCAAGACCACCCTGGCCTGCCACACCCCCATCCTGGGCTTATAAAAACCCAAGACCCTAGCAAGGCAGAGACACAAGCTGCTGGATATGGAGAGGAGCAGATCAGTGGAAGAAGACACAGGTGGCTGGACGCTGAGAGAACGTCAAGAGGAGCATGCTGGTGGAAGAGCACATCGACAGAAGCTGGCATCCGGGGCAGGCCATCAACTGGTGGGATGAAGCAGAGTTTGGCCCGGGGCAGTTGGAGGAGTGCCAAGGTTGCAGAGTGGCGGGACTCCAGGGAAAACCATCTCCCTTCTAGCTCCCCCATCCACTGAGAGCTAATTCTACTCAATAAAACTTTGCACTCATTCTCCAAGCCTACTGTGATCCGATTCTTCTGGTGCACCAAAGCAAGAACCCCCAGGATACAGAAATCCCACTGTCCTTGTGATAACAGGATCTAATCGAGCTAACTAACACAAGCCACCTACAGATGGCGAAACTAAAAGGGCACACGGTAACATACATCCACTGGGGCTTCAGGAGCTGTAAACATTCAGACCTAGACACTGCCTTGGAGTCGGATCCCCACAACCTGCCCAGCTATATGCTCCCCTAGAGGTTTGAGCAGCAGGGCACTGAAGAAGCAAGCCACTCCCCCTGTCACATGCCCTGGCAAGGGGGACAGAAGAGCCTTTCCCGTTTCATAATTACTTTGCCAGAATGACTTCTGGCAAAGTTATTCCAATTCTCAAAATTCTTGGCTTCAGGCTGCAAAATTTCCCATGAATATGTACAAAATGTGTGTACTAACATAGAAGGCCATAGGCCCTTGAAAGTGTCTGTGCACATGATGATTAAACAAAAGGATGAGATAAGTTACCTGGCATTATAACAAAAAGCACGAAATCAGGGAGACAATAAGTAGTTAGCTACACTTTATTATTATTTTTTTTAATTTAGGCTAAAAACTGATTTGGCTGTGTGTAGTAATGAACTAATCTTCTTAACCACCACCTCACCCCAATAACTGTTAAATATTTGTTTCAAGTTGGATAATATTTCTAGGAGATGGATAAGTCTCATGAAATGGACGGTATTAGTCTTAAAAAGAGGAATATTTTACTTATTTATTTGTGCATATACATCACAGCCTTGGGTCACAGAGGTTCAAGTCAGTACTACCCTGCAGCTAATCATTGACCCAAAATAGCAGCTTTGTCCATCAATAGGCAACATGGTAGTAATGGTCCTTGGCATATAAGATGACTATAGTGGTAGAAAAGAAATAGAGCAGGTGTTTTAAGATCTTCCGAGAGGATGTATTTGATAGCAAATATGCTAATATAAATTTTTGTATTATAGGCTGTTCTTTGTTGTCACAGCAAAAATTCTGCTATTTATGCCTACTGAGAACAATGCTGAGTTGTACTTTTAGCTATTCTATTTTATCTGTACAGTTCTTTCCTTCTCTTCCCCATTTTTTTAATGAAGTCTTAGCAAAAAATTGACATTATTAACTTACCGTGCCTTGAGATCAGTTACTGTGAATTCAAATGTTATTTCCTCAATTTAAAATAAAAATGAGAAATATACAAAATGATTATATTTCATTATGCAAACTTATTTTTCTTTCATGCTAAAAAGATTTGGTTATCGCCTCTGCTTCAAATGAAACACAAATGAGGCATGAGATCTCCTGTCGCTTTTTCACAGTTGAAAACAACATTGAGTATTAACACAGTCATTAATATTATATAAAAAGCTCTACTTCAGTCAGTTAATGATTTGTGTGGTACCACAAAATAAAGAAATAGTAACTATTTAAAATGGCTTGTAACAGAACTGTGATAAAAATCACTTTAGACTATTGGCTTGAGTAAACATACTAAAGATTTATTTGCTTGACAACATAGTCAACAGGTATTAGCTACGTGTTTAGGACTTTGGGCTGCTTTTTATGTTGATCCATGGTTAATAAACAGAGCAGTTTTATTATATACAGTTCCATATTCTCCTTTTTTGGTAAAACACTGTCATGAAGTCAACTATAAACTTAAAATTTAAACTGGAAAACTTGAAAGCCACTGTTCCTTGGATCTGACCCAAAGTCATAACCCAGGAATTTATACAAATAATCTATCCACATGAATCTGTTATTTATGTAAATTTAAACTGGTATATTATTCAATTCTCACACTGCTATAAAGAACTCCTGAGGCTGGGCACAGTGGCTCACGCCTGTAATCCCAGCAATTTGGGAGGCTGAGGCAGGTGGATTGCTTGAGCCCAGGAGTTTGAGATGAGCCGTGGGAAACATAACAAAACTCTGTCTCTATTAAAAAAAAATTTTTTTTTAAATTGCTAGGCATGGTGATCATGCCTGTAATCCCAGCTACTAGGAATCTTGAGTGGAAGGATCACTTGAGCCTGGGAGGTGGATGTTGCAGTGACCTGAGATCACACAGTTACACTCCAGGTTGGGCAAACTTCAGTGAGACCCTGTCTCAAAACAAAACAAAGAAGGAAGAACTATCTGAGACTCACTAATTTATAAAGAAAAGAGGTTTAACTGGCTCATAGTTCTACAGGCTGTACAGGAAGCATGGCTAGGAAGCCCTCAGGAAACGTATAATCATGGTGGAAAGCTAAGGAGAAGCAGGCACCTCCTACAGGGCTGAAGTGGGGGAAGAGAGTGCGAAGTGGGAGGTGCTACACACTTATAAATAACCAGATTTCATGAGAACTCACTATCATGAGAATAGCAAAGGGGAAGTCTGCTGCCATGATCCAGTCACTTCCTACCAGGACTCTCCTTCAACAGTGGGGATTACAATTTGACATGAGATTTTGCAGGGAACACAAATCCAAACCATATCATTTGTCATTATGAAAATGACACTGTCTTGAAAAGGTGACCTTTTAAAAAAATTATATATTGAAATTTTAATTTTAAATTGTTGTGAACCAATTTTCATATTTATTTTAAATTAATGAAATGTGTTAGAATTCATACTTTTCTGAACATTCTCTCTCAGCCTTATTTCAATATACAGTTTGCTCTTCCATTGTAATACAATAGCATTGAATTTCTAATAGGAAACAACATACTGAAAAATAATTACTTTGCTAAATATATCAAATGAGCAAAGGAAATGCCTTTGATTTTCAGGTATCTGTATTTTTCCTTTCTCAAATATAGCATTGTAAATTGTCTTGGTGTGGCAATATGACATCACTTTGGATAATGTACGTAGACCAGTGGTTCTCAAACAGGGAGTAATTTTGCCTCCGGGGGATATTTGGCAGTGTCTGGGGACATTTTTGGTTGTCAAAAGTTGGGGAGATATTCTCCTGGCATCTAACAGGTAGAAGCCAGAGATGCTTCCAAACATTGTATGATGCACAGGATATTTCCCTACAACAGATAATTATCCAGACCAAAATGTCAATAGTGTTCTTAATTGTGGGTTAAAAAAGCCTGTGGTAGAGCAACACTGAACAATAGAAATATATTGTGCATCACTAAGTAGCGCCACATATATAACTTAAAATTTTCTATTGACCACATTAAAAGAATTTTTTAACAAAACAGGTGAAATTATTTTATATTTTATCTAACCCAATATAGGCACAATATTATGTCAGTATACATTCAATGTAAGATATTAAATACATATTTTACATTTTTAATACTTTCAGAAATACAAGCTGGTTATGGTCACTCACACCTGTAATTCCAGTGCTTTGGGAAGACAAGGAGGGAAAATTGCTTCAAATCTGGAGTTTGAGACCAGCCTGGGCAACATAGCAATACCCTGCCTCTACTAAAAAGAATAATAATGATAGATATTTTTTAAAAAGAAATTCAATGTGTATTTTACACCTATAGCACATCTGAATTCAGACTAGTCATGTTTCAAGTGCTCAATAGTCACCTGTAGCTAGTGCATACTCTAATGGACCATACTTTATTTACTAAATAAATAGTTTTGGCAACAACTTGCTATATTCCTACTTTTAGGAAGCTTGCCTATATTCCTACCATTATGACTATTCGCCCATTTGTTACATATAGAAAAAAAGGTAATAAAGATAATAATCATCTAAACTGAGTTGTATCACCCAGTGTTACTAGTGTTTTTTTGTGTATCAAAGGATCTTATTAAAATTAACACTTTAATATTAATGTTAAACATTAACACTATCACTTTTTATGAGGTCTAGTTACAAAGTCAGAAGGCGTATTAAGGGAATGTAGTACAACATCTGTTTCAGTTCATCAGTTTTCAAGCTTACAATGTCACATCTTTTGGGCTATAGCTCCTTATCACAGTGTAAAATCAGTTTGATAAGACTAAAGAGGGGAGGTTGCTTTTCTGGAACTCCTGGCCTCCGCGATCCTCCCACTTCAGCCTCCCAAAGCATAGGGGGAGTTTGCTTTTCTAACGGTAATCCTAAGTATTACTTTTAATTTACTTGAACCAATTCTTGTAAATTAAGATATATCTAAGTCGACTTCTCTCTTTTAAGTACACTGTTCCTGACTGACTGTGGTTTGCTCCCATTTAACATGACATTGGAGTGCTCACTTGTGTTTTCCTCAGGACAATGAGTCTGTGGTTGGTGGCTTAGACATGACACTATCAGGTCAAAATACTCCCATTTTTTTGGTACAATTATTATGTAATTAACTTTGCTCTAGGAAAATAGGCAATACATTTGAGTTACTGAATGAATGGCCAGAGAGTGTTAACCAGAATTCTCATGGCAGATTATACAAAGTTGGATAGAAGGCCACCTTTTCTTACCCTTTTTCTTCAAAAAATATTAACATTATCATAAATATAAAATAAACATAACAGGTGTCATTTTAATTGCTAAAGAAATAAAACACCTTCAAAATAGTATTTTGCTTTGCAGAAAACAGACAAATTGTTGAAATGATTGATAAATTGAAAACTCTTATACTACTATATATGGTATCTAGTGTGAATTTGAAGAATACATTCTAGTTCATTAAGTAACTTATTCCAATTTTGGTAGTCTTCCTCACATGGAATATTTCTCAGGTGGTCAGGAATTATGGGGAACTTCTGTTTTTGCTTTGAAAAGGCAGCATTAACACTTGGAAATTTGAGATGTACTTGATATAAAAACAAAGTCTTTCAATTTCTCTAAAACACGTTAAGAAAGTTCTCAACTCACAAAAGATGAGAATCTTAGAATTGAAAAGAACAGATTGTCAAATGAAACATAATAGTAGGTGGTAGAATTTGTTTAAATATAGATATCTACTCTTCAATAATTGTTGCTGAAGATGCACCATCTGCTTTAAAAGAATAATCATTTGTGGCATATCTTGTTAATATACTATACTCATGCGAAGGAATACGTTTAATTTATTTTTGAAAATTCCATTACTTAGACTCATTGATGAAGCATATTTGGCCAGTGTGTTAGGGCAGTATTAGAAAAATGCCAGTGAGCTACATGATATGTCTTTCAGACAGGTGGTCCTGTAAGATCTGGTTAGGAATGACTACCTCATTCTTTCATTGTTTGGTGCCAAGACATAAGAAATGTCTTGTAAGGGAGAATGAATGATATAAGGTATATTATTGGTCCAATGGATGACTTAATGTTTAGAATATTCTGGGGGAGATATATGGTTGGAGCTTAGTAAATATCCGCTAAGTAGTCTATATGCATCCATAGTGTTCTTTACTAGAAAAAGTTAAATGGTTTCTGTTTTATAAGTATGTAATCAAGAAGAATGGAATAGATAATATTAATTTGCTTTATATTCTAAAAATAATATTAATAAAATGTATTAGTTTTAATTTACTGGACAGATTATAAAACTTTGATTATCCACTAACTGTTGATACCTGACTTCCAATGACTATTAATTTTGCTGTTCTTCTGCCTGTCAACACTTTATAATTATAACACTATTTTACTTTACAAGTAAAATATTCATTTTTCACAATATATAAAACAAAATATGTTCTAGGTAGATAATAATATTAGATAACATACTGAATATTTTGGCCTATTATTTTAAAGCTCACCTGAATAGCTTCTCTTCTTGAAAACTTTTTAATTCCTTCTTAATTAAATATGATTGATTCTGATTCTAGAATATGGAAGTTATTAATTTTATCTTTAATTTCTTTGGCATGCATTTTTATTTAATCTCACTCTACACCATACCCTTTGGAAGATAAGCAACTTTAAGGGAAGAGACTGTCTTTTATTCTTCTATATAATTTTTATCAAATATAACAGGTGTTCCATATAGTAGACTCTCAAATAATATTGGTTTCAATTAAATACTATATACTTCTATTTATTTTGAGATTAATTATGACTCATGTATCAAGGAAGGAATTTAGTACTCAACTCATGTTTCAAAAATAAACCAGCAAGATGGATTTTTTTCCTTTTATGTGGTTGACACTTTTATATTTATTCCTTGTGGCATGTGCTCTTTCTATCACATTTCTCACTTTAATTAGTTGATAATGTCACCAAATGGTTTTGGCTATATCAGAACAGGTATGTGTAGGAAGTAGCTAAAATTCCTTTATGAATACTCACAAATGCCAAGTGAGTTTCTAACATAGGCATTAGGGGGAAAATAAAACATCTAAGTTAGTGAGAAAAGGGAAGATATCATCTCTAGTAGGCTGCAAATGAATAGACCTAGGATAATGCAGTATTTCCCTTAAGAAACACAGCTGCCTAGCTTCAGTATTAGATATATATATATACATATACATATAATTACATATGTGTAATTTATCTGACCTTGATTATTTCTCACTTAAAAAATTTCTAGCACATTCATGTCTAGCCTACATCTGAAGAGTTGGTTATACTACTGAACATTAAGGAAGTTTTAAAATAATTTATATTACTTAAGCTATCTACAGCAACTACAGTTAGCCTCCAGGCATTGACTGGCAGACTATTCTCTGCTTACTAAAATAGAGCAAGCTTGGAGGCACTAGATTTTTGTTCTTATCTTACTTCACTTACTACCTGTATGACCTTGGCAAGATATTTAACCTGTATCTTGGTTTTCACATCTACAAAGTCAGAGATTCAGATGTCTTGGGCTTTAATGTGTCTTCACTCTGAATATGTTAGTGTGCAGCTGTGTTTGTGAAGAAGACATCCTTGGCTTAATGCCCTCTTATACTACTTGTTAGCTCTTTTACCTTGCACAAGTTATTTAGTATGCACAAGACTCAGTCTTATCATTTCTGCAATAGATAGCATTACTGAAATGCCAGCAGTTCAGTCTAGGTCCTGCTACTTGTTGCACAGAAAGCCAATCACTGAGACAACAAGTATTGCCATAAAGGAGGCTTCAGGTACTGCAGCTGAGGAGAACAGGAGATCATTCTCAAATTTTTCTCCCTGATGCACTAAAATTAAAGGTTTATATAGCAGAGAAGAAATGAAACCATATGTCAGAAAACAGGAATTAGGGAGGGGTGAGGAAGAGGAATTATTCCACAGGAAGCAGGTCATCGATTAGGCAATCATGATGGATGAGGGTCTGTCATCTTATTGGCCAAATGAGATGATCTGGTATGTTTTGGTTTCTTGTTACTATCTGGAAGGCCTGAGGGTTGGTATCCTGAGAAGAAACTCAGATAAAACAATTTTAACTTTCTCAAAATTTTAAGACTGGGAAGATCAATTAACATGTTTATTCAAAAGGAACCATTAACATTAGTTTTATGGGACAATTGGGTCAGTTTCAGTATAATAATAGACATGTGTTATAAGGATTAAATAAAAACGTGAATACAAAGTGCTTGATACATAAAATCTCTCAAGTTTTAACTATCATACTGAGGGTATTTCAAGCTAACAAAGCCCTGAATATTTCTGTTGTTTAGTTTTAGTATAGATTCTTCTGTTTGCAATAGTGAATGTAAATTCTTCTGGTTCAAATTCCTTGTGTTCTAAAATTAGATATAAAAATAAAAGGAAAATATGTAGTATATTTTATTATTTATTCTTTATGGAGAGATCATTTCTAAAGATACGCTGTGTTGAGGGCTAAAATTATTAAACAAGCAAAATACAATTTGAGCCTCTCTAATGGATAAGTCCATATAAAATTCCTGTTACTATAGGAATTTTGGAGTACTTCAAATCTTTGCTCTTAAAAAGTTTGTAATCCAAGTATCAAGACAAGAAGAAAATAATAAAAGCAATATAATTCAAAGTAGCTGATAACAAATACAGGTATTAGTAATTACTGAACTTTGGAGAAAGGACAATATAGTATGTGCTATGGCAATGAGGAAGAAAATGTAGGCACCTTAAAGAAGACATTTATCAAAGGATGGAATCATAACAAATAGTAATGAAATGGGAGAATAGCATGAGTGGGACAGGAATGAAAAAGACTATTATGTAGTTATGGACAATGGAAAGATTAGTCTGGAGATTTTAAGGAGATAAACCTAATAAATGTGAGGAAATTGAGACCTTTTTTAAAGTACCAGTTAAAGAACTAAGGCTATTTCTTTCCAAGAGGGAAATAGAAACCATAAAACATTAACTAGCTATCCCCCTCTCTGGCAAAAATTCAAAAATACAACACAACAAAACAAAAAACCTTGCAAAACAAGCTGAATAGGAAAATAGATATTAATTATGTGTTTTGAAAATACTCATTATTGTGTACATTACTATCTGACATTAAAAATTCATTCTTTTTTTGTGCTAAAGTGAATTTAAAATGTAAATGCTTTTAAGCAGAGAGATAGTTTATAAATCTAGAGCCAATGTGTGGAATATGTCTCTTTCATTGAAGAGTAAGTGAGATGGCACATAATTGTGTTCATAATATTCATTCCTAACTGCTCAAGAAGAATTTAACTTATGGAAATCAATTAACTGGGGACAATGTTGGTGATGTTCCTCATATAGTGAAAACATTGCTATTGTTAGCAGAATAATATAAAAAATACCTTTATCTAACAAATTCACCCAGTCACTTAATTTATGCCTTACCACAGAGTAAGATGAGCATAATGCTTTCATAATTTCACTGTGATTTCGTCTCGTAAAATGTAATTTATCTTTTCTTTTTAAATTAAAGTTAAAATGTCTACATGAATGAAATTATTTTCTCTTCAAGGCAAAAACTCACATTTTGTGTATTTTATGTGTATTTCTACAAGTATGTTAACACTCATAGATATGAAATGTGAATAAATACATAAGTGTGTGTGTGTTGTGCGTGTGTGTATGTAGTTTCTAACAACATATTTTCATCTTTGGAAGTACTGAAAGAAGTATATAACTCACAAAAATATATATTTTTTCACTGTAGTTTACATGAGCAGAGCACTTCTGAAATACTATGTGTTAAGCAATATATCTTGACAAGTAAATTGTTACAATCACAAATTGATTAACACATATTATTCTTATCATCTCTAGAATATATAAACACCACAAATTAAAAATTATCTCAATAAATATGTTGGCACATTACAGTATGTATAATACTGTCTTAAGTATATATACCAGGTACTTTAAAAACACTTGCCAAAATACTACTGGCTGGCAAATGTTTTCCATAACAAAAGTGAAAAACCGAAAACTTGTTCCATTGAAAGTTAGTAGAATTCTGGTGGAAAACAACATGGCTTAGGAAGTAAATTAAAGGATACTTTAATATCAGCTGTGTAATTCTGAAATATGTAACCTTGAGCAGGTCATTTAATATTTCTATGTCTTAGTTTCCTTAGCTGAAAAGTAAGGTCTAGGGAATTTAAAAGACTCAAATATGCCGCAGTGGTTGACCTATCTATGAGTATTACTATACTTGTAGAGATACACGTAAAATACACACAATATGAGTTTTTGCCTTGAAGAGAAAATAATTTCATTCATGTAGACATTTCAGCGGTGGCTCACACCTGTAATCCCAGCACTTTGGGAGCCGAGGCAGGTGGATCACCTGAGATCAGGAGTTCCAGACCAGTCTGGCCAACATGGCGAAACCCCGTCTCTACTAAAAATACAAAAATTAGCTGGGCGTGATGGCAAGTGCCTGTAATCCCAGCTACTCAGGAGGCTGAGGCAGGAGAATTGCTTGAACCCAGGAGGTGAAGGTTGCAGTGAGCCAAGATTGCGCCACTGCACTCCAGCCTGGGTGATACAGCAAAACAATGTCTGGAAAATAAATAAATAACTAAATACAAGTTTAAAAAATTAAAAAATTAACATTTCCTATAAACATAATATTATCTATTATTCCAGTGATTCTATTATTAATGCAACTAAGGATTTATTTTACATTTATATAAATAAGGCACTTTTCTTTTAAATTCTTATAAAATGTATATTCCATTACTTTTATCTGAATCTAAATGGGTTGTTATAAAACTTCTCATAGAATACAAGTCCATGACAAAACTTTTCCTAAAATACAAAATTTTCCATTATGCTAGTTCATTAAAATATATATATATTTCATAATGTATATGTATATACTTGAAATATATATATATTATAATATATATGTATATGCTTGATATATATATATTTCATATATATATACTTTTGGAATATTAATTTTATTAATGCAATATGATTGTAACCCTGAAATGAAACAGGTTAAGGGAAAAAATATCAAAACTTTTAGAGCCCAGTAATAAATTATATATGCAGTGTTGATTCTTCAAGTTTGACATGGTATTATGTTTCCTTTTATATAATGATACTACCTTAAAAATCAGAGAAAAAATGAATATCCATGAAATCAAAAGACATTCCTTTTAGTTTCCATTTCATTAAAACATAACCAGTATTGTTAAGCTTTCTACTCTCTATTTATGATTCTAACATTTTTGTTTCCCCTATGATCTTTGGATCAAATATGTTTAATTTTCTTCATGGGATAAATATTAATATTTGCAAATACCATGTGAAACACAAAGTTATTTTGTTTTAATGAGGGTCTCTACCAATATTTTAGGATAAAAGATTGAGAGGTTTCATGTATATAGATACCTCCCATGATATGAAACTTAATTCTTGAATGTAAAATGCTTTTTTGCATTTTCTGATAAAACATTGTAAATTACAGTTATGTACATGGCAATTCACTATAGTGCAAACGTTGGTAAAGTGTAGTTTAATATTCTTAAAACAAGAAAACATTTTTATTTCCATGTAATATATTACAAAGATACATATACAAATTACATATACAAATATATTACATGGAAATATTTGAATTTTGGATATTTTAGATATTACAAATATCTCCAAGAAAGGGCCTGACTTTCTGACATTTTGGAAAGGAATGCTGAAGAGAGAGTGACAGGAAGGCTATGAAGATAAATTGGGACCTTTTATAATTGTATTGGTAGTCTTTTCTATGTTTCCCGTGTGTATAACCAGTGATGTGCTGGAGCTGGTCTGTAGCAGTTCACAAGTACTGATTATTTATATCTCTCCCCCAGTTCCATAGCTTGGGCATATGCTGCAAATCAGCTCCTTCCTTCCTTCCTTCCTTCCTTCCTTCCTTCCTTCCTTCCTTCCTTCTTCCTTCCTTCCTTCCTTTCCTTTCTCCCTCCCCCCTCCCTCCCTCCCTCCCTCCCATTTCTCCCTCCCTCCTTCCCTCCCTTTTCCTTTTCTCGTTGTTTCTTTCCTTCCTTCTTTTTCTTTTCTTTCTTTCTTTCCTTTGTTCCTTCCTTCCTGCCTGCCTCCCTCTCTCCCTCTGTCCCTCCCTCCCTCCTTCCTTTTCTCCTTCTTTCTCCTTCCTTCCTTCCTTTCTTCCTTTCTTCCTTTCTTTCTTTCTTTCCTTCTTTCTTTCTTTCTTTCCTTCTTTCTCTCTCTCTCTCTTGTGTGTGTGCGTGTGTGTGTAGAGCTTGTTTTTAAACATTCCCAGCATACCACTTGATACATCAAACTGGATATATCCAACATTTTCTAGGCTTAATAGCTCATGATTTCTCTTTTTCATTCATGCCACTTTATGCTGAAGACCATCCCAGAATTTAAAAAGAACAAATAAATCATATTAGATAATACCCTGCTTCACAAGATTACAATAGCTTGGGAAGCAGAGACACATGAGACACTGATAAAGGAAATTCAGGTACACTCAGGCTTAGGAAATGTACTAACTGATTGGGGTTAGAAAATCCCATTGGACTATGTGGAAGTTACGAATTCAAAAGTGATTTGCCAGATCCCAATTCGAGTTTTCAGCAAAAACTTGCAGAGATGAAGGGAAAACAAATGGTTTGTTTATCAGGGTTTTTACACATCCTACCAAATTATTAGGTTATATTGGAAAAATAATTTATTCCCAATTTATATTTGAATCAATAATTGAGGTCGGTATTAGACAGTGGACATGAGACTTAAGTAGAGCTAGCTGTGAGTAGCTATAGAAGAAAAATTAAGGTAAGTAGATAGGAGTCAGTTACATTCCATATTTGTAATCTTAATTGATCCCAAACATTCTTCCCCTACCCACATCCAAAATTCTTATTGATGTAACAAATTAGACATCAAAGAGAGACATTAAAAGTGGAAGAGAGGTCTCATAGAAAAGAGCAGCCATTACGGTTGAACAGTGTTTCCATGTGGGCAGAAATGTTTAATGGTGTTTTATTCATTTCTCTCCAGACCTGGACACATGAAACTTTGGGTTATAATCTCTGAATTCAGGAATAAATACATGTTTTATTTAGATATATGCAAGAAGAGGATCATACAATTTTGAGGAATGAGAGAGAGACTATTAGATAGCCTAGAATTGCCTAGCCTTCTGCTAGACTAAAAATAAGAGGAAGTGTGCTAGGATTTAAAGCATGTGGTATGGGTGGACCACATACCAATAGCTCATTTTAGGCTTTAGTGGTTCTTACCATTTTTAGAGGTCACAGGCATCTTACAACATCTAATAAATTATAAACTCCTTGTATGGAATAATTCACATGCATAATTTTGCATGCAATTTCAGGGGATGTATGGATCATCCACAGAATTCATTTTAACAGTATATTCTCTAAGCCTTAAGGGTTTCATCTTGCTTGTCATGTAAGACTCATTAGCATATACTTTTCTGGAAAAAAGTAGTGTATAATATTATTTCATAAACTTTAGAAAGGGACCAGTAACATAACAAGTTGAAACAGGAAGAGAATTAAACCCCAAAATTCTTATCTTTATGATGTAAAACACATTTTTTGCTTGTCTTCCATTAAAAACATGCTGATTTGGGTGTCCAAGTCTTAAGATTGACCATATTGCATCTGAATTAAATTACATCCAAAGGCAAGGACCATAGTCATAAGCAGCTCTGCTAAGTTACCCTTAAGGATTTCTACCACTTTCTAATCTGTATCCCTGACCTTAATTTCTCCTGCATTCAGTGACGCTTCCATCTCTCAAGTTTATTTTCAGGTCTCTTCCTTAACTGTAGGTATCTTCTTTTCAGTTTATAGACATGTTCTTTTTTTACATTATTAATGTAATAATAATAAGTTTGTGTCCTACAACTCTCTTTTGTTTGACAGTTCCTTAATTCTCAATCCTTTTCGCAATGAAATATTGGAACTTAGTAAGCCAGTAAACAACACTTAAGGCTTCTCCTCCACAATTTAAGCATTGAATATATATAAATGATAATCTGGTCATATTTATCCTCTGCTTAGAAATGATCATTGATTTATTATGATTTTGGCATTGCTTACAAGGCCATCCAAAACATTGCCTTTGTTCACCTTGCCTGTTTTATCTCACCAACCAGAATTACACCTACCTCACCTAGCCAAAAGTTACAGAATTTAGAGAACTGTTCTTTAATGCTCAGTTGGACACATTTTTTTTTAAGTACAATGCTCTCTAATCCTCGCTGTACCTCCCTTTGGATATAAAATATCTGGTCTCGTACATAGATTCTTGGGCTTTTTCATGCATGGACTTCTTTGATGGGCTGGTGAAGCCCATGGATTGCTTTAAATGCATAAAGTTAAATACATAGGATCACATAGGAAGCTGGTGATATTGAAAGAGAATTATCAAAATACAAAAATATGTGACATAAATATATGTCTTTCATTAACTCATTAAATAGCAAAATCTAGAGGCAGATGTAATAACTTTCATAATTTCAAGTAGTAATAAGCATTATGTGATATGAAAATATGTATATTTTGCTAATATTAATATGATGCTGGTACTATTAATACTATGGTGACACGTGTCTACATTCATAATTTAATTAATTGCAAAATTTGATTATTAGAGATTGATTGTGTTTTTCTGCAAACAAGTACCAACTGTTGAATCCTATCCCAGGATATATGTTAACCTGAGGCAGAACTTTTATGTCTCTCTTGGAGCCTCCTCTGACCTCCCATTTTTAGATTGGGTATGCAATCCTGAAACAGCAACACATTTTTAGACAGCAGTAATGATCCCACTGTAATTATTAATTTAATATTGATTCTCTAGGAGTCTTAGAGAAAGGGGGTGATTTTTATCTTTTTTATGAATGTTTTTTTCAACTACTTGCATACATGACAGAGAATGTGAATGAGTAAAAGAATAAATACATGGAAATTTGTAGCTCACTGACTATTGATTCCCACTCATAGTAAAAGAAAAAAAATTAAGATATTTTTCTTTTCCTGGCAGTTGTCTTTTTCTTTTCTTATTTTCTGCATGAGTAGAATCATTGGAAATCAATAATGCTAGGTTTTTAGACATAGCAGTAATAATATAAATACTTTTTAAGGAAAGCTCAATCTGAACCTCACAATATTCTAAAGTGAAAAATGGATAGCAGAAAAGGCATTCAATACACAGAAAACTGCATAATTTCTACAAAATTATAGCTTCAAAATCTGTCAGAAATGCCTATACTTTATTCCTTTCCCAGGAATCCTCTAAATTTATTGATACCAATTTATTGGGACTCCCCAAGGACTTTAGCTAGAAGAGAAACACAGACTTTGAACTTTTATTTATGAGTTCAAGATCTTCTTACTATCTGTCACAGTAATACCTTGGATCTTATTCTGCTTCCTCACTTCAGCCGTTCTGAGGTAGAGCCAGCACTAAAAGTTGGTGGGTTTGGGGTAGAAAAGTACAGTCTGTAATACCAAACAAGTGTTTAATAAATAGTTTATTTTCCCTCCCATCTCTACAGTGTCGCTCTTCCAAATTGCCTGCTTGTACTTTTCTTATTCAGTATATTTACCAGAACTTTCCTTGCCCCTAAGATGTATATATTTATAATAATTAAAATGATATAATCCCCCATAAAACAAGTTAGTTAAGATAATTACAATGGTAGCTTGAGAGCCTATCACTGAGGGCTTTCAGCATTCCTATTTATTTAATTTTTAAAATAAATGCATTATCACAAATATTTTTGATGGCACAGAGGAGGTTAAGATATAAAGAAGGAAGACCATTGATGACTTTGAATTAAAAGTAAAATTATATATGATAATGAAGCATCTTAGAAATCAATGACACTATGATGAACTATGATATAGATATTAGTCTGCCTGTGTTATGATAAAGCAATACCTAAGACTGGGTATTTATGAAGAAAAGTTTAATTGGCTCATGGTTCTGCAGGCTTTACAGGAAGCAAGGTACTGGCTTCTGCAGCTGGTGAGGCCTAGGAAGCTTACGATCATGGTGGAAGACAATGGGGAGCCAGCATATTACATGGTGAGAGTGAGAGCAAGAGAGTGAGGTGGGGGAGGTCCCCAACTTTAAAAAAAAAAAAGCAGATCTCAAGTGAACTAACTTGAGTGAGAACTCACTTGTCACCAAGGGGATGGTGCTAAATCATTCATAAAGGATCCCTTCTCATGATCCAGTCACCTTCAACCAGGCTCCACCTCCAACATCAGGAATCACGTTTCACCATGAGAATTGGAAGGAACAAATATCAAAGTCATATCAATATATAATTAGTAAAATCTTTTTTGACCTCTCTACTGTGAAAGATGAGGATATTAGCAAGATCACTTTTTTCTTTTTGTTTTTTAATATACTTTAAGTTCTGGAGTACATGTGCAAAACATGCAGGTTTTTACATAGGTATATCATGCCACGGTGGTTTGCTGCATTTATCACCCACCATCTACATTTAGGTATTTCTCCTAATGCTATCCTTCCCCTAGCCCCCCACCCCCCTGCTATCCCTCCACTAGCCCCCCAACCCCGGACAGGCCTCAGTGTGTGATGTTTCCCTCCCTGTGTCCATGTGTTCTCATTGTTCAACACCCACTTATGAGTGAGATACATGTGGTGTTTGGTTTTCTGTTCTTGTGTGAGTTTGCTGAGAATGATGGTTTCCAGCTTTATCCATGTCCCTGCAAAGGACATGAACTCATTCTTTTTATGGCTGCATAGTATTCCATGGCGCATATGTGCCACATTTTCATTGTCCAGTCTATCCTTGATGGGCATTTGGGTTGGTTCCAAGTCTTTGCTATTGTGAACAGTGCTGCAATAAACATACGTATGCATATGTCTTTATAACAGAATGATTTATAATCCTTTGGGTATATACCCAGTAATGGGATTGCTGAGTCAAATGGTATTTCTGGTTCTAGATCCTTGAGGAATCATCACACTGTCTTCCACAATGGTTGAACTAACTTATACTCCCACCAATAGTGTAAAAGCATTCCTATTTCTCCACATCCTCTCCAGCAAGCAGATCACTTTTCATCTGTACTTCCTAATAATTATTTTTATATTATGTCTAACATAAGCTCTGTGATATATACTTTTTAATTAATAATAATTAAGTTCTTGATTGGTCAAATTAAGACTTTGTTTTACTTCTTCTATGGAAAATAGTGAAATAGTTATATTTATGCTTTCTCATGCCCTATATCATAAATGTTGGCTTGTTATTAGATGGAAGCATATGAAAGTGCTCATTTCCTAGGTCAAAAACAATCAACTTTGACAGTTTCATATAGTGCAACCTAATATTTGTCACTTTTACGTTTTTAAGTTTTTATATTTTTAACTTACAGGACCATATTTCACACACAGCCTGAGGGATTTATATCCATTTAGTAATTACCTCTTTGTAAAATCTACATCCATTCTTCAATCATCTCATCTTTTCTATGGGCATCTAGGGCAAGTATTTTTGTCTTCAAATATGGAGTGAATCAGCATTTTCTCACATAACTTTTTCTAGAACTTAGTCATATGATGACAACTGGGTTCAAGCAAGGCTGGGAAGTATATTCTTAAGTTGGGTGGCAATGTGCCTAGCTTAAACAAAGATGTTTGCTTTTGAAATAATGACGATGGGAAGAGATATTTGAGGACAATTAGCAGTCTCTGACACAGATACTGTCTAATTCTTGATTTATACAGCTCCAAAACGTACATAATTATGCTAACATTTCATATTGATTGCTTAAGAGAGAAATGAGTCTATAATTTCGAAGGAACTAGAGAGTATTAAAAAACAGAAAGGCAATTATAACAAAAATTTTGATAAATCAAACTAGAAAAGAGAAAAATAAAAGGGAACCAAAGGTGTGAAATTCAAATCACAAACAGAAGACTGAAAACATTATGGTATATATTGGCCTAAACCAGTAATATAAATTTACTAAATAGTCTTAAAGAGATGAAAATCCATATAATGATACTATATGGCTAAAAATACAGAGAGAGAGATAAAGACATGACAGATTTTAAAAATAACAATATAATAAGGTTATTAGTGGTATAATGAGACGGGTTGAAATGTAAGTTTAAAATCATATATTGAGATAACTGGGAATATTTTGTCTTGTCAAGTAATATGTCCCATCAAGGATCTCTCTCTCTCTCTCTCTCTCTATATATATATATATATATATATGTATAAAATATAATTATTCATAGAACAAGATGATATTAAATCAAAATATAAAGGAAAATATTCTCTAAAAATACTGAAAATGGACAAATTCACAATCATAAAGGGAGTCCTTAATATTTTGCCTCTCAGAATTCAACAGATCGAGTAAACAAAATAGATTACATTAAAATAAAAATTTTAAATGAGAGAATTAACAAGCTTAATCAAATAGATGCAAAGAGAATATTGTATCCAAGGAACAGTCATACATTGTCATGTTGTTCTGGAACACATCCCAAAAGTAACTGCATTATTACCCAAAAAGAAAATTAAAATTTATTTAAAATTTAAAAGTTATATAGACCACTTTCTGTGAGTTCTTTACAATAAAACAAAAATTAAAAAAAAAGTTAAAACCAAATTATCCATTTGACTCCAAAGACAAAGTCGTATTTAGAAAAATATAAAATGTAATAAAAGGCCAGGCACAGTGGCTCATGCCTGTAATCCCAACATTTTGTGAGGCTGAGGTTGGAGATTCACTTGAGGCCAAGAGTTCAAGACCAGCCTGAGCAACAAAGTGAGACCCCCGATCTCTGCAGAAAAATTTTTAAAATTAGCTGGGCGTGATGATGGCACATACCTGTAATTCCAGCTACCCAGGAAGGTCACTTGAGAGCAGGAGTTTGAGGTTACAGTGAGTTATGGTAGCACCACTGCACTCCAGCCTGGGTGACAGAGTGAGACTCTATGTCAAATAAACAAATAAATAAAAATATAATGAAAATATTGTAATAAATAATATTTAAAGCATTATATACAAAAACCTGTTGTGAGGAGCATCAAGTTCAAGATAGCAAATTGAGCACCCACATTTCCTTCATATTGAGCTCTTAACTAACAAAAGGTCTCAGGAAGAGTTATAAAACATGAAAGAATTAATAAACTAGAAGAAACCTTTTAAAGTACGTGGTTAAACAACACAGATTACACAGAGAGCTTGTCGATTGATTATGGTTGCCAGATTAATCCTAGGAGCAAAATCCTAGGGTAAAGATAACAATTATAGAAAAGAAATTACCAATTTCACTTAAGAATACACACACACACATACACATACACCCACATACATATATATATTTCTGAAATACAATATTGGCAAATAAAATGTAGCAGTTTCTTAAAAAGAATAATTATTCATGACCTAGTAGATTTAATCCTAAGAATCAAGGAAGTTTCACAATTTGAAAGCATATTAATATAATTCTTTTAGAAACATATTAAAGTCAAAAATAAACTATACAAATATTTCCAGAGTTGCCTGAAATGAATGGCAAAATTAACAGCCGTTTCTATTAAAATTTATAGCTAGAAATAGGCCCTTTTTAAAATCTCTTAAAAGTATATTTTACCAAAAATAGGGAGTAAACATTGTGAGTTAATGAAGCAATACTTCTAATCAATAATACCTGCCTAAACATGCCTGAAGACACTTGAACCATTCAAAATTGTTCTGGATTACAAAAATTATTTAAAATGATCACACATATGGATATTAGAAGAGATGACACTAACTTATTTTGCACAAGATAAATTTCTACATAGTTTTCTGATGAGAAGTTAAACATCATTAGAACAAAATAGTTCGGCAAGTCCTCTTGATACCAGGTAAACACACACACACACACACACACACACACACGCATGCACACTCCCCAATTGCATTTTATTTATGACTAATAAGTCATAAGAAAATTTAAACATATAATGAGCCAATTTACAGTACAGACTCACCAAGTTACCACCAAACATTAAATGCGACTACTCTAGTCTATCTAAGCCACAATAATCTCTATATTAACTGTCTCTTTGCCCACATTCTTGATTCCCTGGCTGTCTTTTCTTCAACACTGCAGCCAGAGTGATCTTTTAAAGTTGAGGTGGACTTTCTCTCATAGTCTCTGATAGTTATCTTCTCATTCAAAGTAAAAGCCAAAAATCTTACAGGACTCTATACAATTATGGCTCTCTTTATGTCTGTGACATCATTTTCTGAAACTATCTTCTTAGCTAACTCTGATCCAACCACTGGCCTTTTTCCTTTTCTTAGAACCTGCCAAACATGCTTTCATCTCAGATACTCTTCCTCTCAGATGCTGTTCCTTTATCTAACTAGAATTTTCCAGTTATCCATAAGGCTTACTCTCTAACCTCCTCCAGTTATTTATTTAAAGGTCATCTTCTGAGTGAAGATCTTCCAGGTTCATCCTATTCAGAGTTATGTTGAGCACCTGAAGTCTCTTCTTTTCTTTGATTTTCTTCCTAACCTTCCTCACTGTATACATTCATCCTGTTTATTTCTCCCTCCCCCTATTACAAGGATCTAAGACCATACTGGCTAGAATTGCACAACTCCAGTAGAAGCATTCACATAGATGACATTACTCCCTAAAGTTGTATAATGTGCAACCTACGCAATTGTATTAGAAGGGCCTGCTCTCACAGTGGTAATGCTAGGCCTATAAGGGCATGGATTTTTGCTGAGGTTTTGTTACCAAAATTCCAGGGTTTTTTCTATGTTCCATTGCTTGCTGCACAGAAAGCCAATTACTGAAATGAGTATTGCCAGGGAAGAAGGCTTTATTCAGTTGCTGCAGCCAAGGAGATGGTAGAACAGTCTCAAATCCAACTTCTCAAATGACTAAATTTGGGAGTTAATATAGTGAGGAAGGAATGTAGCTATGTGCAGGAACAGGAATTAGGGGTAAGGAAGAGGAGTTGGTCAACAGGATACAGGTGGTCAGTTAGGAAAACAAGAATTAGGGAGGAAGAGGAAGAGTAATTGCAGGTCCTTGATACTATCTGGGAGACCTGAGGGTTGGTTTCATGAGAAAGTAAATCAGATAAGGCAAATATAAGTTTCAAACTTTACGTCTGGGAAGATCAATTTCTCTGTTATTCAAAAAAAAAATGCCCTGCAAATATCAGTTCTATAACAAAATTAGACCTGTTTCAGTTTTTTCTTGTCGCACAGGGAGTGAGGTTAAGAGTTAGTTAGTTATGTCACATAGGTTAAGATGAGGTTAGAAAGGTAATGGGACCAGTTTTAGTAGGGCTTTGAAGGGCATTGTAAGAATTCGAAATTTACTCCAAGTGAGGTTGGGAAACCACTAATAAGTTATAATCAGATGAGTAATACTATTCAATTTTTACGTTAAAAGTGTCTTTCTGGCTGTGTACTAGAATAGACTGTATGTGAAGGAAGATGGAGACCAGTTAGTAGGCTATCGCAATGGATCAGACAAGAGATAATGACGGCTTGAATAAAAAGGACAACACATTGGAGTTGTAAAGTCATCCTCAGGTACTGGATATATATTGAACGTAAGAGCCAGTAGGAATTGGTGATGGATTGAATGTGAGGTATAGGGTGAAGTCAAGGATGATCATAAAGGTTTTGGGTCTGAGCAACTATAAGTAATTGCTTATAGTTGGAACTATAAGAGATTGAAGAGACAGCAGGAGAAACATATTTGTGTTGGGGGGGAAAGAGCATAGTTTGGCTTTGGATATATTCAATTTTATATTTCTTTCAGACTTCTTATTTGTATATATGACATTAGAGTTCAGGATAAGGATATAAGCTGAAGATAGAAATTTGTGATTTACCAATTTATAGATGGTTTATTTGTTTTATTCTTGATTGTGATAAAACCACATAAAGTTTAACATTGTAACCATTTTTAAGTGTACAGTTCAGTAGTGTTAAGTATTACAGTTGGCTCTTAAGCCATGATCACAGATGAGATCAAGAACATAAGAATAGAGGGCAAAGAGAAAATGCCCCATGATTGATCCCTAGGGTAATTCAATGCTCAAAAGATGAGGAATGCCCAACAAAGTATACAGAAAGCGAAGCCGCTAAGAGAGAAAAACAAAACCAGGAATACAGGTGCACTAAAAGCCAAAGGAAAAGTAGTTTGAAGGTGGGAGTAGTTATCAACTGTGTCACATGCTGCTACATATTCAAGACAGATAAGCACTTACATTTGTCCATGTGACATAGTACTATGGAACTCATTAGTAACAGTGGTAGATTAGTATATTGGACCCAATTCTTTACCTCAGTCTCTATCCATGCCTTTTGCCTTGTGGTTTTTCTGTTTTTCCCACTATAGGCAAAATATACTCTAGTTCCTGACTTTTGACTCAGACATGTGACTTGTTTTGAGTGATGGAATGCAGATAGGAGTTCTAATGTGCTAGTTCCTAAGTATATATATTTCCATTTATCTTGTTCTTCTATATCACTGTAAGAAGGACAAGGACTGGCTAGCCTGTTGGGTCACGGAAGATGAGACACCCAAGAGACAGATACAGACCCAATTGTCTAGAGCTGACCAACCAAGTACAAAACTCTATCAACTGACTCTTGGACAAATTGCCATTGATGGATGAGTACCAGAGAGGTTATTTCTTTTTACATAGATGAATGATATGGTGACCTTGACAGGAGCCATATTGTTGGAGTGATAAGTGATGAGTGGAGAGCCTTATGGTACAAGATCAAAGGAGAAGGGGAAGAAAATAATTGGGCATAGTGAATACAGCAACAATTATGTGCAGTTTTCGCAATTTTCCATTAAATTATTCTAATAAATGAGGAAATGTCTACAGAGAGATGTAGAGTAAAAAATTATTTCCCTTTGGGATGATAGAAATCCCAGCATCTTTAAATGCTGATAAGAATGATCCAATAGAGTATGTGTGTGTGTTGGGGGATGCTGATGAGGGAAAAAGGATGGAGAATCACTCCAGTCATTTTGGAGTATACTATACACAAAAGTGCAAATTTTGACTTAGGAAAACTTCAAGTTCAGGTTGTTCTGATGTGAAAATTCACTCATTTTCTATTAAAATATGCTGTCAAGTTTCTTTCTCTTTCTCTCAAAGCAGTAAATGTGGAACAAGAGTGGGAAGATATGTAGTAAAGCCAATTTAGTGGAATGATAATTTAAAGTCCAGAGATCTTCCCATGGTGTGCCTTTAATTAGATGCATGATCTCAGGCAAATCTCCTAATTATTTATGTCACTTTGCTTCTTCAATTAAAAATTAATTGAGAGATGAGTTTTAAATTTTCCTCATCTAGCTCTAAAATAATATTATTCCAAGATCCAACAATTATCCTTCAAATGAGACCCTCTGAGAGCTGTTGCCATCATTATGTAAGTACACTGCTTATTGGCATTCTCCTATATAACAGATCTGAAAATGCCTCTTTCACAGTAACATCCCAAACTCACCTAAAGTCAGATATTTTAGAATATCTGACATCTGCTTAGTCTCCCAAGGCTGGCAGAATGGATTGAATAATAGTTATTTTAGGATGTAATTGCTGCACTGTTAAAAAATAAGCCCCTCTGCAACTAAATACTGTCACATTTCTGAGCCACTTATGTAACCAACATGATTTATCCAAAGAAAAGAGCATTATTTGGGGAAACATTTAAAAAGTCATTGCAAATGATTTTCATTACTAGCCCGCTGTGCTGTAAAAGTGCAATTCTCCCACTTATAAGTATGGACACATAGAGGGGAACAACACACATGGGGGCCTATCTGAGGGTGGAGGTGGGAGGAAGGAGAGGAACAGGAGAAATAACTAATGGGTACTAGGCTTAATACCTGGGTGATGAAATAATCTGTACAACAGATAATCTGTACGTGCTCCATAACACACGTTTATATAACAAACCTGCAAATTCTGCACATGTGCCACTGAACTTAAAGTAACAGTTAAAAAATAATAATAAAAATAAAGTATCTAACTTAAAAAAAGTGTGATTCTCCATAGTTTAGGTAGTAGCCATGTGAATGACATGTTTTCTAAAAATGACAGTTTTCTAATATTAAGTGTTAAGAAATCTTAGCTTAATAGCTATAGAGAAAGTTCACATTATAGAGTAAAGGAATGGGAATATGCAAGTACCTAAAGAGCCGGCAAATAGAAAGTCATGGAAAGCAACTGTGAAAAGAATTTAGAAAGCTGGCAGTACTCGATCAGTTTTTTTTTTTTTTTTTTTGTTTGTTTGTTTTGAGACAGACTCTTGCTCTGTCGCCCAGGCTAGAGTGCAGTGGCGCCATCTCGGCTCACTGCAACTTCCGCCTCCCAGGTTCAAGTAACTCTCCTGCCTCAGCCTCCTGAGTAGCTGGGATTACAGGCACTCACCACCACGCCTGGCTAATTTTTGTATTTTTATTAGATACGCATTTTCACCATGTTGGCCAGGCTGGTCTTGAACTAATGACCTCAAGTGATCTGCCTGCCTTGGCCTCCAAAATTGCTAGGCTTACAGGCCTGAGCCATCTGCCTGTAATATGCTAACAAATAGATGATAGAGCCAGGACTATTGAAACCTAGGTCTACTCCCTTCAAAATCACATTCTGTTACCCCAGGTTCTGTTTAAAAAGTACACTGTGAGAACAAGCATGGGGTAAGAATATATAATTGTAACTATCCAAATAGATGTATAAATACAGATCAACTGCTAGATAAATTGACAGGAAGATTTGTTATAACTATGGGTGGATAATGAAGCTTTACTGATAATTTGTATATATATATGTATTATGTATACACACATATGTATGTATACACACACACACACACACACACATATATATATATATATATATATATATATATATATGTATATATGGAGACAGAGAGAGAGAGAGAGAGAGAGAGAGAGAGAGAAGGTCTTACTCTGTCATCCAGGCTGGAGTACAGCAGCATGATCATAGTTCACTGAAGCCTCATCCTTCCATGCTCTGGCAATTCTCCTACCTCAGCCTCCCAAGTAGCTGGGACTACAGGTGCACACCATCACAGTGGCCTAATTTTTGTATTTTTTGTAGAGATGGCATTTTACCATGTTGCTCAAATTAGCCTCAAACTCCTGAGCTCAAGTGATCCTCCCACCTTGGCCTCCCAAAGTGCCGGGATTACTTGCATGAGCCACTATACCAGACCTAATCTGCATAATTTGAAAGTGTATCAAAAAACTCAGTTTGTCACAGGATACTAATTGCAGTTTCATCATATCTTTAAAGTTATAAACCTAAGATATTTACCACATAGTGTATTTACCATAGACAGGGGGTAAATGATAGGCAGATCTGAGTTCAAACAAGCTCCACTACTTACTGGCTATATGAGCTTATCAAGTAGCATAACTCATATGAGCTTCAGTTTCCTCATTTGTAAAATGGGCATTTAGAATACATTTCTCAAAATATGCTTGGAAATATTAATTATAGCAATGTGTACAGTGGTCGGGCACGGTGGGTCACGCCTGTAATCCCAGAACTTTGGGAGGCCAAGGCAGGCTGATCACCTGAGGTCAGGAGTTTGAGACCAGCCTAACCAATATAGTGAAGCCCCATCTTTGCTAAAAATACAGAAACTAGCTGGGCATGGTGGTGTGTTCCTGTAGTCCCAGCTACTCAGGAGGCTGAGGCAGGAGAATCACTTGAACCCAGGAGATGGAGGTTTCAGTGAGCCAAGATTGTGCCACTGCACTCCAGCCTGGGCAATAAAGGGAGACTCTGCCTCAAAAAAACAAACAACAACAAAAATGTATACAATGTGTCTGGTATAAGACAGATTTTCTATAAATTTTCACTAAAAATAAATAATGTAAATAAAGTCAGACAGTTAAGCAGAATGCCAATCCAAATGCTATGATAATAAGTCTTTCTTCTCTTTCTTAAGTTATTGTCTTTTGAATTGATTTCTTACTCAATATATGAAGACATGGCACTTTGATGCATGAAATATTTACTGCAAAAAATCTCTTGTCATTTATGTTGAGGAAAACCAGTTCGTTCTCTTCATTCACTCTCAAGTTATGTACATTTCCTCCTGCCCCTTCTCCGGACATATTCACATACCTTTCAGTGAGGGTTATTTGTCATTCCATAATTAAAGGAGTTCCAACACTGATCATAGAACTTAAATAAGGTGCAAATGACTATGGAAGAAATAAAAACTTTTAAAGACATTTTTCCTCTTTGGGGACAGGAAACTGTGAGAGTAAGCTTCGATACTGAGAGAGGACAGGGACAGTGGTCCTCATGTCACCACTAACAATGGATGGGGACAAAACAGGCTAACAAAATCAAATATATATTTCCCTGTATCATCATTAAACCTGTGGTTCAGTCACTTTAATTTTAAAGCATCTTATCACTTAGTTACCAGATTTTTTCATCAGCAATGAAGAAAATTGAACATATATAGAGAGGTTGCTATAGATAGATCTTTCTTTTGAGAAGGAACTCTGATGACACTAGTGTATAAACAATGTGGAAGATTAACTACCCAACCATGATACTCTTTCTCTGATTTTGAAAACAGAAGAAAATCATTTCTGAGTCAGCCCAATGCTCAGAGGAGACAAAATCAGAATAATTTAATATCTGAAAGTTTAAAAATCAATTCTTGGATGTGAGATAGAGACTTCATTGTCTTTTAATCACTTGAATCCAACCATTAAATAGAACAAGTATCAACTGGGTAACTGCATAAACTGGATAATCATATCAACAGCTTAATAACTGATTGCATTATTTCTAGTACAACAATAAAGGGTAATTTTATTTTATTTTTTTTACTTTCTAGATAAAATTTTAGAACAGCACTAACCTGTCTTTTCAGAGAAGGGCCAAAAATGGAAATAGGCTATATTTATTCTATGTTTCATGACATCTTAAGTGCCTAGCACAGTGTCTGGCAAAGAGTAATATTTTTAAAAAGTGTGTTCATTAAAGTGTGTTGGGTAAATTATAGGATTATGAAATGTTTACTTTTAAATACATATTTTACATAATTTTTTTTCTTTTTTTTGAGACAGAGTCACACTCTGTCACCAGGCTGAGGTGCATTGGCACGATCTTGGATCACTGCAACCTCCGCCTCCCGGGTTCAAGTGATTCTCTGCCTCAGCCTCCTGAGTAGCTGAGACTACAGGCATGTGCCATCATGCCCGGCTAATTTTTGTATTTTTAGTAGAGACAGGGTTTCACCATGTTGGCCAGGATGGTCTTGATCTCCTGACCTCGTGATCCGCCTGCCTCGGCCTCCCAAAGTGCTGGGATTACTGGCATGAGCCACCACACCCGGCCATATTTTACATAATTCTATATAAAATTCAGTCTCTGGGCTACAGCAGCTATGTACAAATTTTGCAGATAGTCTTAATGAACCTTTGGCATTTCATAGACGTTAATATTTATTCATTACTTTGAAAGCCAATGTGATGAAACCCCATCTCTACTAAAAATACAAAAATTAGCCGGGCATGGTTGGCAGACGCCTGTAGTCCCAACTACTCAGGAGGCTGAGGCAGAAGAATCACTTGAACCCGGGAGCGGAGGTTGCAGTGAGCCGAGATTGCACCACTGCATTCCAGCCTGGTGATGGAGCAAGACTCTGCATCAGAAAAAAAAAAAGGTATGTATTTAGTGATATAAATCAAACTGAAGCATTGGAGTAAAACATAATTCTTTTGTGGTACCTTTATGAAAACTTTTGTAAATAACGAATACATTTTAGTTAGAAACACACAGAATCTTATGAATAAAAATATAAGTCACTTTTCTCTATTCCAAGATGCAATCGATGTTTTTGTTTTTATGTTTCACTGCCAATGGAATAAACATTTTGAAATTTCACAGTAATGTTTCTTTTGAAATTCAGCAAAATGTTCTTATGAATCTAGATTGAATGTTTTATCAATTACTCGAGTATAAAATACAGTTTCCCTTTTGACTTGTAAATCATTAGTCTTAAATTCCTGCAATGAAACCATTAAGGAATAGTTTTTACCAAGTGGCCAAAGTAAGAATCAGAGGTCTTTGCTGTAACTGTGGTTGTTACTGTGCCATTCTTAAACTGTTCCCTGAAGGGCAGAATATGAGTAGAGGCTAGTCAATGAGTGGGAAACAAAGCGGATCATTTGTATTCTCGTTAGTGAATTGTCTTTCATGTGGTACTTTTAGCATCCAAATCAATATTCTGAGTGATATAATTTGTTAGAGACTTAATTAAAACAACAAGTTCAGGGTGGGAGTGCTGGCTCATGCCTGTAAGCCCAGCAGTTTGGGAGGCCACAGGTAGAAGATTGCTTGAGGCCAGGAGTTTGAGACCAGCCTGGGTAAGATAGGAAGACCCCACCTCTACAAAAAGTAAAAAATTAGCCCCGGCATGGAGGCATGAGCTTGTAGTCCTAGCTACTCAGGAGGCTAAGGTGGGAGGATCACTTAAGCCTAGGAGTTTAAGGTTACAGTGAGCTATAACAGCACAACTGCACTCCAGCATTAGAGGCAGAGTAAGAATTTGTATTTATGGGCCATGAAAAAATAGTTATATTTCCATAACTACTATGTATATTTATTTCTTTTGATCCCACATAGTCTGTTTGTCTCTTTAGGAGAAGAATATTTTCCTTATGCTTTCCTCTTACATTTTCTGTTAACTGGAACAAGTGAGAGGTTTTATAATCCCTGGCCACAATTAATAGACAATGTTATATCAACCTTTTTTACATGATAATCAGCCTTTACCATTTATTTCCTTCTAGAGCTAATTTAAACCAGCAATTACAATATACTGTTTTATAATACTGCTGTCCATATTAAATTATTTGGACAAATGTAAAATTCATTTTGAAACACAAATACTTTATGATCATATGTGAAAACTGCTCTTTTTTTTTGAGGCAGGGTCTCACTCTGTATTCCAGGCTAAAGCGCAGTGGTGCGATCATGGCTCACTGCAGCCTCTACCTCCTGGGCCCAAGTGATCCTCCTACTTCAGCTTCCTGAGTAGCTGGGACCATAGGTGTGCATGACCACACCCAGATAATTTTTTAATTTTTGTTTTTGTAGAGATGGGGCTTCTTTATGTTGTCCAGGCTGGTCTTGAACTCCTGAGTTTGAGTTATCCTCTTGCCTTGGCCTCCCAAAGTGCTGGGATTACAAGCATGAGCCACCATGCCTGGCCATATGTGACAACTTTTCAATCAGTAGGAAGCAAAAATGAGAACAATAGTTATGAATGTAAGGATATATGCATGTATATCTCATAATTCTTAGAATACTTTTTTCAGATAAACTATATATATATATTTATACACACACATATATACACAGGTACATATTTATCTAACATTCTGTAGGAAAATATCTTCTCATCTTCAAATTTCCCTAAAATTTTAAAATATTAGTTATATATAAAATGTAAGTATATATACACTTCGAGTATAACCTCCAATATACATTTTATCTTTCTCATTTTATTATTGGTGTACACATTTGGTATTCATAAAATGCTCAACAATAGAATTATAAATACCTTTCTTATATAACAAAAATGCAGAATATCAATTACTGGAAATTATGCATTGCTCCTGAAATCAAAATATTTATTGATTCAAAAAACTAATAACTTAGTTAATAAATAAATTAACAGAACAAATTTTTGAAATACTACTAATCAGAACAGACACAGAATGCTGTGCATGACCATACAATTTTTACTCTTCTAAAGCAAAAATCTCTTGCATAGATTAAAAACATGAAATAAAAAACATGAAAAGAATGCTATCCAATCACACAGAAACAAAATTAAAGGTTATAATAACGTAGTAAACATCCATAGTAGTTACTTGATTATGTGTTGTATAGTAGCTAATTACATTGCAACTGTACATCAAATCTGTTATTTGAAAGAGCTGTCGTGGTTTTCAAGATTGCTAGAAGAAGAGTGGTTTAAAGAATTAGATTTTTATTACATATGAAAGGCTAAATTTGACTTTTGCTTACACCAATAGAGATTAAATATTTCTCATAAACAAGACAAAAGTCAAAGTAGCTTTGAAAATAACACCATAATTGCTTGATCACTCCATTTGTTATAAAGATAATAATTGTTTAGGTGTATGAAATTAAATTTATTTCATGAAAAAATTACACTGTGTTCTATGGATAGTAACGTTAAAAGACCATTAAACATTTCTGGCCAGGCTTGGTGGCCCATGCCTGTAATCCCAGCACTTTGGGAGACTGAGGCAGAAGGATCATTTGAGCCCAGGAGTTCAAGACCAGCCTGGGCAGTACAGTGAGACCTTGTCTCTACAAAACAAAACAAAACAGAAAACAAACAAACAAAAACCCCAAGATTTGCATTGTCCAGGATCAATTGACCTCTCCAGCATAACTAAAACCCAAAAGGGATGTTGCAATATATCTTCTCTTGTTATTTTTAGGCTTGTACTTGGTATTACTTTATGATTGTCCTTGATGTTCTTTACCACTGACTTTGTATCTTGAGATTGGTACACAAGGCACACTATAAATCAGAGAGTATGTTTAGAAGTTTCAGGAAATTTAAGAGTGCAATGGGGCAGTGAGGCGTGAAGTTTTGGAGGTTAGAGGAATTTGCATCACAGCAGGGATGTAGACAGAGGATGGCAACAGCAGTTTTGTTGGTGGAGAGCATCAGTAGTATTTTCAGTGGATCTTTCCTCGGGCACAATGTTGGCTATATCTTGTATCCCTCAGTTTCTGTTTCCAACTGCTCCTTTAACATTCCAGGGAGGTATATGAATTATCAGATTCTCTTTAAATAAATTATTCTTCTGTTTAATGTAGGCAGGGTAGGTTTCTGTTGTTTGCAAATAAGAATCTTAACTGGTATTGCCTCTTTATTTCTGAGTTATCTATTAATTTAATTCTTAATTGGTCATGTAACTCTTATACTGCTCTTTGATAAACATTAACTTTAGCAAATGTATGGGCATGCAATGGCTGACCAGGAGATTTTGATCCTATCAAATTATTACTGAAGAAATAAAAGAGTAGGTGGATCCTGGGATATAAAATTCAGTGACCAAAAAAATTATATTTTCACCCTTATATGTTTGAATGACAGTTTTACACAAAAGAAGAGACATGAGTATCGAGACTGTGAAAAAACTTACCAAAATCTGACAGAATATTCAAGTGTGTAACATTTATCACAGATAACCTAAAAACATTTTCATCTTTAATTATTCATTAAAAGACATTGTGAGGTAAATTAGAAAACAAGAAACTCTATTTGCAGCCCATTGTGAGAAATCAATCTGTTTTAGAGCTTTAATTAGGCTATAATGCATTACAGTTCAAATGATCCCATTTATATTGGTTCTTCCTAACCTATGGTTTCCTGCAGTTATCTTATACCCAATTGCAAATCACAAAAGCTAAATCTTCTGAATCAGGACAATGAATTAATAACTAAATAAGCAAAAAGACACATCAATAAGTGCTTTCTCACAATATAAAAATACTACTAGTAAAGATACCACAATCTAAAATTATCACCATTTTTAAACTACAATCCAATCTCGTGATAAATACACAGCATACTCCAAAGAATCTTTAATAAAGTTTTATGGAAGTTTTCTTTCATCCATAGCTGATTCCAGTCTTTGCTGCTCAGCAACTACCTGCCAGATCACATTTCCAAGCTGTAATGTAACTAGCTCCCTGGAGAGCACTTCAAACAAATAGGAGTTTTCAGCCGCTTAATTCAATGCCCTTTACACAGGGATTGCTTTAGGGACCATGAGATTTGGGATTTGAATGCCCAGAACCCCTGTTAGATCTCAAGATTCTATAGAATACTGGTTGCAAGTAAGTGCCTATGTAGTTTAAAAGAAATGTACATAGACATGACTGAAAGACA
Organism: Ateles fusciceps; assembly: GCA_036589455.1. Taxonomy (NCBI): domain Eukaryota; kingdom Metazoa; phylum Chordata; class Mammalia; order Primates; family Atelidae; genus Ateles; species Ateles fusciceps. The sequence goes on along the minus strand of JAZHEH010003045.1, from coordinate 77,319 downwards.
CCCTGGCAGGGACTTTGTTTTCTTGACAGCCTAGAAGTGAATAAAATAGCCCATGGAGGGTCTACTGAGAAAAGAAAAACAGATACCAGGAACAGTCTTGTGGCATCATTTCCTTATAGTTTCTCTGAATATAAAGAGAAAAAAGTCAATACAAATATACAAATGGAGAAGTAGTTAGAAATTCAGGAGACTATAATGACTATAGCAGTTAATAAAGTGTGGAATCTCAAGAAGGTCTGGGTCATCAATGCTCAGAATATACAAGAAGCCAAGAAAGAGTGAGATAGAACCATGTGACTAGAGATAAAGTTCTTGATGAGGCCAAAAGAAATTTGCCATAATAATGGATTATTTTTCGATTGAGTCCTTTGAACTAACCTTAAAGTTGTCTTGTGGTCGTTTTTTTTTTAAAAATTTCTGTTAGGCTGGGTGTGGTGGCTCACACCTGTAATCCCAGTACTTTGGGAGGCCAAGGCAGGCAGATAACGAGGTCAAGAGATTGAGACCCTCCTGGTCAACATGGTGAAACCCGTCTCTACTAAAAATACAAAAATTAGCCAGGTGTGGTGGTGCGTGCCTGCAATTTCAGCTACTCTGGAGGCTGAGGCCAGAGAATTGCTTGAACCTGGGAGGTGAAGGTTGCAGTGAGCTGAGATTGCATGCCACTGCACTCCAGCCAGGCAACAGAGCGAGTCTCCATCTCAAAAAAAAAAAAAAGAAAGAAAGAAAGAAAAGAAAAAAAATTATGTTAATCAATTACTCACCTTCTTTAACTATGATCAGAATAAAACCACTAATCAGCTTGGCCACCCATGAAAGAAAGTGCAGCCAAGGAGATGGTTGGGGTTGGAGATCACAGAGTCATTTTTCCGTTATTAGCATAATATTAGAATAGAAGAAATAAATCGGATCTATCATAAAGTCAAATCATACAAGCCATGTAAATAGCCACTGTCAAGTGAAGACTATAAGAAGGGGAAAAGTAGAAATCAAGAAAATAAAAAAAATGAAGATAATTTTAGGAATTCTGACATTCCTCCAGACGTCTCCTTTATATATATATAAGGATGTTCAATTGAGTATCACAGCTTGAAATCTTAATAAAAGATGCAAGCTGGGAAAGACAGTGGGGTAGAATCTACCAACTTATTGTAAGATATCTAAGGCCATATCCCATTGAACTCTGTCTCTTTCTTTCTCTCATAAACACACACATGCACACACACACACACATACACATACACACACACACACACACACACACACACACACACACACGAATACACCTATACATAGATATGGGGCGCCAAGATGGCTGAGAGGAGGCAACACCAGAATGCAGCTCCCCAGCAAATGAGACACAGAGGGCTAGAGGACTTCACGATTCCAAGTGAGGTGCCGGGTTCATTTTGCGGGGACTGGAAGGACTCTGAAAGTAGCCCAGGCAGGGAGCCAAAGCAGGGCGAGAGCTGCCCAGGGAGAATGAACCAAGACAGGGCAAAGCGTGTCACCACCTGGAAAGTGCAGCCCGGAGGGTCAGGGGACTTCACCCCCTCGATGCTCCGATTCAGATCCTCTGCTTACCTCATCCTGCCTGCAAGCCACGGTCCACAAGAACCCTGCCAGACTGCGCAGCGCCGTGGGTTGTTGATGCAAATCTGAGCGATGGCTCCTGCCTGGTGCCACAAGTTGCTGGCCGGACCTGGGCGGAAGTTTGGACTAGCACCAGTGGGATGGAACAACCCGTCCCACAGAAAGAGGCAGAGTTGAAAGCAGGGAAACAATTCATAAGGCCTGGCAGGCCCCACTCCCCAAAAAACTCAAACTGAAGCCTGCATGCCAGAGAGCTTGGCAGTGAATATACCAGTTTGACCCAAATCAGGAAGATGGAGCTCAGGGAAGGAGAGGCGCAGTTGGAAAGGCAGGGCTAATTTCACCTGCAAACAAACCCCAGGGGAAGACCACCCACCCAACAACCTGACTGAATCCGAGGCAGCCCAGCAGCACTTCTACGGGCCAAAACAGGTATAGCCCCAACCAACTGCAACAGAAAGGACGTCCACTCAGAGATTTCTCCCAAAATCACCAACTTCAAAGAACAAAGGGAGATAAATCCATGAAGATGAGAAAAAACCAGTGCAGAAAGGATGAAACCTTCAAAGACCAGAACACCTCTTCCCCTCCCAGGGATCACAACTCCTCACCATCAAGGGAACAAAACAAGACAGAAAATGAGTGTGATGAATTGACAGAAGCAGGCTTCAAAAGGTGGATAATAACAAATTTCTCTGAGTTAAAAGACCATGTTCTAACCCAAAGCAAAGAAACCGAGAACCTTGAAAAAAAGTTAGACGAAATGCTAACTAGAATAACCAGCTTAGAGAAGAACATAAATGACTTGATGGAGCTGAAAAACACAGCATGAGAACTTCACAAGGCATGCACAACTTTCAACAGCTGAATCGATCAAGGAGAAGAAAGGATGTTAGACATAGAAGATTAAATCAATGAAATAAAATGAGAAGGCAAGATTAGAGAAAAAAGAGTAAAAAGAAATGAACAAAGCCTACAAGAACTATGGGATTATGTGAAAAGACCTAATCTACGCTTGATCTGAGTACCTGAATGTGACAGGGAGAATGAATCCAAGTTGGAAAACACTCTTCAGGATATTATCCAAGAGAACTTCCCCAACCTAACAAGGCAGGCCAACATTCAAATCGAGGAAATACAGAGAACACCATAAAGATATTCCTCAAGAAGAGCAACCCCAAGACACATAACTGTCAGATTCACCAGGGTTGAAATGAAGGAAAAAATGCTAAGGGCAGCCAGAGAGAAAGGTCGAGTCACTCACAAAGGAAAGACTATCAGACTCACAGCAGATCTCTTGGCAGAAACCCTACAAGCTAGAAGGGAGTGGGGGCCAATATTCAATATCCTTCAAGAAAAGAACTTTCAACCCAGAATTTAATATCTGCCCAAACTAAGCTTCATAAACGAAGGAAAAATAAAATCCTTTACGGACAAGCAATTGCTGAGAGATTTCATCGTTACAAGACCTGCCTTACAAGAACTCCTGAAGGAAGTACTAAACATGGAAAGGAACAACCAGCACCAGCCACTGCAAGAACATACCAAATGGTAAAGAACAATGATGCAATGTAGAAACCATGTCAGCTAACGGCCAAAACAACCAGCCAGTAACAAAATGACAGGATCAAATTCAAACATAACAATATTAACGTTGAATGTAAATGGCCTAAATGCCCCAGTCAAAAGACATAGACTGGCAAACTGGATAAAAGTCAAGACCCATTGGTGTGCTGTATTCAGGAGACCCATCTCACCTGCAAAGACTCACATAGACTCAAAATAGAGGGATGGAAGAAGATCTACCAAGCAAATGAAGAGAAAAAAAAAAAAAAAAAAAAAAAAGACAGCAGTAGCAATCCTAGTCTCTGATAAAATGGACTTTAAACCAATAAAGATCAAAAGAGACAAAGAAGTGCATTACATAATGGTAAAATGTTCAAGTCAACAAGAAGAGCTAACTATCCTAAATATATATGCACCCAATGCAGGAGCACTCAGATACATAAAGCAAATTCTTAATGACCTGCAAAGAGACTTAGACTCCCACACAATAATAGTGGGAGACTTTAATACTCCACTGACAATATTGAACAGACCAACGAGACAGAAAGTCAACAAGGATATCCAGGACTTGAACGCAGATCTGGACCAAGCAGACCTAATAGACCGTTACAGAACAATCCACCCCAAATCCACAGAATACACATTCTTCTCAGCGCCACATCACACTTACTCTAAAATTGACCACATAATTGGAAGTAAATCACTCCTCAGCAATTGCAGAAGAACAGAAATCATAACAGTCTCTCAGACCACAGTGCAATCAAATTAGAACTCAGCATTAAGAAAAACACTCAAAACTGCACAATCACATGGAAACTGAACAACTTGCTCCTGAATGACAAATGGATAAACCATGTAATGAATACAGAAATAAAAAACGTTCTTTGAAGCCAATGAGAACGAAGACACAACATACCGGAGTCTAACAGACACATGTAAAGCAGTGTCTAGAGGTAAATTCATAGCAATAAATGCCCACATGTGAATCAAGGAAAGATCTAAAATCGACACCCTATCATTAAAATTGAAAGAGCTAGAGGAGCAAGATCAAAAAAACTCAAAAGCAAGGAGAAGACAGGAAGTAACTAAGATCAGAGCAGAACTGAAGGAGATAGAGACACAAAAATCCCTTCAAAAACTCAGTATATCAAGGAGCTGGTTTTCTAAAAAGATCAACAAAATAGACTGCTAGGTAGACTAATAAAAAAGAAAACAGAGAAGAATCAAATAGATGCAATAAAAAATGATAATGGGGAGATCACCACAGATTCCTTGGAAATACAAACTACCATCAGAGATTACTACAAATAGCTCTATGCACATAAACCAGTAAATCTGTAATAAATGGATCAATTTCTGCACACTTGCATACTCCCAAGACTAAGCCAGGAAGTAAATGAAACCCTTAATAGACCAATAACAAGGTCTGGAGTAGAGGCAGCAATTAATAGCCTATCAACCAAAAAAAGTCCAGGTCCAGACGGGTTCACAGCCAAATCTACCAGAGGTACAAAAAGGAGCTGGTACTATTTCTGTTGAAACTATTCCAAACAATACAAAAAGAGGAAATCCTCTTTATTTCTCTGTTCCCTTTTTATTCTTCCTGCCTTGAGCAAAGGCTTGATGCCTGTTAGGTGGACAGCCATTTTGCAATCATAACTTAAAAGGTCATATTATAAGGATAATGAGGAAAAGAAAAGAAAAATTGTATGGACAATATTTTCTGAAGCAACTACACTATCCCTGAATTGCATTCTCCAGGTCTGAAAATATAAAACCCCCATTTGTATGACATACAGATAATTCTCAGACATGCAATTTTATCAGCTTTTTGGTTACACATTTAGTCTGTTTTTTGAAATTATGTACAAGTTATATCTATGTCTATACATCCATATTTACAGATAAATATACAATATAAAGACACACATATTTATGTTGGCTAAGTAATATTATTGAAATATAGCTGTGTGAAAGACCACCATTGATACAGGGAGGAGAGAGGGAAATACTGGATAGAATAGGATGTTTCCCTGCAAAGACCCTGCCTTCCAAGCCTGAAAACTCATACCCCTAAATTAGGACAGAAATTCCTGTTTTCATGCCCAAAAAGTTGCCTTTTGGTCCGCCGTGCCCCCCTATACTGCACCTATCTAATCCCCAAGCTCCAAGCTCTAGAAGCAGACCAGGAAGCCAGCAGATGGATGGCAGAATTTCACAGCAGAGAAAGTGAGAAGAGGAGGAACATCTGAACACCAAGAGGACTTAGGCTAGGGGCCATTGCTGAGGAGTCTGGCTGCTGGGCAGCCTCCCTCCAGGGAAGATCCCCTTCCCACGTTATCTCCCCTTTCTGGCTCCCCCATCCATCCCACCAAAAGCCACCTCCACCACTCAATAAAACCTTGCATTCATCCTTCAAGTCCATGTATCACCCAATTTTGGGGGGATGCTGGGCAAGAGCTCGGGATACAGAAAGCTGTCACAATGGCCCTCTGCCCTTGCAAAAAGGCAAGGGTCTTATTGAGCTGATTAACACTCAAGCCATCTGCGGACGGCAAAGCTGAAAGAGTTTTGTAACACTGAGGTTGCGGGTGCCCACTCCTAGGAACTACCGCTAGGTGAGAGCCCAAATCACTAACCTCAGCCTCTGCATTTGCCCATCTGTGTGCTCCCCCTCTCCCACAAGAGATTTGAGCAGTTAAGTGACTGAACAAGTGAGCCACACCTGTCACATGTCCTGCAAGGGGATCAGGGAACTCTCCCATTTCACTGTGACTAACATTTTATATATAATTGGACCATGATATACTTTGAGAAAATGTTAGTTATGTGAAAATTGAGATTTTTCTTAAAAAAGACTGTGTGGACATAGGAGAAATAGCAGCTGTAGAAAGTTCATTTTACAAAATAAAACAGCATCATATTTGTTCTAATTAAAACTCATCAATGTTAAATGACATGATTAATTTTATTACCTTTATTTGCTCCACATTAAAAAGAAAACTGTGACTACGGTAATGTTAAAATCTTGAATATTAAACTTGTGATTTATGAACATACAAAATCCAGAGAGTAAATAATTGTATTTAGGCTGGTAGCCCATCATTTCAAGAAACATTTTTGTAAACAGTGATTCCTTCAAGGATTTGTTAAACATCATCTAACATAACATAAATATTGATTCTTGGTTCTAATAAATAGTAGAGGTGAGATGAAATGTCAAATGTCTAATATGGTTAGATCTCATAAAAACATTGGCAACATGTCATTCATCACCTTTTATTTTGTTTTGTGTGCATGTTTGTTTTTTTATGATATATGAGTGGCAGAGTGAAAAAAAGCATTAATGGGCATTTTTTTTTTTTTTTTTTTTTTTTTTTTTTTGAGACAGAGTCTCACCCTGTTGTTCAGGCTGGATTGCAGTGGCTCGAGCTTGGCTCACTGCAACCTCCACCTCCCTAGGTTCAAGTGATTCTCCTGCCTCAGCCCCCTGAGTAGCTGGGAATACAGGCGTCTGCCACCACGTCTGGCTAATATTTTGTAGTTTTTAGTAGAGACGGGTTTTCACCATGTTGGCCAGGCTGGTCTTGAACTCCTGACCTCAGGTGATCCACCGCCTCAGCCTCCCAAAGTCCTGGCATTACAAGTGTAAGCCACCGAGGCTGGTCTAAAGGGCATTTTTGTTTGGAGAGATTAAGTGTTTGATGCCATGCTTTTGTGTAAAGTGCACATTGTATGAATATATTGAGAACCAGAAATATCATACATTTAGAACCAAATAAGAAAGCCAAGACTTAGGTTGGTGAGGGAGAAACAAATTTATGATTCTTTCTACAGCAGATTAGGAAAATGTTGTCTTGGCAAATAGCAACAAGGGATTGAGTACTTTTTGGAGAAGCCCAAATAAAACTATTAGAGCAGACACCATGTTTGTACAGTTCAGTTCTGATACATTTTCTCATTTATAAATACTGCAGTAAGGAATAGCAAAGCTTTTCAGATATGAATAAGAGATTATCTTTCCTCTGTTAGCCTCCTTTTGTTGACCACTGTATGCACTGCAACATCCTTTAAGGGTTAGTGGACTGAGATAGAGTGTTGTGAATAACAGTTTATTTTCTGTGTGGATTTCCAAATGAGTCACACCAAATTCCTCTCTAGAAGTATGATATGCTATTTCTTTCACTCATCAATTCTATCTAATCAGATTTTTCCATTTTTAGATAACAGTATCTACCCTCAAAATTCCATCCCCTTTTTACCTATGTACTACTTTCTAAGATAGGTCCATGCCCTACCATTACCTAATCAGTGTATGACACACCTATGAGAGAAAAACTTTAAGGTAGCCTTGAATCCTTTAAAGAAACTACCTCATTTCTGATAATATATTTCATCATCCTGTCTCTGATAACTCCCTTTGAGAAAGCTATTCTCAGTAAGAAGTTGAGATAGAAAAACATTTGTAGGCTGACAGTACTCACAATGACTTGATGGTTTTGGGCAGAGGCAAATGCTCTATGGATTTTTGCAGTGATTTCTTTTTCTCCTGCAGTAAACAAAGGAAGCCAGAGAGTTTTTACATTTTCCACTGAAATTGATGAACGGTTAACTTTAAACTCTGCCTGGTGTTACATGAGCTCAGGCTTTAGTGAGTTTTTAACTCCTCTGGAAAGCTTTCTATGAGTAACAGTGTGTTCATTCATCCTGTAGGTACACCCATTGCCATTAGAGGAGATAATGAGACATCAAGAGTAGCTGTGGCTTCACTGCCAGATGTTACTCTGTTTTTATCTATTACTTTGAATTCCAACTTTTAAGTCTTACTGGTAGAAATGTTGAGAAACAAACTTTGCAAGATGCAGCCAAGAACAAATTGAAATGATGGTGGCCAAAGGTCACCATCAAAAGATACGCTAAGAATTGTATCAAGTTTTAAGTTTCAGAGAATCACAATCTTCAGAGTCAAGTGTAAAATGAACTAGACCTGAAATGTATTTAGCTGCCTTACATTCCTTAATAACTCTGAAATAAGTGACAACTCTTCCAATTTTCCAGATGACCAAAATAAAATATAAAATAGTAACCTGACATGCTGCTTAACATATAAACATGTTGATGTTGACAGCATACTACTTTATGGACCAATAAACTAACCACGTTTTGAAAGTAATGACTAACTTTGTAATTACACTACATCACTTCTCCCTTTAAAAAATATTTTAGTCACAAGCTAATGAATTTTATAATTCATGTTATAATTAGTAGTGCTTTAGCAAATATGTTGTGTGAAGAATTTATTGACTGTCTAGGTTTATTTTTCTAGGTGTTCCCTACCCACCACCACCTCCATTCTGGATATTAGCATGAGTGTTCTAAGTGAACTTTCTCCTTTTAATTTCCTGGAAGAGAAATATAGGTATCAGCAGACATTTAATCAATTGGTGGTTTGTGGCGAGGAGGATTTTCACCTTGTAACATAGTTTTTCTGTTAATTATTTTCTGAGATCATTATGTAACAAAAAGGGTGTAGGAAACAGTTACAATGTTGACCTCCAAAATTCTGCATTCTAGGGAAAGATATTTAAAAACATGAAGTTAAAATATTGAGATGAGCCAGGCGCAGTGGCTCACACCTGTAATCCTAGCACTTTGGGAGGCCAAGGTAGGTGGATCACCCGAGGTCAAGAGTTTGAGACCAGCCTGGCCAACATGATGAAGCCTTGTCTCTACTAAAAACACAAAAATTAGCCGGATGTGGTGGCGGGCACCTCTAATCTCAGCTACTCAGGAGGCTGAGGCAGGAGAATCACTTGAACTGAGGAGGCAGAGGTTACAGTGAGCCAAAATCGTGCCATTGCACCCCAGCCTGAGCAACAGAGCAAAAACTCTGTCTCAAACAAAACAAAACACACACACACACACACACACACACACACACACACACACAAAAACAAAACAAAACAAAACAACACACACAAACAACAAAAACAACAACAACAAAACACTTTGAGATAATGATCTTGCATTGTGGCAGTGATGATTTCTTATGATTGTCAACCTGAAAGCTGTGTTATTCCTGGGAAGAACTGGAAAAGTGTGTTATACCCTTCCTAATAAGAGTCTAGAACAAAAATATCTAGTATATATATATATGTTATAAATATATAACATATAATATATGTGAATATATACTATATACTGAGAGATGACTACATATGTTTATATATATGATCATCTCTCAATATCTGTAGAGGATTGGTTCCAGGACCTTCATGAATACAAAAATCCACAGATGCTCAAGTCCCTTATATAAAATGGCATGTAAATGCTATGTAAATAGTTGATATACTTTATTAGTTTTAAAATTTGTATTATTTTTGTTGTTGTATTATTTTTATTGTTTTTTTCCAAATATTTTTGATCTGCCTTTAGTTGAATCCACTGCTGCAGAATCCACAGATATAGAGGGCTGACTCTATATACATATGAAGTTCAATCATTGTGAGAAAGGGAAGAAGAGTTTCAGACCATGCCTACTTATATTTGGCTCAAATAATCAGACAGAATAGAATAGGATAGGGCTGACAAGATTTTCTGGACACATAGGCTCATGACCTGAACTCAAAAGTAACTCTGGCAGGGAAATCAGGCCAACATAAATTTGAATACGTAAAATTATAGCAATGAGATATAGGTAAATGTATTTAATGCCCAATAATAGTTTATTAACCTGAGACAAATGGAATCATGTCACCAACTTTTCTGATAATTAAAAAGGTTACTTTGGGAGGCCAAGGTGGGTGGATCACCTGAGTTCAGAGGTTCGAGGCCAGCCTAGCCAACATGGCAAAACCCTGTCTCTACTAAAAATATAAAAATTAGCCAGGAAGGAAAATACAAAAATTAGCTGGGCATGGTAGCACATGCCTGCAATCCAAGCTACTCAGGAGGTTGAGGCAGGAGAATTGCTTGAACCCAGGAGGCAGAGGTTGCAGTGAGCTGAGACTGCGCCATTACACTCCAGCCTGGATGACAAGAGTGAAATTCCATCTAAAAAAAAAAAAAGAAATGTTGCATAAAATATCTAGTATATTACTTGAAACATGGAATTTATCTGAAAGTTGTTACTTAAGTATTTATTGCAAATAATCTGCTTCTTAAAAGGAAAGGTGTAATCTCCCATATATGGACAATGATGTTGATTTAGAAAATAAAAATATTAAGTGGACAATGAGAAGAGATAAAAATTTATGTTTTGTGAAAATTTGTTTTCATTTATACTGGCATAACTTTATTACATAAAAATTTACAAGATTGAGAAAATAACTAGTTTAAAATAAAATTCCATATAAATATGTATATTCCAAGTGAGAAATTATATATAATCATATATATACAATTTTTATATATATGTAATATATAGATAGAAAGATATGAGAGAAAGAGAATATACTACTGTAGGAAGGTTATAGTGAATTACATGTAACCAATTAAAAAATTTCTTTGCTATAACGTGCTCTGGGTGGCTAAAATAAGGGCCCATGAGCAGTTGTACCCACATCTGCAAATCTGTAAAGCCTCTTATTGAGGTCAGTACTAGCCACAGCAATCAGCCTGATACTTCAAGCATAATGGACCAGATTAGCTTATAAAATTACGTTGAGAAGTGTTCAGAACAGAAGCTTAGAATATTAACAGAGTCATGCTGTTTTGGCATGTGTAAAGATGTTTCTGTGTCTTAATGTTAATATTATGGCTAGAGAAAAAGAATGTCCTCTGGAAGAAGGGGATAGTGAGCATAAATATGGAAATTTGATTTAAAAGGTGAAGAGAAGACATTATCTTGGTTATCCCTCTAGCTGCATAGAAATTTCAAGAGGTGTCTACTGATGCAATGAATGGAAGGAAAGATGGTTCCAACACTTGTTATGATAATCCTGGGTTATGGACTAAGCTTCTTCACTCCCAATGACTAATATGTTCCTATTTTGGACTTAGATATATCTAATAAATTAAACTGAATTCAATAGAAATAAGTTTTTATGAACTCAGATAAAGAAAAAAGGGAAAGCAAAGAGTAACAGCTACAGAAATAAAAGTAAAAAGGATAAAGGAAAGTTTGGTTAATTTTTCATTCACATTATGAGTTTCCACTAAATTTTGTGAATTCTTATAAAAAAGTTTAACAATTGACACTATTAATACAACTATCATTAATATGGCTAATCTTTTATTTTAGATTATTTGAACATTTTATTTTAGTATTTATATGCACTATTGTAGGTATGCACTCATATCACTTTTTGTTTTTATTGTTTTCACCTTGTTTATGGTTTTTATTTGCCTAAGGTTTAATTTGTGAAATGATTCTTAGGCCTGAATATAATAAAGCACGTTAAAATTTCTTTGAAACCAGTGAGTGCTAATATCAATGTTGTATTTCTAGTTTACAAAGAGATATCCCTATTCTCTCTCATTAGAGTAGTCTTTTAAAATAAATTTCCTAGTGGTCCTAGCCAATATCTTCTTTTAATTTCCCATTTAAATTTCTGCTCAGTTTTACACATGGGTCTCTTTCAATACTCATCCAATCCCAGTTTCTTTCTCCCGTTGATAGATGTAAAACAGATTTTTTTTTTCTTTTTTGGAGACGGAGTCTCTGTTGCCAGGCTGGAGTGCAGTGGTGCCATCTTGGCTCACTGTAATCTCCACTTCCTGGGTTCAAGCAGTTCTCCTGCCTCAACCTCATGAGTAGCTGGGATTACAGGTGTGTGCCACCATGCCCAGCTAATTTTTATATTGTTTTAAACAGATTTATGTATTTAAGGTATTATTTTGCCATTGTTTGAGTCACATGTAAGGTATAAGTGCTAAATTCTCAGGCTAAGTTGCAACATTTCCTCACATTTGACTGAAAATACATGTAAATGTCCCTACATAGTGTTTTCATCTTCTTAATCGCTGATGATAGTCAATGAGTAGTTCATAGAAAATTTCTCCAAATTAGGGACTGCTTATTATTGCATCCTTTTTTTTTTTTTTTTTTTATGTAGTAAGCTTTTAGGAAAAGTATCAAAGCCTTTGCAAATTTTATTTTAATTAAGACACTTTTGTCTTAAAAATCCTAAACATTCTAGATTCATAAACTAGTTATATGGTGCCAATTTAATGTATTTTGGCATTTAATTATTACAAATTTGCAAACATTATGTGGCCAAAATATATTTCTTTTTCCAAAGTAATTTTATATAATTTTATAAAATGTTATACTCGTGTTCTTTTCCTCCTATCTTTCCACACTCACCAAATCATGTTTCACTTAAATATCAAGTGAGACTATTGAAGAAATATGTCCTCTGCAAATGCTTTTTTTTTTTTTTTTTTTTTGAGACGGAGTTTCACCCTTGTTGCCCAGGCTGGAGTGCAGTGGTGTGATCTCAGCTTACTGCAACCTCTGCCTTACGGTTTCAAGCAATTCTCCAGCCTCAGCCTCCCAAGTTGCTGGGATTACAGGCACCTCCCACCATGCCTGACTAATTTTTGTATTTTTAGTAGAGACGGGGTTTCGCCATGTTGACCAGGCTGGTCTTGAACTCCTGACCTCGTGACCCACCCGCCTTGGCCTACCAAAGTCCTGGGATTATAGGAGTGAGCCACTGTGCCCAGCCAGCACATGCTTTTTCTTAAATGGAAAAACCTCTATGGTGTTCTGGATGACTAATGCTAGCAAAACCTTCACATTACTGTTTGCTGAGTACTACTTAATTAAAATTGCTAATTTAACTAACGTGAATTCATCATATTAATTTTTAAGTAAATTTCTTTTTCTGAAAAATCCAATCTCAAAGTATCCCCTTGCCTATGACTAATATTTTTTGATATGATCTAATTATGACTAATTTTGAACCAAGAGCCACAAAGAAGCTCTTACTTATGTTTTGTATTAATAAAACTAATAAAACGGACTGCCCAGCTCTCTTGTTTTACTCTGAGATTCAATATGCCCAGAAAAAATTAGGACGTCTATAAAACAGGGGCTTAAGTTCTGAGCTGCTTATATATATGTACCTTGACTAAGAATGTAAGTCTTGAGAGGCAAATATCTGCCTCCACTCATGGAAGCCAATGAGACAGTAATAGGCTGTCATTCACATGTGGCAGAATCTCTACCTCACCCTGAATTAAAAGATAAATAACTGCATTATCTCAAATATCACAAAGCTCAGAGATAAGAGAGTTTTAGAGTTACACATTTAAATAGCTCAATGATGCCATTCAGGATTCAGGTTCTTTTTTAAACTCTCTTTATTCCTGAAAGTTGGCTATGTTTTCAGATTGTTAACTGTAGCAATCTGGATAGCACAATTCCCAGAGGAATAAGAGATGCTTTGCTTGCTCCCTTAGGAGTGAGGAAACATTTTCATAAGCTCACAAGCACAATTCCAGGTGTTTTAGGTCATCTGAACATTGCTGAACCAACTAGACCCAATTTTTAATGAATTGCATGGCTGTGGGAAAGTTCCTTTACAAAGAAGTAAGATAATGATCAAGGTGTTCTTTATACCTTGCTCTCTGGTAGCTCAGATGTAGGCACTCCATGAAGACCTAAATTCTATTATCAGCCACAATAAATGAAGTTGAGATGACAATAATTCATAAATTCAAGTATTTCAGATTATAGAAGTGCTGTAATACTTTCAACATGTGTGATCCGCCTACCCCCATAATATTTGCACTCCCTTCCCAGAGCGGTGAAAAATATATTACCTTCATAAAGACTTTAAGAATTATATTGGTGACAGAATCACTGTAACCTTTGAGAAATGTTCTGGTGGATATTATAGCTAATTTTTGATTATTGGTTAGAGATTCTATATTGAAATGGCTCTTGAGTTTTATGGAGATGACAGATACCTTGGGCATGTAGTGGGAAAAGATCCCAAACAGTAGGCGAAATGGCATGCTTACACATAACAAAGTTAGTAGTAGTATTCCAAGCAACCTTGTATACAGTGGCCTTTGGCAGTGGTAAAATAGATTATAGAATGTTTAGGGCCAAAACGATAGAAAGCTTACTGAAGTCCTGTTTAATTTATCTTTTATTTATTTATTTATTGTTATAATCCTCTTGAGAAGATTTTTTTTTTTTTTTTTTTTTTTACTTTAAGTTCTGGGTTACATGAGCAGAACGTGCCAGTTTGTTACATAGGTATACATGTGCTATGGTGGCTTGCTGCACCTATCAACTCTTCATCTAGGTTTTAAGCCCCTCATACACTTTATCTAAATTTAAAAGTTCAACTCTGGTGAATGGACACTGAATTTGAATAACTGTTACCTTTCTCAATACTTTGCAGTTCCTATAGACCTTGCATTAAGGGGGATGTTACCAAAATGCCAGGGGTTTGGTCTAGTTCTTGCTTGCTGCTCCCAACACAGAAAGCCAGTCACTGAGATGAATATTGCCAGGGCAGAAGGCTTTATTCAGGTGCTGCAGCTGAGGATAATGGGAGATCAGTCTCAAATTCATCTCTCTGACTGACTAAAATTGGGAATTTATATATTGGGGAAGGAATGTATCTACATGTGGGTAAACAGGAATTAGGGAGGGATAAGGAAACCATGAAGGATGAGGGGTCTGGCTTCTCATTGTCTGGTTATGGTGATCTGGTGACTTTCAGTTCTATGATACTATCTGGGAGGCCTGAGGATTGATTTCCTGAGGAAAGAGCTCAGATAAGACAAATGTAAGTCTCAAGCTTTGTAAGTGGGAGGATCAATGTCTAAACTTACTTTAAAAGGCCATAAACATCAGTTCTATATGGAACAATTGGGCTGATTTCAGGGACATTGAGTATCTTCTGTGGACCTCATCATTGCTCCACTGGGATCCCCCTCTGATCCTTATTTGTTTGTTTCTCTGTGCATTTCCTCCATCTTTGCTGTGCTTTACTTCTGATTCTTCTTTGCAGAACTGCCTTTGTGCTACTGGAACATATTTGTCCACATGATCAGAGAACTGAAGTTCCTGAATGTTTATATTCCCTGGAGCAGCCATTAGCAAATGACTAATGTTTGAGGGAGAATGTAAACCCCAGCTTCGTAATCTCTACTAAGAACATTTTGAGGTGTAATATGCAATCTAAATATTCCCTGTTGGAATAAGCTGAAACTACCTACAGTTTACACATTTGTTCAGTTTCTTCCTCTTTCTTATCTTGCTTCCTCCAGTTCTTGAATCTTGGGAATACTTCCTTAATAAATCACTTGTACATTATTCCTTGTCACTGGGTGTGCTTCTGAAGAACCTAACTCTTGAAGAAGTACATTATAATATCACAGATACTTTGCCAATTTCTACTAGCCTTCCACTTTAGGACTTATTGTCCTTTACCAGGGTAAATTTATACATGAGAAATAAAAATGTCAGGATTTTAAGGGACTCTTTTGAACCAACTTTGAACTAATACCACTTACAAAGACTGAAAACAGCAATTCACTTTGCCAGTGAGAGTGTAGGTTATAAGGGTCCTGTTGTAACTTGAATTGTTTTCTAAATGAGCCTCATGGTGGAACCACAGTGACTTCAAAACCCATTCTACATTCATTTCACCACTAGTTGATTGTGTGTATTATAAATAGGTTCAGTAAATAGCAGACTCCCATATTAATTCTTGGACTTTTGGAATATTGGCTTTTCTATTGCATTGGAGCAAGTCTTTGTTTCTGAAATCATCTTCATAAACTCTGACAATTAACCAAAAGGGGAATCCAGCATGCTTAGAAGAATCAAAGAATTAGGTCAAATAATTGAAAAAAAATCAGAAATTGAGATGCCTATCATATCTCCATTCTTGAACTCAGATTAACTAATGAAGAAAGTAGATATCTCTCAGAAAATGACAATAGATTATCATAAATGTACTTAATAAGTGGCTGTTCTGATGCAGGATATTTTCTTGACCCCTTCATTGGACCTGTGACAGGGGTATCCCATTTATTCAGCCCACAGTGCTCAACCTCTCACTGGAGGGAGCATGTAGGCAAGCGAGTAAGGTAACCAGTTAGCCACTTCAGTGCCAGCAGAAGCAAACTCTGTTTACTTGGGTCCACTGCATTCTACCCCTCATAGGAGGCAGCACATAGGCAAGCAAGTGCAGGAACCACTGACTGCTTTGGCACCGGCAGGACCAAAGTCCATGCAGGTCCTGTGGCAGAGTCTAGGTGGGGGTGGCTGCAACCCCAAGGCCCAAGAGGGCATGTTACAATGCTCTCTTAGCTCTTCTGTCTGTGGACAGCAGTGTGTTATCAGCTCAGTGGGCCCTTTGCCTCTGCCTGTGGGGCGACTGCCCTCTGCCAGTGAGGGCAAAGGGCCAGTGTGACAGCCTTTTTGGGTACCTGCATTTGGTTAGCCCCAAATTCTTGTCCAGTGCCCAAGAAGAATGAGGACACATGGACAAATTGAAGGATGGGGAATGTGGAGAATTTTATTGAGTGATGAAAGTGGCTGTCAGTGGAAAGGTTAGCTGGAAAGGGGATGGGAAGGGCAAGTGGCTCTCTCCTGAAGTCAAGTCGTCTTTCTGCCTCTCTCTCCTCCAAAGTCAAGTTGCCTCTCTCTGATGCCCAGCCATCACCTCTGAAGTCAGCTCACATCTCCCCCCACATCCAGCCACTTCTCCTCTCTACCAGATGAGTCTGGGATCTTTATAGGCACAGGATGGGGGATGGGGTGGGCCATAGGTAGTTTTGGAAAATGTAGCATTCGATTGGCAAAAATACATTACTCGGAAAGAACCAATCAGAAGAGAGTGGGCAAACAGGGGTAATAGTTCTAACTTTGGGCCATGGGTTTCAGACTTTTTGGCTTGAAGGTGGGGCTTCGCCAGGGACCTACCCCTGTCTGCCTAGAGTTTCTCTGCCTCCTGCCTCTATCACCTCCACATGGGGTTTCCTTACTGGGGTCAATCTGTAGTTCCTGACATCTTGTCACAGTTATTGATTTAAAAACAAACAAAATGAGCTGAAAAAGCAAAAACAAAAAATAGAGGCTGTTTGTCATCACCTACAAAGGATAGACATCTTGCATTATGGCTATAGAATCTAAACGTGAATTTAATCTTGAACATTTCATTATCACACAGTTCAGCTACATTAGGGCATCATACTGATAGAACTGAAAGAGTTAGAAATCTCACGCGCCTTTGTAAGGCACATGCTAGCCAGGGTGAGAGACAGAGAGAGATTAAACCCAATGAAAAAACATCCTAACTCTTCTGAGTCCAGTTGTCTGGACCAACTTAAAATATTCCCTCCAAAATAGAACACAGATTACGCCTTATAATGCTAAGGAGAAAACACAATAATACTCAGGAATTCTTTGATTTTGAATTCAACAACATTTGAGGGTACTCCTTGATTGATGCTGAGTTAATAGAAAGGATGCTTTGAGTTAACTCCTGAAAATCTATCCAAGCAGATGCACTACAAGCAAGACCTTTCATTTGGGCATTATATCCAAGCAGATTCAATATTACCTAAAATAACCATGTTAGATGTATGGAAACTATGGCAAGTCTTCATAAGCAAATCATAGACTTTTCTAGAAAGGCATCTATCTATCTATCTATCTATATGAATATACAGTGTATATATAAACACACATAATCATGAAGAGGGTTCGGTCTTTCTATATGAAACCATGGAGGATTTTGTTCCCCTGAGAGTGGAACAGTAGGTGACCATGTTAATGACGTAAATGGTACTACCAAATATAAACTAAATATTTGTTTCCGGTTTGCCAAAATCAGTTATTTAGTCAGGAGTGCTCCAATATCTAGTAATATGAGCAAGATGATTCAAACTCTGGGAATGCTTACTCGTGCCTCACTGGCATCCCTCCTTAACCTATGCTTCTGGTTTTATGTGGCATTTTCTATAACCAGTGAATTGAGGAAAATATTTGAGCTTAGATTATATATGGTTCTGCATCGTTTGCTGACCTATGTCAAAGGTTGATGATCATGTTATGTTAGATAGAGATGGCCCAGAAGGATGCTATCAAAAGGTGAAATCTTGCCAGTGGACAAAATTTCAATGGCCTGTTTAGTAGTTGACTTTGCTTGTAAGAAAGATGGCCGGAGGTAAGTATAAACAGCAATTTATAGCAGAGGTGTTTGGTGATAAGGGACTTAAAAGAGATACTACTGCATTGTCTTACAGAATGCTGGGTAAGATCTAAATCAGTGCATAATATATGATTGTTTCTAGCCAGCATTTATGAGATAAGTATTAAACAGCAGGAGATGGTGGTTTTCAGATTAAAACCAATGACACACTCAGTTTTACTTTAGATCTTCATATGTCTGGGCTCTCATTTGAGAATCCTAAAATGAATATTTCCACTGTGGAATATAATAATACTCCTTTTAAGTTGTAAATGATTCACACCTGCCAATTTCAGCCTCTTAATATCATTGGGTAATCAGGCAAAATAATAGAATAAATAAAAAGGGAGAGAAAGAGAAAAAATGAAAAAAAAAAAAACAAAGATAGACAGGGAGAAAAGTTAAGGTGTTTGTTGGAGTAACTGATCCAAACTATGCAGAAGAAATACGATTGGTGATATATAACAGAGGCATAAACAGTGTGTATGAAACTTGGTTGATTTCCTCAAGTGATTCCTAATACTACACTGTCTGGAGATAAGGGATAATGGAAAACTCCTGCAACTATATGGAAAAAAAAAGCATTGAAGGCTTATATCACTCAGAAACAAATATGTACATGAGAAGCAGGATATTTCCCTGACCTCTTGTGGATGGGAACTGGAGTGCACGGGCGCCAGCAGGGTGAACTCCACTAACTTGCCGGTCTACCCTTCGTGGTAGGGGGAGCACAGGTGAGTGGGTACTGGAGCCAGGGCGAGTGCTTTTGGTCACTAGCAAGAGCAAGCTCTGTACCGACTCTGCAGCAGCATCTAGGGGAGGGTGCCCACAACCCCTAAACCCCAGGGGAAGTGTTACAGTGCCCTTTTAGCTTTGCTGTCCATGGACAGCTTAAGTGTTAACAGCTCAGTGGAGGGTCAGTGTGACAGCCATTTGCACCTGTACGGTGGCATCTGAGTTCTTGACCAGTGTCCAGGAGGAATGAGGTTGCACAAATGAATTGAAGTTGTTAAATATGGGGGATTTTATTGCTTTTGAAAGTGGCTGTCAGTGAGAAGGGGAGTTGGAAAGGGGAGGAAGCCATAAGGTAATCTTCCCCTGGAGTCCAGCCATCCTTGTTTCTGATTTGCCAAAATCAGTTATTTAGTCAGGAGTGCTCCAATATCTCCAAAGGTACACCATCAAGCTGTCCCTCTGAAGTCAAGCTGCTTCTCTCTGATGTCCAGCCACAGTCTCCGACATCCAGGTGTTGCTTCTCTCTTCCAGCAAAACTTGGGGTTTTTATGGACACATGATGTGGGGTGGGGGACTGGCCATGGGTGGTTTTGGAAAAGGCAACATTCGAGGGGGAAAACAGGGAAGTACATTTTTCACTTTGGGCCATGGTGCCAGGCTTTTTGGCTTGAGGATGGGACTTTCACCAGGGATCTACCCTCTTCTGCCCAGAATTTCCCTGCCTCCTCTCCCCTATCACATGGACCTAATTAATTCTTAATCAGCTCAGAAGGTGGCTGAAGAAATGGGAACATACAATGAGTAAAGAGAAACATTGCAAATACCTACAATCTGGAGAACAATGAGAAAAAGAATGCACCCTCTTACTCATATTTTCTAACTTGTTTACTGTGTCACATATAGATAGACAGATATTAAATAACAGCCCTTTCTCCTTTTCTGTTCTTTCATTCTTCCTACTATAAGTGGAATGTATAATGGTGCACTTTAGAATACTGATACAAGATTATTACTAATACTGAGGCATCACCTAGAGATTGTGACTTGTTACTGTTTAGATTAACCAAACATGGCCTATTGACTTGGAAATTTAAATAAGGAAGAAGCATGAATTTGGATGTTGGCAATTCTGTAGTAGGCACATATCATTATTTCTGGCATCAAATATCTGAACAGCTTTTTTTTTTTGAGAACAGGGTAGGCTGAGGATCTTGTATTCTACTACAAAAGCCATCATGGTGGATTTTTTTTCCTTGAAAGAGCCATGAGACAAGCACATGACTTAGGCCTGGCAGTTAGGCTGTTGTGAGCTGACATTCTGAAACTTGAAGGCATAACAAAAAGGACACTGTTTACGCGGTAACAGTGATGCTAGAAGAGACATCCTAATCAGACTTTTCGTGTGTCCTAAGTTTGGCTAAATACCCAACTGCATATCTTATACTACATGTGTGTTATTTCATCAGTCTGATTATTTGGCCTTCTTCTCAGCTTTGTGAGCTTTCTGATGTTCTTCCAACAGTTATTTTTCTGTTTCTGATTGATAGTTTGACAGTGTTTCTTACAATGTAAATCTTCATTGGGACAGCAAGTAACCTATCCTGTATAGGTTTTGTTTCAAAAATGAGGAGTGGAAAGTAGATATTTTAAGATTTCTTCAAATTTAAATGTATTTGTTAAAAGTTACCTGATAAAAAGACTTGTTTTGGAAATTTATTTAATAAGTGAACTTGACTATTCCAATTTCCCATAATTTTATCTCCATAAAAAATAGCTTTATGGATTTTAAAAGGGTAATCTCATAGTTAAGAAATACTGTACTATATTCTAAAGATTCAATTTTTAAATTATTAACTTAAATTATAAAAGAACATGTCACATATGCCTGTTGTCCAAGCTAATGTTTGCATAGCTGTGCATTCAATGTCAAGTTTTTTCAAAATTCTATCAGGAAAGTGATCTTTAAAACATTGCTTTTCCAAAAAAAAGATTGTATTTCCATATTTCCATTCTTGGCAGTTTATTTTATTAACCTGTTTATATATTATCAAGATTTTGAGGTGTCCCTTTTGGAGCTGGTAGTGTGTGACTCATGTTTCTTGAGAAATATAATGAAAATATTCAGAAGCCTCTATTCTGAAAAGTATTTGATATGCACCTTCTTGTTTCAGTCAAAGAGAAGAGAGTAAACACACACAAAAATATGACAGCCATTTGTAGTATCCTATCATAAATAACTCCTGTCTGAGACTTGAGTTATGGGAAAAAATATTTTGCACAAGTGGAACAAGATAATTACTTCTGTTCTTAATTTTTCTTTTGAATTGCCATGAGTATCTTTTAAGTTACTGCTTAAAAGTTTGATAAGTGAACAGTTTTTAAATTTTGCTTTAAAAAATATTGACTGTCATGATATATTTTATACTAGAGTCATTAAATATAATAAGATGGTTGAATAAATATTATCTGTCAGTAAAATATCATTGCTAAATCCAGGTAGATTTGTTTAGAAATATCAATTAAAACAGATAGAGACTTTTGTCTTTTTAAAATACAAAAGGGTGAATCCAAGCACTTAACAAAATGAACAAAACAAGGCCAGGCACGGTGGCTCACAACTGTAATCCCAGCACTTTGGGAGGCTGAGGTGGGTGAACACTTGAGGTCAGGAGTTCAGTACCAGCCTGGCCAACATGGTAAAACCCCGTCTGTACTAAAAATACAGAAAAATTAGCCAGGTGTGGTGGCAGGTGCCTGTAATCCCAAATACACGGGAGGCGGAGGCAGGAGAATCATTTGAACCCAGGAGGTGGAGGCTGCAGTGAGCCGAGCTCCCACCACTGCAAACCAGCCTGGGAAACAAGACTCTGTCTCAAAAATAAACAAATAAATAACAACAAATATGAACAAAACAAAGTAACAAAAGATCTCCACTAGATAATTCTGTTAAATAATTAGAACATCTACAAGTAGTATCTCTTTGTTTTTAATTCTAAACTGATGAAAATATGATTGTAAAGCCTAATATAATTTTAATTGTAGAAAAACACAAACAAAAGCCTATAAGGATAAAAGAGAGTTGTGGCCCTGAAGTTTTATCAATGCCTTGGCCATGTAAAGTAGAAGAAAGTAAAGATGTATTAACAATTTTTAAGGATAAAATTTGCCTTGAATATATTTAGTTATATGTCTGCATACATATATGTATATATATGATGTGTGTGTATAATCAAATAAATGACTGGTTTAAAAATCAGTACATATAAGTAGAAATTTATGGGTTTAAACATTTTGTTTTGAGCAACAAAAATAACATTATACTTTGGACTGAAGAATTTAATTTTATTTATCAAGTAGAAAATATAAAACCCCTGAACTATTACTCATTTAAATTATTTAATTATCCCTTTTTCCACAGAAACCTACTTGGGACTTCTCTGTATAACATAACTATTTTTTGGTAAATCTTTCATTAAATGAACATTATTCATAGGAGAAAATGAGAGCTAAGATTTTGAACTAAATAACACAAATTTTTATTAATTCTAAGTAATCCAATTTTTCCTCACATTTTACAGATTTGATATAGTCTTCCTTGGAAATAGAATCAAAATTTTATTCCTAGGTAATAACATTTAAATATATATATGTGTGTGTGTGTAGTATTGTGTACTGTAAGTATATAAATATGAATATACAGTAAATATATAAAGGGTAAATATGCAATTGTAATTAAAAAGTATAAAGTTCTGATAACCTCTTCCTCCTCACACATGCACACATGTATGTGCACACTCAGAAAGAACATGCTGAATAAAGACTGCCTCTGCTCTTACAGTACTAACAATTATGGCTGCAAAATAGAGTTGTCATCATGTTTCTAAAGTATACAATTTTCATTCAGTTATGAAACTGCATTATATTTTTTACATGCACCTGCTTCTGGTCTGTATTGTATTATTCATTTGGACTTTACTCTTTCCAGAGAATTGATCTTTGTGCTTTACTGAAGATTTTCAGCTTTCAAAAAAAGAAATAGTGGGTCAGACACTTTCTTTTGCTGAAAGACAAAACGAGGCACATGTGATCCTAGAAATTTATTTTGGTCATGCATATGGTTTCTCCCATATAATATTGAAATCTCTTTAATTCACAGATCTACTAGAGTAAAGGAAGGAAGCTTTTCTCCTCCCCCAGTCTCAGGAGTTTCACGTTTATTTTTAGAGCCATGTAGAGCTTCTTTCCAAGAACCTCAGATTTAGAATGATTAAATATTTCAGATCATCTAATTACTTAAGCCCTATACATACACTTTAAATATGCCTCATTAAAAAAACCAAACATAAAATTTGCAACTTGTATAAGTGAATTTAGAACACTTGACTGCAGAGTCTGGAAAGGGTTTTGTTGGAAATAGCCAGAGCATTAGAGTATGTTTTCTATTGTTTGCTGTTCTTTTTTTTTAAATTTATTTATTATACTTTAAGTTCTGAGGTACATGTGCAGAAGTGCAGGTTTGTTACATAGTTATACATGTACCTGTTTGCTGTTCTTAACATAGTATTAGAAAATAAGACATTAGCCTATTCAAGAATCAGTTTTCAAGCAGAAATAGAATGAAATATACACAGTACAGAGATGAAAAACCTTTGTTTGTGTGTTTTTTTACATATGAGGCAAATTAGAATTCTACAAAATTTCTGGGAAACGTAATTGACAAATATACCAAACATTACAGTACAGTATAAACTTGTAGACAAGGTTTTGCTGTTGCCCAGTCTGGAGTGCAGTGGTGCAATCATAGATCACTGTAACCTTGAACTTCTGGGCTCAAGCAATGTTCTTGCCTCAGCCTCCTGAGTAGCTGGGATTGCACATGCATGCCACCATGCCCGGCTAATTTTCAATGAGATGGGAGATCAGTTTCAAGTCCCTCTCCCTTACTGACTAAAGTTAGCAGTTTATACAGCAGGGGATAAATGTAATAATGTGTTGGAAAACAGGAACTTGGAAGGGGTAAGAAAACAAAATGAGGGCCACTGAAGTGGCCTCCACAACTGCATCACTCAAGGAGGGTAAACTTTCCAAAGCCCATTTAAATTATGGCCATGAAAGCTAAAAGTAAATATTTCCTAATAGAAATCAGACTCAGAATCTAATCAGACTTTCCCATGTCAGGGATTTTTTATAATACCGGTCTCATATGTTGTCATCTTGGTATGCACCATGTTATGGAAATCAGTGGTGCAGTTTGGGTTCTGCTACTTGCCACACAGAAAACCAATGACTGAGATGATGAGTATTGCCAAGGAAAAAGGCTTTAATCAGGTGCTGCAGTCAATGAGATGGGAGATCAGTTTCAAATCCATCTCCCTTATTGACAAAAATTAGCAATTTATATAGCAGGGAATAAATGTAATAATGTGTTCGAAAACAGGAACTCAGAAGAGGTAAGAAAAACAAAATGAGGGGTCTGGCATCTCATTGTTTGTATGTGGTAATCTGGTGAGTTTCAGTTCCTTGGTTCTTTTTGAAAGGCTTGGGAGTCCTTTCCTGAGGAAGGAACTCAGATAAAACAAATGTAACTTTCAAGCTTTAAGACCAGAAAGATCAATTTCTTTCTTTATCCAAAAGATAATTAAAGAAATGTTTATGGAACTATTGGGTTGGTTTCAGCCAGTGACTTTGTGTATTTCCCACTCTTCCATTTTCCCAGTGTAAATATTTTGTCCTTTCCTCTCACCACCTGCTATTGTATATTGAGTCTGAAGATAGTGAATGTATCTGGCATGTTCATTTTCTATTTGTCCAGACCACAGGGAATCACATCCGCATCTGAAAAATGCTGTGATGTATCCTTCATATCTTGATTTTGATAGGCATGACATATCTAGTTTGGAATTTTTCTCTTTCTTGGGATCGGGGAGTTATAATAAGAGCATTTCAAAGGGCTAACAAAAGGAGGCAACTATGGCAAAGCCTTCTAAATATTCATAAAACTAAGTCATCTTCTTTATTCCAGGGTACAAAAGTAAATCATATTTTGGAGCAGACCTTGAAGTTAGCTGTAAGACTGAGTTCCAGCCAAGGAATCTGGGTCATTTCTGGATGATAGCTTTTTTTTTTTTTTTTTTTTTTTGAGACGGAGTTTCACTCTTGTTACCCAGGCTGGAGTGCAGTGGCGCAATCTCGGCTCACCGCAACCTCCTCCTCCTGGGTTCAAGCAATTCTCCTGCCTCAGCCTCCCGAGTAGCTGGGACTACAGGCACGTGCCACCATGCCCAGCTAATTTTTGTATTTTTAGTAGAGACAGGGTTTCACCATGTTGACCAGGATGGTCTCGATCTCTGACCTTATGATCCACCTGCCTCGGCCTCCCAAAGTGCTGGGATTATAGGCCTGAGCCACTGCACCCTGCCAGATGATAGCTTTTAAATTGGCTGTGGCTTCTCCATCTTATCCATTCTCTTCTACCGGGGTAATGTATGCAGATAGAGGAGCCACAAGATAGGAAGAGCCTGGCCCCTGAATCACTGCATGAAGTAGAGCCATCCACCAATCAGGAATATTAGCTTTAGACCTTTAGATGAATAGAAAAAGAAATAGTTATTTTCTTATACTTGTTATATATTTTTGCATATCTTTTCTTTGTGGAACATTTTCCCTTAAAAAAGGTATGTGCCATTCATCCTCGCAACATACAGTTAGAGATATCTTGAGCTATAAGAGTTAACTACTTAATCTGCTGTTTTCTTTTCTATAATATACACTGTAGTCTCACTATCTTCCTAAAATATTTTTCTAGGTGGATAATTACACGTGTTCATTCACTCTACTTTGCCGACAGAATAAAATTTCTGATTCATTATCTGGGCATTCAGAATCCCTCACAATCTGTCCTTTACTGAGTTTTACCACTTTATCAGTCTCTATCCACCTACTTTGATAAAATTGTTCTTTTCACTTCCTTTAAATACATAGTTCCTCATTCCCATCTCCACCCATTTGCCTATATTCTTTCATTGAATGTGTGTTATTTTTTCTTCTCTTATTTTTTAAATTGTAAGTTCCATTTAAAAGCCTTATTTAAATCCTTCCTCATTTGCAAAGTTTTTCTCTAACAATCTCAACCTCACATGAAATGTGCTGCCCTGAATTTAAAAATCACTAAATTCTATGCCATTTATTAAAAGCAAGAACAAAGGGATGCAAGGAAACTTTGGGAGGTATTGAGTATGTCTTTCATCTTTTTATTTTGAGACCGAGTCTCGCTCTGTTTCCCAGGCTCAAGTGCAGTGGCGTGATCTTGGCTCACTGCAACCTCCACCTCCTGGGTTCAAGCAGTTCTCCTACTTCAGCCTCCCAAGTAGCTGGCATTATAAGCATGTGCCATGACGCCTGGCTAATTTTTGTATTGTTAGTAGAGACAGGGTTTCACCATGTTGGCCAGCTGGTCTCAAACTCCTGAACTCAGGTGATCTGCCCACCTCGGCTTCCCAAAGTGCTAGGATTACAGGAATGAGCGACCATGTCCGGCCTTTTTTCATCTTGATTGTGATGATGATAGCATGGGTGTTTGCATATGTCTAAATTCTTTAAATTGTACACATTAAGTATGTGTACTTCTTTGTGTATCAATTATACCTCAAGAAATCTGTTAAACAAATAATCTATCAAATGTCTCTGTAGTATTTTATCCTTTGTTTCTACTTGGAAAATAATGTCTAGTAAAGCAGATTTCTCTTTTATTTACTTAACATTACATATTTTGAATAAAACTTGATACTCAGTAAATGATTTTATGTCATCTTAAATACAGCTCTGGTGTCCTAATTCACAATGTATGAAAAAATGAATATTTTATCTCCTTTTGTTTTAACCTTTATTTGATATATATATATATATATATATATATATATACACATACACACACATATATATGCATATATGTATACTGAAGAAAATTTAACTTCCTTTTAAAAAATTTTATTATAATGGAATGAGATGGGTCCCAGATTATTCCATTAAATTGAAGATTCCATTAAATTGAACTTTACATCTTTGAAGTCTGAAGTCTTTAGTTTAGTTAATAAAATATAACATTTGTTTCAAAAATCAGAGACCGTATTTCTTTCCTTCAATCATTTTATTCAGCAAGAAAATATCCATTGTATGCATATAAGTTGTTCTGTACAAAAAACCCACACCTATCCTTCATGTTCTACATAAAATTTGAGTGAAAATTGTAATGGAAAGAAAAAGCAAACTTAAGATATGTTAGTGAGGTAGAATTAATAACATGAGAGGTCCGATTCGCTGTAGTAGGAAAGGGAAAAGAAAGAATAAAGGATGACCCGAAGTTTTTGACTGCCTGGATTGGTGAAGTTACCATTGACCAAAATGTGAAATAAAAGGAAAAGAGTAGATTTTCATCAGCTAGAGGTGTTCTTTTATTCTGTAAATACTTAGCAAATATCTACTTAATGCTGAAAAGCTTTATCACAACTGGAAATTGAGGAACAAATATATTCCCTGTGGAGTTTACATTCTAGTAGGAAAGATGGGAAGTAAGCAAATAAATGGTAGCCATAAATCCTGTGAGTATGAGGTGGGGAGTTAATTTACCAAATAAATATGTCCTGGTAAGATTAAGCTTCAGGTCTTCCTGAGTTTCATTCGTGCAATAATTTTTTAAATGTTCTGTTGTGTGGAGGGGAAGAAATAGGGTGCAGTGGGGTGTTTAATTTGGTTAGGAATGGTCTCTAAGAGTTCATAAAGATGGAAGAGCACCTTACATAAGTGAGGAGCTAATCAAGTGAGGACTTGGAAGAGCATTTGAGGATTAGGAAAAAAACAAATAGAATTCCTGGAGGGTTAACAGTGTTATTGTGTTGAAGAAAAGAATAAAACTGGAACTGGTACTGATCAAGGGATGATTACTAAAAAATTACATTTTAGATTGGTGAAAGTCCAAATTATGTAGGCCTTGGTGGGCTGTGCTTAAGAATTGAAATTTTAATAAAAATTTGATGAGAAACTTTTGGATGATTTTGATTGGAGAAATAATGTATTAAAATTTACATATTTTATAAAAGAATGCCTTTTTTCATTAGATTCAGTCATGTTGTCACATATTGTAGTATTTCCTTCTTTTTAAGACCAAATAGTATTCCATTGCATGTATACACATTTTATTAATCCATTTATCTATTAATGGACATTTAAGTTGTTTCCACATTTTGACGATTGTGAATAATGCTGCAATGAACGTGGGAGTGTTAATATTCTCTTTGAGATCCTGATTTTAATTCTTTTGGATGAAGAAGTGGAGTTGCTGGATCATGTTAGCTCTAATTTTAATTTTTTGCGGAACCTTTATATATATAATGGCTGTACCATTTTGCATTCCCACCAACAGTGTACAAGAGCTCCAGTCTCCACAACTTCATCAACACTTGCTGTCTTCTGTGTTTTTTTTTTTTTTTTTAAATAATAGACATCCTAACAGGGGTGAAGAGAATCTCATAGGGGCTTTGATTTGGATTTCCCAATAATTAGTAACATTGAGCATCTTTTCATCTACCTGTTGACCATGTGTATGTCTTCTTTGGAGAAATGACATTATTGTAAGTAAAATAAGTCATTCACAGAAAGACAAATACTGTATTATTTTACTTTTATGAGATACCTAAAATAGTCAAACTCATGGAAGCAAGAAGTAGAATTTGGGGGCCAGGGGCAGAAAGGAGAGGAAAATGGGGAGTTGCTATTCAATAAGTATAAAGTTTCAGTTACATCACATAAATAACTTCTAGAGATTTACTATATAGCATTGTGCCTGCTGTTATCAATACTGTATTGTACACTTAACAATCTGTTAAAAAGATAAATCTCATGTTAAGTATTCTTACTAAAATAAATAAAAAATATATAAATAATTTTGGTTTCTATACAGACACAATATGTAGAGGCCATATGGTTGTCACAAAAATCATGGATGTGATACACAAAAGGATGCTTTTAAACAGTCAGAGCCAGATGCAGTGGTGCACGCCTGTAGTTTCAGCTATTTTGGCTAAGTCAGAAGGATTGTTTGAGCTCAGTAGTTTGATGCTGTAGTCTGCTATGATTGCACCTGTGAATAGCCACTGCACTCCAGCCTGGGCAATGTAGCAATATCCCATCTCTAAAAAACAAAACAAAACAAAAATATAATAAAGATATGTGTTATTAAAATAATATATTATATTAAAATAATGTTTTTAGATATATTGTATTAAAAAATAATGTATTTTAAACACATTAAACACATTTAATGTGTTTTTATCATATTAAAATAATGTGTTTTTAGGTATTAAAATAATGTATTTTTTACGTCATATAAAACAGGGGGAAAATGCAGCATGCAGCCAGCAAAAGGTACACAGTTGTCTCTACCTGAGTCTAGCCAAAGGCGACATTTAATTGCAAGCAATACTGCTCTCTTGGAGTGAGATTTTTGCCAAGCATGAAAAGTTTGTGTTCAAAACTGTCAATGAGATATTTACTCTTCTGCTCTAACCTCCTCTAGCCTGACTTTTTTTGTGCTCATTTGCTAACATGTATAAATAATTAATATAAATTTTTTGCATCAAAAACTATATTTATATTTGTATTAATCTTTGTTATGGGCTGAATTATGTCTTTCCAAAATTCACATATTGAAGCCTAACCTCTGATGTGATACTATTTGGAGATGGGGACTTTGACAGATAAATAAATTTGGTTGAGGTTATGAGCATGGGGCTCTTATTATGGGAATGGCACCCTTCTAAAAGAGACACTAGTGTGGAAGAATTCCTCCTTCTCTGTATCCTTGCCAACATCTGTAGTTTTCTGTTTTTTTAATAGTAGCCATTCTGACTGGTGTAACATGATATTTCATTGTGGTTTCAATTTGCCTTTCTCTGATGATTAGTGATGTTGAGAATTTTTTTGTATGCTTATTGGACGTATGTCTTCTTTTGAAAAATGTATATTCATGTCATTCACCCACTTTTTAATGAGAATATTTGTTTTTTGTTGTTGTTACTGAGTTGCTTGAGTTCCTTGTAAATTCTGGATATTCAGTCCCCTGTCAGGGGACTGAATAGGTTGCAAATATTTTTCCCTATTTTTCAAGTTTTCTGATCACCCTGTTGACTATTTCCTTTGCTGTACAGAAGCTTTTTAGTTTCTCATTGTCTGTTTTAGTTTTTGTTGCTTGTGCTTTTGAGGACTAGTAAAACCTCTATGGAAAACAGTATGGAGATTTCTCAAAGAACTAAAAACAGAACTGCCATTTGATCCAGCAATCCTACTACTGGGTATCTAGCCAAAGGAAAATAAATCATCATGTAGAAAAGATACCTCCACTTACATGTTTATTGCAGCACTATTCACAACAGCAAATATGTAGAATCAATCTAAGTGTCCATCAGTAAATGATTGGATAAAGAAAATATGGCATATATACACAATGGAATACTATTCAGCCATACAAAAGAATGAAATAATGTCTTTTGTGGCAACATAGATGAAATTGGAGGTTATTATCTTAAGTGAAACAACTCAGAAACAAACAATAGTGCATGTTCTGATTATAAATGGGAGCTAAATAATGTGAACACATTTGCACAGAGTGTGGAATGGTAAACAATGGAGGCTCAGAAGGGTGGAGGGGAAGGGAGTGAGGTGGATGATGAGAAATTACTCAGGGGAACTAATATATGTTATTTGGTTGATGGATACACTAAAAACACAGACCTCATCCTATGCCAAATTTCCATCAAACATATTGCATTTGCACTCCTTCAATTTATGCAATTAGAAACAGAAGAGACACTAGAGAGCTCTCTGACATATGAGTACAAGCAAGAAGGCAGCCATCTAAAGGAAGGAAGAGAAGGGTTCACCAGAAACTATCCATGTTGGCACCTTGATCTTGAATTTCTAGCTTCTAGAATTGTGAGAGACACATTTATGTTGTTTGAGCCAACCAGTCTGTTTTTTATGGCAGATTTTGAAATAGAATAGGAAGGAGTAATTGATTGAATTGAATTTCGCATATCACAAAAAGCAAAGACAATTTCTAGCTCTTTGGCCTACAAAATTGAAGAAACCTTGGTGCAATTCAATCAAATGGTAGATACTAAATGAAGGGATAGCAAAATAAAGAGCTCTACTTGCCACATTAACTTGGAGTCCCTTCTAAACTAGGATGAATTGACTTTAGGTTAAGTGGGATGATGGGGATAAAAGTCTAATTAAAGTAAATTCATAATCTTATTCTTGTTAATTTTGAGCTGTCAATAGGGTAGATATGTTAAATAGACATTCTCTGTTGATATGTAATTCTTTCTTCAGGAGCTTAGAAGAATGATCTTGACTAGAGATATAGATAGAAAAACCATCAGGTTTTAAGTGGTATCAAAGCCAGAAGGAATAAAATGGATGCAGAATGCTGTTGAATTACAAGGAGATGAGTATTTAAAGCACTTTGTTACATTTCTCTTTCAAATTCTAATTAATTACCTTCCAAGCAACCAGTGAAATGGTCTATAAGGTAGTGAAGGGAAGATTACGTAAGGTCAATTTTCCTGCTAAAATTTCTGCATGAGAGAATAAAAATAGGAAATCCAGCTAGACTAGAATTGGGTTGGAGAAGTTCACGTGCATGGGTAGGGCCTTTGACTCCACAATTTTATGAGACATGATGACCCCTTCAAGAAGAAATGGGACCTGTCCACCCTCCCTTTCATAAGCATGTGTGTTGGTGTGTGTGTAAGTGAGTGTGTGTGTGTGTGTGTGTGTGTGTGTGAGCTAGGTACATTTAGTAGCATATAATGAATTTCTTTTTTTGTTGTTGTTGTTGAGACAGTCTTGCTCTGTTGCCAGGCGCCAGGCTGGAGTGCAGTAGCATGATCTCAACTCACTGCAACCTCCGCCTCCCAGGTTCAAGCAATTCTCCTGCCTCAGCCTCCCAAGTAGCTGAAACTACAGGAGCGCAACACCATACCCAGCTAATTTTTGTATTTTTTTGTAGAGACGGGGTTTCACCACGTTGGCCACGATGGTCTCGATCTCTTGACCTCGTGATCCGCCCGCCTTGGCCTCCCAAAGTGCTGGGATTACAGGCATGAGCCACCACGCCCGGCCAGTGAATTTCTAACTATAGAGAAGCTGCCGGAGAATTCGAAAGGTGGTCAATTGTCTCAGTTTCTGAGGTTTGGAGAACACTATATCCAGCTCAGAAGTTAATTCCCTAATGCCTCAAATGAAGAGTGATCTAATTAATCTGACAAGCGAAGGTTGCTGTGCACCCACCTGTGATGTGTTGGCTCCAGTGTCTGTAGTAGGTCTACCAGCATGACCTTCACCAAAAGGAATAAAGAAAACCATGAGCAGGCAAAGGAAAATAACTTTGCATTTCTGCGGACTCACTAATTAGAGACAGGATGTTCAAGCAGAAAGCCTACTATTGAGGTGACGTAGTGTTTGAAAGATGGGACAACATTTTAAAATAATAAAAACACAAGATTTATTTGAGTATAAAATAGCTGCAAATATTAATTTTGAATGCTTAACATTTTATTATAAAAGAGAAAACCATAAAATATATAGAAATGTAAAATATGCAGTTTAATGAATATTATAAAGCAAATGACATACATTGTCACTGCTCAGGTCAATACATAGAACATTGGCATCTGTCCTCTGGAGCACCTTATGAACACAACTATCTCCCTACATTGTGGGGATAGAATGTTGCTGGTACTTATGGTATTAGTATTTGTTTTTCTTTATATGTTAGCACACACTTATGCTTTGTTAGGAAATATAATTTACATAAACAGTATATAGTTTTTGTAACAGACTTATTTCACTCAACGTTATATTAGAGGATTCATCATGTAGCATAGATGATGTATTTTTTATTTTTACTTCTGTCCATTGAATAAATATGAAATATGCTACAGTTTGTTTCTTCTACTACTTATTAAAATTTGAGTTGTTCTAA
Source organism: Ateles fusciceps (assembly GCA_036589455.1). Classification (NCBI taxonomy): domain Eukaryota; kingdom Metazoa; phylum Chordata; class Mammalia; order Primates; family Atelidae; genus Ateles; species Ateles fusciceps. The sequence continues at coordinate 44,220 of JAZHEH010003045.1, read as the reverse complement.
ACAGTAATATAAGTTGTTCTAAACCTTGCACATGTATCTTTGTGCTCATGGGGAGACTGAATGTGATATGTTGGACTGGAGTATATTATCATAGAATAGGAATATATTTTACCATAATTGGTAATGCCCAGTTTTCCAAAGTACTTATAATACAGGAGTTATTAAGAAATTATTTTAGGCAATTAGCAAGGGTAAAAGAGTTGTCTGCGGAATTTTCCTTTAATAAAAAGCAACCCCAAAACCGGATCTTTTCTAACAAAAAGCAGCCTGAAAAGTCAAGCTGCAAGGAAGCTGGGAAGCTTGCATATGTAAATGCAGGCAGCTCTACTAGAAGCCAGGTCCACCCAGTATGGCCATTCCTGATCCCTTAGTCACCATGTGTGCAAATAGAAGCCACATTTGCATAATAAAAGATTAGGGTGGGAGGCCCAGTCTTTTCTCAGGCTATGTAAATGGCATACCTGGTCAAAGCAATCCCTTGGGCCCTATGAAAATCAATCACTGCCTCCTCAAGCCTCTGCAAAACCAACTGGGTTCTGCCCCAAACCCAGAAACCTTCTCTTGGGCGACCTGCTTTGTCAACATGAGGAAGCTTTTTCTATCTAACTTCTTCTTTGACTAATAAATTTTCTGTTCCTAAACCCGCTGCTCATGTGTGTCCCTGTCCTTAAATTTTCTAGGCAAGAGACAAGGAACAGGGCTTTTTGCCCCCAGACAATTGAATCGTTTCACTTATACTCGCAGATCGTATATGTGCTTCTGTTGCTCCACATCTTGAACAATATTTTATGTTTGCGTTTTTAAATCTTTTCCTATGTATGTGGTATGTAATGGTATCTTATTGTGGTTTTAATTTAAAATTTCCCAGATAACTAATGTGGTTGTGTATCTTTCTGTGTATTTATTAAGATTTAGGGTATCCTTTTTGGTGATGTGTACTCTATGAGTGCCTAGTTGCTTCATAACTTGAAGACATTTTCAATCATTTTTGTTTTGGCCATTCTGGTGGTGTGTAGTTCATTACATTGTGGGTTTAATTATCATTTTCCAGATGAATAATGAAGTTGGACACTTTTACCAGTTTTTATTATTTGAATATGCTTTGTCAAGTTTCTGCTAAAAAATGTTGCCCATTTTGTAAAAATTGAATTGTCTCCCTTTATTTATTTGTAGGAACACTTTGTATAGAAATGCACTCTGTAATTAAAAACGTTGTCACACAAAAAAAACTACAGGCAAATACAGCTTCAGGTGAAGGTAGAACTAAAATCAGTCTAATGCAAACAGTTTTCAGAGGAAAGAAAAGAGAGACTATGTCCCAACTTGTTTTCTGAAGGCAGAATTACTTTGATACCAAAATATATGAGAACAACCTTATAAGACAAAAAAATTTAAGGCTATTCTTTCTTTCATGAAAATAAGAGGCAGATGTCCTAGAGAAGATATAAAACAATGAAATGCAGCATTCTATTTAAAAGCCATTACATTATCATTAAATTAGGTACAGTTGTAGAATGCAACACTAGAACAGCATTTGTATATCAATCAATATCATTCACCACATTAATAACATAGAGGACAAATGCCACATGGTTATTACAAGAAGTGTAAGAAAAACATGTTTGAAATCTCTAACACAGTAGGAAAAGAAAACTTTGCCTAGGCCAGGCCTAGTGGCTCACACCTGCACTTTAGTGGGGGCCGAGGCAGGCGAACCACTTGAAGTCAGGAGTTCGAGACTAACCTGGCCAATATGTTGAAACCCAGTCTCTACTAAAAATGCAAAAAAGAAAAATTAGCCAAATGTGGTGGTGCATGCCAGTAATCCCAGCTAATCTGGAGGCTGAGGCAAGAGAATCTCTTGAACATGGGAGGTGGAAGTTGCAGTGAGCCGATATCGTGCCACTGCACTCCAGTCTGGGCAACAAGAGTGAAACTCTGTCTCAAAACAAAACAAAACAAAACAAAACAAAACAAAACAAAAAAGAAATAAAACTTTGCATAGTTGGCATTTCTGGACATTCTATCCAATAGAACAAAATACACATTATTTTCACATGTATGTGGTATTTTCACCAACATAGACAATGAGTTTCTATAAATTTTAAAGGATTGACATCATACAGATTGACGAAAATAGAATTGACTTAGAATTTGATAGCAATAAGATAGCTGAAAAATCCAAAAAATACATGGAAATTAATCAGCTCATTTCTAAATAATGCATTGATGGAAGAAAAAGAAATAAGATAAACAATTTTTTTGAAATTAATAAAAATGAGAGGTATAATACATCAGGATTTGTGTGATACTACTAAAGATATATATTTATATTATATATGTGTATGTGTAAATATATATACACACACACATATATGTATATATATGTGTGTGTGTATATATATAGCTTTAGGTGAAGATAAGACTAAAATCACTCTAAAGGTTTCTTAAGGTAGAAAATATGTATATACACACACACACACACACATATACACACATAATCTGTGATCTTCCACCTTAAGAAACTTTTTCAAAAGGAAGAAAAATTTAAAAAATTAAAAGTCAAAATACTAAACTCAAAGTAAATAAAAACAGAGATAACAGATAAAATTTGAAATTAAGGATGTAGACAAAACAATAGAGAATTTAATGAAGATAAAAGATGTCTTCATTATTATTTTATTAAAAGAAAAATAAAATCAATAAATATCTAAGTTGATCATGAAATAAAAGAGAGGCACAAGTAATCAATTTTAGGAATTTTTCTAAAAAGATGTAACTCCGAAATCCTATAGACATTAAAAGGAAAAAACCAGAATATAATGGGGAAAACTTTATATCAATAAAAGAAGGCATAATTAAATGAAGTGATTAATTCCTTATATGCAGAAACAACATTTGACAAAATTCAATCCTCATTCATTATAAAAATATCTCAGCCAAACTAAGAATAATAGAGAATTTACTTAATGTGATAAGGGGTGCTTTCAAAAGACCTACAGCTAATGATAAACTTGCTAATGAAGACTAAGTGCAAAAGTCAAAGATATTCTTTCTCATGAGTTCTATTAATTTCGTTTTCTTTCCTTTTTTTTTTTTTCTTTGGAGACAGAGTCTCACTCTGTCACCCAGGCTGGAGAGTGGTGGTGCAATCTCGGCTCACTGCAACCTCCATCTCCTGGGTTCAAGAGATCCTCCTGCCTCAGCCTCCCAAAGGAAACTAGTGTGTACTACCATGCCTGTCTAATTTTTTGTATTTTTAGTGGAGATAGTATTTCACCATGTTGACCAGGCTGATCTCAAACTCCTGACCTCAAGTGATCTGCCCACCTTGGCTTCCAAAAGTGCTGGGATTACAGGCATGAGCCACCATCCCCAGCCCAATTCCAATTTTAAGAATATCAAAGTCATGAAATATTTAGGGATAAATTAATCAAAATATATGAAAAACCTGTACAATTATAACTAGAAAATATTAATGAGAGAGATGAAGAACTAAAACATTGAACTGACATACTTCATTTATGGATTGTATGACTCAATATTGTTCAGATCAATTCTCCTGATGTATACATTCAATGTTATCCCAGTCAAAATCAAAGCAGGCTTGTTTTTCCTCAAGTATTGATAAACTGATTCTAAACATTTATATGGAAAATTAAAGGATCTAGACTTACCAAAATAATTTTAAAAAAGAGTACAAAGTTTGAGAACTTACACTACATGTATTCTAAACTTTTAATAAAACATCGGTAACTAACACAGGATGATATTGCTGTAAGGGAGAGACATATCAAATAATAAGACAGAAGAGAATGTCCATAAATACATTCACACACATATATATTCAATTCGTTTTTTTTAAGTACCAAGATAATTCAACAGGAAAAAATAATCTTTTCAACAAATGGTGCTTATACTCTGGAATATGCATATGAAAAAAAGTGAACCTTGACCAGACCCTCATACAGTAAATTTAACATAAAATAGATCATAGACTTATAGGTCAAAGTTAAAACTATAAATATCTAGAAGAAAACATACAAGAATATCTTTGTAATATATAGGTAAATGAATATTTCTATGTATAAAGTACCAGTTTAAGAAGAAAAAAATCAGTGTCATCAAAGTTAAAACATCTGTCCTTTTAAAGATACAATTAACACCACACATTCATTAGAACAGCTAAAATTGAAACGGCAGTCAATTCTGAATGTTGACAAGCATGTGAAGAAAGTGAAACTTCCATGTGTTGCTTTTAGAAGTGTAAATTTGTCCAACTGTTCAGCACTTTCTGATATAATTAAACGTATACTTATCATGAAGCCCACTAATTCAATTTCAAGGTGGAGTGGAGAGAAAAGAAAATATGTCCTCAAAAGACTTGCACATGGATGTTCATAGTAACTTTATTCATAATAACCCAAATTGTAAACCACTCTAATTTTCATCAACAAATGATTGGGAAAAAAAATGGCTGACATTGGTGGTATACCAATGGCGGTATACAAATATGTAGTATACCATTACTTTGTAATAAAAATAAAAATACTAATGTTACACATGACATGAATAAATATGGAGAATAAAAAAAGGCAGACACAAAAGAGTCCCTGTAGTATGAATCCACATATAAGAAATTATGGAAGAGGCCAAAGTGATCTATTGTGACCAAGAGCAGATTGGTGGTTGCCTAGGGCAGTGAGAGGGTAGAGGTTAATTGCACAGGGAACGGAGGGAAGTTTCAGGTGATGAAAATGTCTTATATTTTTATTGTGGTGGTGGCTATATGAGTGTTTACATTTTTGAAAACTCATTAAGCTGTAAACTTAAAAATGAAGCATTTTCTTGTTTGTTAACTCTGTAAAAGATATGCAAAATAAAACTATGAAATAATTTTTTTAATCAAGACAATCACACCATACCCAGAAACATGAATAAAGTTAAATAAAAACTTTATTCAACAATATATGGGCCAGGCGCGGTGGCTCACGTCTGTAATACCAGCATTTTGGGAGGCCGAGGCGGGCGGATCACGAGGTCAGGAGTTTGAGATCATCCTGGTCAACATGGTGAAACCCCATTTCTACTAAAAATACAAAAATTAGCTGGGCGTGGTGGTGGGCGTCTGTAATCCCAGCTAGTCGGGAGGCTCAGGCAGGAGAGTCACTTGAACTCGGAAGGTGGAAGTTGCAGTGAGCCAAGATCGTGCCACTGAACTCCAGCCTGGGCGAGTGGGCAAGACTCCATCTCAAAAAACAAAACAAAACAAGACAATGTCATGTGCTAGAGAGTATTAGAGTGACTGAAACACACATTGCTGATGAATGTAGATTAGTAATTCACTTTGAAAAACTCTTTGACAGTATTTACTAAAAATGGTCATTTCTATACCTATGACCTGTCTCAGCTACATACCCAAGATAAATGCCACTGTTTGTTAGCTGTGAACATGCATGAGAATATTCACAGCTGCATAATTTGTAATATTCCCCTAATAGAAGCAATTTAAACATCTATTAATAGCAGAACAGAAAAATAAATTGTGAACAAACTACTACAACATGCAACAGAATGGATGCATGTCATAGACATAATGTTGAGCAAAAGGAGTAAAACAAAAATTATATTTTCAATTTATAAAGTTCAAAAAGATTAAAACTAAGCCATGGTGATAGAAATCAGAATCATGATTCCTTTTGGTGGTGTGGTGGGCTTCTGGATGTTGGTAATATTCTTTTTTTAAAATCTGATTATAAGTAAGGTGTAAATTTCATTTAAAAATTTATCAAGTTGTATAATTGTGATTTATGCCTTTTATGTATATATAATACTTTAAATGCATACATTTTACCAATAATATCATGTTGTTCTTAAAATTTTCCAATGGCTTCTTACTGCACTTCTATTCCAATCACAAGTCCTTATCATGGTCTACAGCCTCTTATTTTTTCATTCCTTGGCTTGCTTCCTAAGCTGTAGCCACATGGAGCTGTTTTGTCTTCTTTGAACAAATAATTAAGCAAGTTACTTCTTAGACCTTTTCACTTGCAGTTCTCTCTCTGCCTGAAACACTATTTTCCAAAATCTTTAAGTAGCCTGCTTTTTATTGGCTTCAGATCTATGCTTTCCGCAAAACCCCAAAGCAGTTCCTTTATCAGTTTTGTAAGAAGTCTGAATTTTTTTTTTACTTCAGTGTAATTCTAATATCTGAAATTACCTTATCTATTTCATGACTTAGTTTCTGGTTCCCTGCTAAAATACAATGTCCACGACTGCAGCAACTTTGAATATCTTGCTTTCTGCTATATTCTCATTTACTAGAATCCTGCTAGACAGGTAGATAGATGTTCAGTAAGTAATTGGAACATGAATAAATTTATAGATAAATGAATGAATGAATAATTTAGTAAATATATTGCATATAAATTAAAGACTATTGATTAAATATGAAATGTTTTTACGGAACTACATTCGGCAGGGGAAAGTGTTATTGAGTGGTATTTTTCTTCTGCCCCTTAAATGATATTGAGATATAGTCCAGGGAAAGGTCTTTGAGAATGATTATTTCAGCCGTTTGCACAAGCGTTTTTTTTTTTTTCATTTCAAAAAATACATTAATTTTTTTATTTCTTTTTTTTTTTGAGATGGAATCTCACTCTGTCTCCAGGCTAAAGAGCAGTGGTACAATCTTGACTCACTGCAACCTCTGCCTCCCAGGTTCAAGTGATTCTCCTTGTCTCAGCCTCCTGAGTATCTGGGACTACACGCACACACCACCATACCCCAACTTATTTTTGTATTTTTAGTAGAGACAGGGTTTCACCATGTTGGCCAGGATAGTCTTGATCTCTTGGCCTCATGATTCGGCCACCTCAGCCTCCCAAAGTTCTAGGATTACAGGCATGAGCCACTGCACCTGGCCTAAATTATTATTTCTGTATTGATGTTCAAGCTTCTATTATTTTACAGTTTTATTACTAAAGCTTCAAAGGTAAATAATTTTGCATGCTGATGATGCAGGATATTTTCTTGACCACTTTGCAGGACAGGGGGTGCCCATTTACTCAGCCCACCCCCACTCAACTCCTCCTGAGAGGGAGCCATGAGCAAATGAGTGCTGGAACCAACCAGCCACTTCAGGGTGGGCAGGAGCAAACTCTGTTGACTCAAGTCCATTGCACTTCACCCCTCGTGGGAGGGAGCATGTAGATGAGCAAGTGCAGGAATCAGCCAGCCACTTTAGTGCCAGCAAGAGAAAACTCTGTGCAGGCCCTGGGGCAGCATCCAGGTAGGGGTGTCTGCAACTCCAAGGCCCTAGAAGGCATGTTAACAATGCTCTTAGCCTTGCTGTCTGTGTGTTATCAGCTCAGTAGAACCTTTGCTTCATCACATGGGGTGGCTGCCCTCCACCAGCAAGGACAGAGGGCGAGTGTGACAGCCTTTTGGATAGCCACACTTTGTAGGTTCCAAAGTTTTGTCTGGTGCCCAAGAAATGAGCTCATGCAGATGAATTGAAGTATGGTGAAGGCGGAGAATTTTATTGAGCAATGAAAGTGGCTCACAGCAGAGAGAGAGGAGCTGGAAATGGGATGGGAAGGGCAGGTCAGTCTCCCCTGAGGTCAAGTTGCCTCTCTCTGACGTCAAGTTGCCATCTCGGAACTCAAGTAGCCTCTCCCCCAACATCCACCCTTCTCCTCTATACTGACTGAGTCTGGGTCTTTATAAGCATGGGATGCAGGGTGGGGGGGGACTGTAGGTAATTTTGGAAAAGGCAACATTTGATTGGTAAAAAGACATTATCCGAGAAATAACAAACTGGGAGAAAGCAGGCACATAAGAATGAAAGTTCTCACTTTGGGCAAGGAGTTTCAGGCTTTTTGGCTCAAAAGTGGGGTTTTGCCAGGGACGCACTCCTGTCTGCCTAGAGTTTCTCTGCCTCCTGCCTCTATCACTGATTATATGCTACATTAAAAACTAGAATATTATGAACATGTATTTTTCTCAATATACTAAGTGTATATTCAAACAAATTGCTCCTAAAACATATAAACATATTTTTATACTAAAAGCAGAATGTCATCTAATTTGCTTTGTTCACTTTCTAAAGAGATTCAGGTGCAGGTGTGCACATAAGTGCTTTTCATCATGATGATAATTTACTGCAATTTCATGAATATAACATTTTCTTTGTAAAGTTGTAGCACATATGTTCTCTTTTATTCTTACTAAATTTTGTCACTTGTAATATTCCATTTTCCCAGTTTGATCTGTTATATGGTTTACAATTCATAAGACTTTTTCAGCTTTTGGCCTTACAGTGTAGTAGTCTAATACTTATGTTCCCTCAACAGCTAGTATAATCAATAACTGGTGGATAACAGCAAATTATATACAGAAATGACCAAATGTTCACAAAAGGTCACTGTCTCAAGGCTAAATGAAAAATAATCTATTGTGATTTAAATTAGGTCTCTTTGGTAGAACATACTCTAAATAGCTTATTATACTGCTAATTAAGACAAAAATTCAATTACAACAACCAAGGCATATTCTTAGGAGGACATACTTGGAGTAGAACTCATGTAAAATAAAACTGTAATTGTCTTAGTCACATTCTAATCAATGTTCGGGTTCTTGAGAGAGACAGAACCAATAGGAGATATAGATATAAATAATATAGATATAGATATATGAGAAGAGATTTATTAGGGGGAACTAACTCACACAATTACAGAGGCTGAGCAGTCCTACAATAGACTGTCTGCTAGCTGGAAACCCTAGGATACCAGTAGGATGGCTCAGTCCAAGTCCAAAGACCTCAGAACAAGAGAAGCTGATGGTGTAACTCTCAGTCCGAGGCCAAAGATATGAGGACCCAGGGGGTCACTGGTGTAAGTCCTGGAGCCCAAAATCCAGCCTGACTAGAGTTTGTTGTTCAAGGACAGGAGAGGAAGAGCATATCCCAGCCCCAGCAGAGATCAACATATTTGCCTTTTCTCTGTTTTTGTTCTTTCCAGGCTCCCAGCAGATTGAATGGTGTCTGCCCACATTGAGGGTGATTCTTCCCCATGTAGTCTGCTCAGACTCACATGCCAATCTCCTTTGGAAACACCCTCACAGACATACCCCAAAATAATGCTTTACCAGGTTTCTAAGTATTCCTTAATTCAGTCAAATTGACACATAAAATGAACCATCACATAATCTATGAATTTGGAATAATTATTTTTGTGATTGGTGTTCCACAGAACATTAAGAAATCAGTAGTTATTAAGAATTTGCAGTGTTTTTCTCACGGCGTCGAAGTGGAAAGAAAACATCTGCGTATTAACTTTCATGCATATATGATTTCACTTGATCCTTACTACAACTCTAGGTGATAAATATTTAGCATATTAATTGTAATTATTTTTAATTCTTTGTCTGCTAGATTCCTCTCTGGAATTGATTCTATTAGCACTTTTTCAGCAGCTTTTTGTACTTCTTTGTATGTTGAATCATTTTTAAATAAAATGTCAGGTACTTTCAAGGATTTTAGAAACTCTTGGAAAGGTAGACAAGAAATAGCACTAATGGGCTTTATGTAATGAAGTAAGAAAATTAGACTGGCATATTTAAAAAGTAACTTTGTGTGGAGAATGTACAGGGGGCCAAGAATAGCTATGGGGCATGCAATTAAATAGTGAGGGCCATTGTCCAGGTAAGAGATGATTTTCATTTACAGTGGTAGTGAAGGAGGAAAGGAGATGGATTTGAGATTCACTGTAAATACCCATATATATGAAGAGTTTTTCAATATCAAAAAACTATCCTTAGAAGAGGAAATCATCTGATATTTGAACCTTAGAATGTTTCAGATTGCAGACTGATATATACATTATTTTGTTCTGAAAAATCACAAAGTACTGTCTGGAACAGACATGTTAGCCTGAACCAACAACAATTGTTTCAAGAGATAATTTGACAAAACTGGTAGAAAAGGAAAAAAGTAAGAATAGTAATTATTCCATGGGGTATTACCTCCCAGCTGTGTGTGTTAGATGTGACTCTCAAGTGATATTTCAATGATCATTTCCAAAAAGTGATTCAGTCCATGGTTAGGTTACACGATCATGAATATATGCCAACAAGAAAAGCAGGAGGAAAAATTCTGCCTAATGGTACTTGGAACTGAGACAGCATTATACACAGATTTAAAAAATAAAGAAAAGAAACTCTTAATTGTATTATCTTCCTTTTAAGAATATTATATCTTACTAGTTGATTGCCACAATCTTATGAATAGGTAGGTTTCTTAAAAATTATTTTTTATTTTTTGTAGAGATTGGTGGGGGGGGGGTGTCTTACTTTGTTGCTCAGGCTGGTCTTCAACTCCTGGCCTCAAGCCATTCTCTTACCTCAGCCTCCCAAAGTGCTGGGATTACAGGAGTGAGCCACTGTGTCCTGCCTCTATCAGGAATTATTTTTAAGCTTTGTCAGAGTGGGTCTATTTTTTGTCTTTATTAAGGCATCATCTCTAGTTCATGGCCTTCTGGTGTGTCAACTAAAAATCTGTATGTTCATGATTTTTCTCCTTTGAATGAGTCCATACTCCAGTGACTTCTCAGCACTGTGTAATCTCTAAAATCTCTAACCACCTATTTAGCCTCTTGATGCTGTTCTCTGCTTGATCTCAAAGAATCTCATACTGCATATGCTCAACTTAGGAGCTGGCCAAGGACCCAGAGGAAATTTATACAGAGATTTTTAGCACTCTGCCTACAGTTCTCTCTTCTCCACTTATCTCTCCACAAAGTCTCAGCTACCTTTATAGCCCCAAATATTTTATTTCTCACTCCCTTTCACCCAGTGATTCCACTGCTATCCTTGGGCTCTATTAATCTGTGTTACAATATGGAAAATACCTTTTGATGTATGGCTCACCAAAGCACCTCCTCTTCCAATGTATATCTGGTCTCATCTTGCTTTTTGCTATCATAATCTCCCATGATATTTTCCATCACCTGAAGAGGCAAGTTCTGCCTAAACAAATCATTAGTTCTAGACCTGTTTGCTGTGAGTTTTCCTGTCAATGAGCCCAGCTTTATACCCCAGGGCTATACAATACCCACCTTATCTATCCTAAGGCCTTAAAAATTTCCTGGCCCGAGGCTTCAATATTGTTATAGATCAGTACCTCATTGCTAATTTCATTTTTTTAGTACAAGACCCTTGCCAAAGAGTTGAGATTCATTCATCCAGACTCCTTTATCTAGTATGCACCTGTGTTGCATATGGTCCCAATTTCTGAAGTATTAACAGTGCTCATCTTCACTGATGCCAGTTCCACTAAGACAAAATCAAAATTTCTTCTGCTAGAACTGCATCAAACTCAGAGTTTCTTCCTCAGCAGACAAAAATATTTTTCTGTTGAATAGCAGTTACCTTTAACATTACCTCTGAAACTAAGAAAAGATTTAAGGGAAATTCAGAATATCTTAACTGATGACAGGTGAGTAATATAAACCTTTTATCTCCCTTTATCACATTGCTAAATGGTCAGTTTTATAAATGGCTGCATTCAATCCCAAATTTGTCCAATATATTGTGCAAAGTGTAATGAAAGAGAGAAGAATTGGTACATGATAACATGTGAAGGCTCTCAGCAATGTAGTCCTCTAAAATAAGTGGAAAATTGTTTTTTTTCAATGTTTGAGAAATTTTCCTTTATAGGTCTGTTGAGTTGTGTTTTGTCAGCTCCTATTAAATTGTGTTGTCATACCTATGAATCTTATAAAGTATAGAAAGATTTTATTTCAACTTTTATAAACCTTTGAAAATGGGGGGGAAAGATTTAGAATCTCTGATTTTAGTGAGACTATTCAATGTATTTTTTTTAGTTCCTTGTACTATGAAGTCACACTCTTGGTAACTAGGAACATAAAAAGTCCTCAAGAAATTTTGGAGATATGTAAATAGTCTTCTGTTTTCTAACGTGTATAAAATAAAAAATGTAATTATCTTACGAATGCTTGATATGGTTTCAATGACTACACTGAGTGCTCTATCTTTCCATTCAAAAATACACACCTGGGATATATGCTTGTGTGTGCATGTGTCTGTGTGTGTATGTGTGCTGATTTTTTCCCACTCTGTTGAAAGAGATACAAATAGTAATTTAACCTAATGGCCTTAGCTACAATGCATGATAAGACTTCACTGATGAATTCTGAACAAAGAAAAATAAATAGAATCTGGAGTTAAGAAACTAACTTGGTGGCACTCATGAGAGGTTACAATAGTTCATGCCACAGTGCTGAAGTGTTGGTTGTAGGAATGTAAGCCTTTAAATGAAATGAGTATTGGTAAGAGCCTGGTTTCAGAAATGTATAAATAGTTACAGTGCTGATAGTCAGGTGGCTAACAGTATATGAAGAAATCTCATCTATTTTGGAGCTAAATCTAAGTTTTTGGGACACAAAAAGAGACTATTGGAACAACTAGGTCGATTATGAGAGTTCAACTTAAGCAAGTTTGTGTTTAGAGCATGTTTCTGGGACCATAGGGAAAATAGCCTGTTATTGAGGATATAGTAGTCCAGATCTACTAAAATGTCAACCTAGACAGAATAGAGAGAAAGGAGACAATTTGGTGCGACGTGGGATACCTTCTGTTAATCCATCATGTCAGGCATATGACAGCAAGGCTAATTTTAACAGCTATCTGTTAATAAACTTGGTTTTCTGATACACTGAAAAATTTGGTCTGGATTTGTGCATGAATAATTTTCTAGTATACCAAGAAATAGAATATGGAAGAGCAAACTACAACTAGAGATTATTGGAACTTATGATGGACACAGTATGGTTTTTTAAAATGATCGGGAAGTGCTTTCATTTTCAACAGGCCTGACTGACTATTTACACTACAGTGTAAATACTCCCATACCTAAAAAGTGTGGGAGTTGCCACTCCCATCTTTACAACAAGAAAAAAACTGAACAAACTTGAAAATCAGTAAGTTTTTTTTGGATGCGTCAGAGAAAAGAAAGCTGTGGTAGCTATTTTAATTCAGATAAAGTTAACTTAACAGCAAGAAAAATTATCTAGGATAAAAGGTAACATTACAAAATGACATATATAAAGTCGTGAATTCTCCAAGACAACAATTCCAAATATGTATGCATTTAAGAAGGTAGCATGAAAATATGTGATATTATATTTTTTTGATATGGCTAAAATGATATTTTGTCTCTGTAGTACTTTTTCCAAGAAGGCATTATTCCCATCTAATCATGAGAAAAGCATCAGACAAATCTGAAATGAGGAACATTTTGAAAAATACCTAAGCAATATTCCTCAAAACTGTCAAGTTCATCAAAAACATGGAAAATCTGAGAAATTGTCAGACCACAGGAGTCTAAGGAGAATGACTAAATGTAATGAAGACTCCTTGGTGGGATCTTGGTACAGGAAGAAACAAAAACAAAAACAAAAAACAAAAAACAAAAAAACATTCAGGCTGGGCCCCGTGGCTCACGCCTGTAATCCCAACACTTTGGGAGGCCGAGGTGGTGGGGGATCACCAGGTCAAGAGATTGAGATCATCCTGACCAACATGGTGAAACCCCATCTCTACTAAAAATGCAAAAATTAGCTGGGCATGGTGGCGTGTGCCTGTAGTCACAGCTACTCAGGAGGCTGAGGCAGGAGAATCTTGAACCTGGGAGGTGGAGGTTGCAGTGAGCCAATATTGCACCACTGCACTCCAGCCTGGTGATAGAGAGAGACTCCGTCTCAAAAAACAAAAACAAACAAAAAAACTTTCAGTAAAAACTAAGAAAATCTGATCAAACTATGGACTTCAGTCAATAATAATGTATCAATATTGGTTTACTAACTGTTACAAATATACTCATGTAAGATGTTAATAATAGAGGAAAATTGGTATGGGATATATGGAGATACTCCGTACTGTCTTCACAATTTTTTCTGTAAATTTCAAACTGTTCTAAAATAAAAATTTATTTAAAAAAGCAATCAGAATTAGACATGCAGTAAATGAATGTTTATATATACATATAGAGAAATATTAAATCATTCAAGTATATATTTTTTTACATCTATTTTGCATTTACTTGATTTCCTAATTGTTTGTACTCTAAATATATTTTAAACATATGCAGGGTATCACATACATATTAAGTATTTTGTATTAAGTATTATAATGCACAAAATCTGATAAAAAATAGAAAAGATCTTGATTTAAAGGCTTTTTCAGATGGAGATTCCAATACATTAATTGAAGATGTACTATTTGACAGGATATTTAATAAGCACTTTCTCAAAATAACCAATATATATTGTTGTTATGTATCATTACTGTTACATATTGTTTTAGTTCATTTTGCATTGCTATAACAGTATATCACAGACTGGGTAATTTTTATAAAGAAAATAAACATTTTCCTTACATTTCTGGATACTGGAAAGTCCAGGTTTGAGGGGCCAGTATCTGGGAAGGGCCTTCTAACATGGTGGAAGGCATTATATGTCAATAGAACAAGATTGTGCATGTCAGTTTGCATCTGTCTTCCTTTTCTTATGTAGCCACCAGTCTCATTATGGAGCCCACACTCTGATGACCTTATCTAATCTTAATTACATTCCAAAGAACCTTCTCCAATCAACATATGAATTTGGGGATTAAGTTTTTAGCATGTGAAATTTGGGGACACATTTAATACATAGCACGTGCACACACACACACACAATATGTTAACACAAAATCTTATTCTAAACATTTTCATACATAGTTTTCTTTATGGATTCATACATCTAATAAAATAATTCAAAGTGAGCTTTTACCCTTAAGAATTTTAAATTTGCTGATGACTCTGTGTGTGTACTTGTGAATTATATAGAACAATTATTTTTATAAGTAACTAAAAACTCACCGTACCATCCGTTAAGGATATAAAATCTCTATGGCAGTTAGCAGTTTTTTGTCATGGCTAAAAAACCTTTCTTTTTTTTAACCAGGCTCAATGACTAATATGTAGGAAATATATAATGTACAAGACATTGAGTTTGTTCTCTCCCAAAGTGAACTAATTGCTCTCCAGATCATATCTATAACCATCCATTCTGGAGCTTAATTTCCCTATCATTCTAGGTCTTTAAATTGCTGCCCCTCTATGTTGGATCTTCTATTTTCCAGATTCTATGTCCTCCTATAAATGTTTTACTCTATTTTTCTGGGACCATACTTCATTTCCTCTTCCTTTTTTGGTGCTAGATCACCCAGATAAAATGCCATTTCTATCTTCATTTGATCAGCATGACAATGTATTAAATAAAAGGCAAAAAAGTAATACATCATTAGAGTTGTATAATACTTGTTTAAAATTGCTCAAAACCAATTACTTATTTTCGCTTCATTGCTAAAAGCATGACAAAAAGGAATGTAATTTGGTTTTCAGACAATGAAAGCTTTTGCCTTGTAAAGAATTACTGTTGTCTGGCTAAAGAAAAGGGGTTTCAAGACCACCTTTTCTTTAATGCAAATCGCCTTTTCAAGTAACTGTCTCTTATCCCGATAACTCGTAAATCACCATCATTAATTGATCAGGGTAAGGGATATTTTACATGGCCAAAGACAGTTGAAATTATACCTTCCCCCAAGCCATCTAGAGAATGATTTCCTTAAGGAAACACCTGACCTTTGCCTGGTAATTATCTTTCAGAATACATTATTGGAACCTGCAAACAACTTGAAAACATTAGAGAGACAGGAAGATTTCCATATTTTCAAGTCTTCTTTTCTGGAAGAAAATAAATAGGAATATTCCTATTTATTTTATAATAAAATCTGTTAAAAATATAACAGATGATATAAATTGATTCTAGACAAAGAAAACCGATGAAAGTAACAAATTAGTATATATTTGTGAAAAGAAATAGTGTCACCTAGCATTTAAATAAAAGACAAGATTTCAACTGGTAAGGTGAATTTTTCGTGTGTGTATGTTTGTGTAATCTTTCTAAACCAAATATTTTCTCACTGTTTTGCCAGGTAGTGCAGTATGAATATATTTTTCTTGGGCAGTGTTTTATTAGAGTAAATCATTACCATGTTTGTTTGTTTATATATGTTTGCATAATTTTTTCCTTAACCTACATCATCTTCCACCAAATCTTTCAGTGTCTCTTTCAAAAGGATTTACAGTAATATTTCACCCATGGGTTGAGTTTTGTTCTACTTGGAGTCCTTGTTTTTGAGGCCTCTGTTCTCTCCCAAGGTGAACTAATTGTTTTCCAAATCATATCCATAACTATCCAACCTAGAGGTTAATTTCCCTATTATCCTAGGACTTTAAATTGCTGCCCCTACAATTGGATCTTTTATTTTCCAGATCCTATGTCTTCTTTCTTGTTTTGCTCTTATGTTTTTCTGGAGATATACTCCATGAACTTCCTAATAAAAGACTTTTGGGAAGTAAAAAAAAATGAGGAGCTGTGGTGAGTATTTACATCTGGCAATATTTATTTTGCTATTTTATGTAATTAATCATATGATTAGGACTTGAAAGTCTGCAGTAATAAACTTCCTCAACAATTTAAAGGCTTATTTTCCTCCTTTGCCTTCCAGCTTTCAGTGTAGCATTAAGAAACATCAGTGTCATCTTGATATCTATTCTCTCTCTTTGTTAAACAATTGTGTTTGGGCCTGGCACAGTGGCTCAGTACTGTAATCCCAGTACTTTGGGAGGCCTAAGCGGGTGAATCACAAGGTCAGGAGTTTGAGACCAGCCGGGTCAATATGATGAAACCCTGTCTCTACTAAAAATACAAAAATTTAGCTGGGCGTAGTGGCAGGCACCTGTAATTCCAGCTACTCGGGAGGCTGAGGCAGGAGAATCGCTTGAACCCAGGAGGTGTAGGTTGCAGTGAGCCGAGATCATGCCACTGCACTCCAGCCCTAGTGACAGAGTGAGACTCTGTCTCAAAATCAATAAATAAATAAATACTAAAAATTTAAAATAATTGTGTGTCAGCATTTTTCCTTTCTAAAAGTTTTAAAGATCATCTGCTTGGCACTGATGTTTTGAATTTCACCATTACATGACCGATAATTTATTATAGATTTCAAATTTTTCACCCTGAACATTTATTAATTTTCTTGCATTTTTTGATAATTTTCCCTACTCTCTCTTATGAATGTGTTTATTGAAATGGATATGATTTGCTTGGCTATTTAACCTTCTGACTCAATCCTCGGATATTTTTTTAAATCTTTTCCTCCTGTACTCTATTTTAAAAAATTTTATTCTACTTTCCAGAAGACTTCCTTTAGTGTATCTTTTATCACTTCTACTATATTATTTATTTCAGCTATACAATATTAATTTTCAAGAGCTCTTTCTTATTCTCAGATTATTATTGATAACATTCTTTTTTTTTTTTTTGAGATGGAATCTCACTCTGTCACCCAGGCTGCAGTACAGTGGTGTGATCTCAGCTACTGCAACCTCCACCTCCTGGTTTCAAGCAATTCTCCTGCCTCAGCCTCCCGAGTAGCTGGGACTACAGGTGCACGCCACCATGCTCAGCAAAGTTTTGTATTTTTAGTAGAGACGGGGTTTCACAGTGTTAGCCAGGATGGTCTCTATTTCCTGACCGTGTGATCTACCCACCTCGGCCTCCCAAAGCGCTGGTATTACAGGTGTGAACCACCGTGCCTGGCTGCATTCTATTTTTATTTAACAGATAGAATACCTTTCTTTATCCCTCTAAGTACATTAATCATTGTTTTACTTTTATTTTCTTTCTGCTGGTTCTTCATATATTTTCTGTTTCTTTCAGTTTCAAAAATTTTTTATATTTAACATAATAAAATTGTTTTTATATTTTATATTTTGTTTCCTTTTATATATTGCTTATTCCTGTTGAAAGCATTTACCACATATTTGGTGTGTCTTGGATCACTGTTTATATTTACATGTCTGATAAAAAATTGATTGAAATTTCTGTTGGTAAGGTTCCACACATTCATCAGGCAGTGAGGGAAAATGTTAATGAGGATAGTCCCTAATAGACTATGCATAGTACTTTTCTTCGAGGCAGATCAGTTTATACAGTAAAAATATAAATCTTTTTCTGCAACTCCTAATGCTTGTAATACTTTCCTTATCTTCTATAGTTCAGAGAATGTAATTCAAACTTCACACCAGGACCTTCAAAGCCCTGTATGATCAAGTTTCTGCCCACCTCTTAGACTACATTTCATGTCACTCTTCAGTCTCCTGTTGCCTTCCTTTTGATAGATGCAGGAGGCAGATAAGGAAGGTCCCCTGAAGAATCTCCATCCTGCCCCACAAGTGTTTATGCCAGATGTTTTTGTGCAGATAAGGGAACCTGCATAGGGTCTCACCTGGCCATGCCTGCAATGAACTGGAGGCCCACATGCACTGGGGGAATGGGATGGAGCCAACAGGAATTTGTGCCTTATGCAGGGGAAGAAGCCTGGCCTCTTCAGCTCAGGTGCAGTGGCCTGGTTTTCAATCTGTGAGGTAGTAGCCTGTTGGCAGGACCCCCTCTTTCTTTTTAGTATGCTAGAGTAGGTATTATAGGAGTATGTAAAAGACAAAATAGAACTACAGATAAAATAGCAGCCAATACTACACATGGATTTTCCAAAATATAACTAAAATTTTGAAAAATATGTACAGGATGTTTATCAGACAAAGAGTGGGAGTGGAAAAGTGAATTTTTGTCACAGAGAACAGCTAGTAAAAAGGTAAAGAGAAATGAAAAGATGTTTGGTGTCTATTATAATTTAGTTTATCTCTGTTAAAGGGATTCACAATATGTCTTTTTAATTTTTTTTTTTAGTTTTAGTTTTTTTGAGATGGAGTCTCACACTTTCACCTAGGCTGGCATGCAATGGCACAGTCTTGGCTCACTGCAACCTCCGCCTCCCAGGCTCAAATGATTCTCCTGCCTCAGCCTCCCAAGTAGCTGGGACTACAGGCATGTGCCACCACACCCAGCTAATTTTTGTATTTTTAGTAGACATGGGGTTTTTTCATGTTGCTCAGGCTGGTCTCGAGCTCCTGACCTCATGATCCACCCACCTTGGCCTCCCAGAGTGCTGAGATTACAGGCGTGAGCCACTACGCCTGGCCTTCACAATACATCTTATCGTTCTTTGGCTCTTAGTTCATATCTAATTTTCAGATACAAAATTCTGTGTGCATAAATATATTTTTCCTTGTGCTTTCAAGGCAAGTTCACATGTAGAATTTGGTTCTTTTTCCTCTGTGCTTCCATCTCATTTTCAATAGAGGTCCAGATGAACTCAACCCAGTCCCCACCCAATTTACTATCTAAATGCAGCCATGTGAGACAAGACTAGCTGAACCTAGACCTGATTCTAAATGCATACACAAATAAACTATTTTGTTTTTGTTTTAAATCACTAAGTTTTAGGGTTGTTGGTTAAACATGAATAGACAACTAAAACAGGAATGATTTGAGTAGTTAAGAATACATTTTGTCCAGACAACGAACATGGATGGAGGTTGATGGGCTATAGTGGAGGACAAGATCACTAGAGGAAGGGGAGATAGGAGAAGAACATTTGTTAAAAAGATTGTTTATATATGCTGATAGTTACATCAAATGTAATTATAACCAGAATTACAGTGAAGAAAAAAATAACATTTGCCAAGAATGAAGTAGAATGAGCCAAGCTTCAATAGAAATCAGCAACATTGAAGGGAAAGTTATAAGATAGATTGATGATATAAGGGTCATAAAGTAGTGTTTTTAGAAAGAAAAAAGATAGAATATTCTAGAAGTGGCAATAAAAAGCAAAGAGAAATCTTACCTTATCTCCAGAGGAGATATATGAGGGCTGTGGGACACATCAATAGCCATCACTTGGGAGAGCTTCAGGAGAAATTGTGTCATCTGAGGAAAATCTCCTTGAAGATAAAGGCAACATAAAGATTAGAGGTTGAGGATTCAAGACATTTTGCTAATGCCATATCAAAAATTATGGAAAGTGTAATGATAGAAATGGAATAGGGAATGTCTAGAGCCACATACAGAAAAGATTATGGAAAATGAATGAACTTTTCTCAGACTTTTTCAGGTGACTGGCAAGCAAACTTAATGAGAAGTCAAGATTGATTCGGATTGACTCAGGGAGGATAGTTTTGTTGAGCACTTTCTTGGAAGGATAGAAATGACTGATTCATGTTTTAGCTCACTACTCACCATGTAGATGGACATAGAAGACCTAGGAGAAATGTGGTCTTACCAATGTGCAGGGCTCACCCAGTGTCCTAACTCATTTATTAGAATTGAGGCCCAAAGGAAGGTGGGAAGGACTGGAGAGGCACAACCAAACCCGGTAAAAGGAGGAGTCAGTGGGAAAATAAAGGAGAAAATACTGTTGGGGAGGTAGAATCAATGGAAATAGCTTACCTCACAAATGAGGTGTGAGAATCACTTGAGCCCAGGAGGTCAAAGCTACAGTGAGCTGTGATTGCACCACTACACTCTAGCCTGGGTGACAGAGCAAACCCTTGCCTGAAAAATAAATAAATAAATAAACCTTAAAAAATGAGATAATTATATTTGTGGGAATTAAAAAATGTATTTAGAAAGATACATTAATTTTTTTCTTTCAAATTCAATAATATATGAACATGAAGATCATACTAATACCAGAAAACTTAAATTGATTTTTAAAATGACAAATGCATTATTTGAATCACTATTTAGTATTTCACTTGAATTTCTATAAAGTAACAGATTCTAATTTATCTTTCCCGTCTTGTCAGAAGCACAATGCCTGGCATATAATGAGTAAAATAAGTGTTTTTCAAATAAATAAAAGTAATACGAAGACTATAAAGTAAGTACTATTCAAGTAAAAAAAAGATCTAGAATATGATTCAGTATCTCAGCATCTAGCATAAACAGTTAAAGAAAACTAACAGGCAAATAAAGTGGGAAAAAGAAAGGATGAGAAAGATAGATCTGTGTTGTTAGTTAACATTCTTCAGTAAAGGTCATATGAATGACAAAAAAGGTAAAATAAGAGTGACATTTTGTTTAATTTCAATACATATATATATAAGAAAAATAATTTTGAGTATATGAACTAATCATTTTTATGCCAATGCATTTTCTTTTATTGCCCAATACTTGAATGTAAGCCATAGGAATCTTGATCAAAACCATTGAATCTAAAGAAAGGAAATAATACATTAGTAAAATATTTTAATATTTTTATTATTTATAAGACTTTTAAATTAATTTTTATATTTTTCACATTCAAACTATTACTGTACACATTTAAGTGAAATGACATGAAAAATTGTGAAATATATTCTTCTGAATGAGTTTAATAATATCCTAGGATATGAAACTCTTCATGAACACAATCCCCGTTCTCATGGAATATTCCACTTTTTAAAATAGACTAAAAAACCAGGAAAGCATAGTGTCATGGGAGTCAAGTGATGAAAGTGTTTTTAGGAATGTCAAATGCTACATAAAGAATGAAGAAAGTGCGGACTCAAAATTGGCCAATGAATTTAGCAAGGTTTAAATCTCTGGTGATCTTACCAAACGAAGTTTCTGAGAAAAATTGGAGGATGAAGCATGAATGAATGAATAACAGAAAGAAATGGGGGAAGAGAAAATTGAGACAGTGAGTATATTCAATTCTCTTACTTTACATCAGTACAACAAATTTTATTAATAGTGAATGATTTCTTCAAATCCTGAAATATTTTAAGGAATCCTACCAGCCAGCCATAGTCCCCAACTGTGACTTTTCTTCCTCTGTTCTACTTATATACTTTATATAGCTGTTATCTACGAGCATCCTTCTAGATTTTAATTATCTCTCATGCTAATAACTAGCACCATATCTGCAATATGGTCATTTCATAATACATATTTGTTTCATTAGAATATAATCAGGCAGTTTAATCAATCAGGTCTTATAGGAGTAATATAGCAACAAAGATCTTTAAAAATTATACCAGGACATTGTTATTTTCACCTTGGTTTAATATGGCCAAGGAGATCGATTTTTGCAGCCCAAACCACAATTTGGAACCTATATACTACAACTCCTTACCTTACTAAAATACCAAACACTCCCTACTTTCTCCCACATATCTGTAAGCTCATATATAAGCCTTAGTACTTTTGGAGAAGATCTACCATAATCCCAAATTAAGATTCAAACATGTCTTGAAGTGGCTGGAAAACCAATGCAGAGATTCTACATGAGATTATTTAGGTTGACTACTTGTTCATTGGTCTATTAATTTTGCTGGTGTAATAATTATGTAAGAGGAAGGTTTGTGCCACAGATTCAGGGAGAGTAATGGAACAATGTTAGGGAGAATATGTGTGTTTCTCTTTGGATCTTTGGAGTTGTTATTGATGAGCCCTTTTGAGAAATAAGTTTCAGGCAGAGGCTGAAGAAGATAGTTTCATAAAGTACAGTGTGTAATAAGTGGCTGTATTAACCCATGATGGTAGCAAAGTAACCCAGAATACAGAAAGCTCGGTGTTTGTTTTCCAATTCCTCTGCATGCAGAGGTGTAAAAAGTTGGTTATGTACACAGACACACACACACACACTTTCCTACACAAACACATATGTATTTTAGTACATCTATGATTGTTACTATTACCAAAGAACTCACATTTATGTAAAAGAGTTAAAATATGTTTCTTGAAAATCCATGTAGCCTTTTCTCAAGCACAAAAATTTGACTGTAACTATAAACTAAGTGAGAGAAATTCTACAAACATCTAGAGAACAATGGAACTATGCAAAAATAAACACATTGGGATCATTAACAATAAATCATGCTGGGCAAGAGTTCTTGACAGATTATAAAATTAGTGTATAAAGGGAGGACTATGTATAATAAACATCTAAGCTTCAATAAGGTGGCTGATATAGTGGTTCAAGTAAGTGTATAAAAATTGTCATATAAGTTTTGATAAGAAAATAAAATGGATAAAACACAAACTAAGAGATCATAAATGTGGAGAATGATAGATGAGCGTGGCCCTTTGAGAGCACCAGAAAATGATTCTTGGCTCTATTAAATGTATTTCTGACCATAAATAGAGGGCAAACAAGGCTTGAATTAGATTGGCAGATTATATCAGTTTGGAAGATGCTGTAAAACTGGTTTAGAGAGAGAAATGATATGACTGGTTGTAAATAAGTTGATTCAATTTGTAAAAGAGCAAGCAGGAAAAATAATACCAAGCAACTATATAAAAATACCATTTCTTTTTATTGAAATATAATAGTTGTACATATTTTTTGGCTACACGTGATGTTTTGATACCTATATACAATGTGTAATGATCAAAGCAGGATAATTTGGAATATCCATCACCTAAAATGTTTTTTCTTTGTGTTGGGAACATATAATTCTTGTGTATTTTGAAATACACAAAAATTATTGTTAACTATAATTTCCCTACTGTACTATTGAATACTAGAACGATGTCATTTTTTGCTAATAAAAGTGATGGCATGGGCAGTTTACAGTATATAGCATGCCTAGTAAATGCCAATTTTTTATGAACTTTTAGTGTAGCAATGCCAAGTGAAGAGACTACTTTCTGGAATAAAGTTGATTATCCAAGGAAAGTCATTGAGTTCTCCTCAGACTACACACTAGTGTCAGTGTGTTCGACAGATAGGCCAGCTGTATATCTGCTTCCATCCCCATCTGACTCCATCTAATTCTTGGAGACTTTTCTGCATGTTAGAAAACAGATTGCAAATACTTCTTGCTAGTATAGCAACATGTCCATAATACCTTCTGATGTTCGTCAGATGCTACATTATTATGGTGTGCGTTAGTACATGTTCCATTTACACTCATCTCCTCTAATGTAGTTTTGTTGTCTGTAATATAATTTCATAGACTAAGTGCATAGTTTCCATACACCCCATATGGTCTAAAAGAAAAAGAAAAGACACAGAGTACTTCCCTTGTTTGTGGGTTGGTATACTATTGGTGTTATAAGTAAGGCAATATTGTTAGTGGGAAATGCAACATTTCCTTCATGTAAAACCACATAATTTGTGTCCAGTTTTTAAAATTTGGCCAGGCACAGTGGCTTATGCCTGTAATCCCAGCACTTTGGGAGGCTGAGGCAGGTAAATCACTTGAGGCCAGGAGTTTGAGACCAGACTAACCAACATGGTGAAAACCCATCTCTACTAAAAATACAAGAAATTTGTCAGGCATGGTGGCATGCACCTGTAATCCCAGCTACTCGGGAGTCTGAGGCAGGAGAATTGCTTGAACCTCGGAAGCAGAGGTTGCAGTGAGAATGAGATCTTGCCACTGCACTTCAGCCTGGGTGACAGAGCAAGACTTCATCTTAAAAATAATAATAATAATAATTTAAAAAACAAAATTAAGCTCAAGTTAAGAAATATTATACACCTACTACATACCTGCAAATTAAAAAATAAAATTTAAAAAGATTTTAAAAGAAAGCATAGCATTATATATCCATCAAAGAAGGGGAAGTATGAGTTATGTTGAAATTTGAGTTGTTAGCCATCCAAGATGTAAATGCATGACACTACATACAGAAAAATTAAATGGAAAAAAGAAATTTTCTCATTATTGTGGTTAAAAAGGGTTAATTTTCAGGCAAAAACACTGTTTTGTATTAGCTTTTTCACAAACTTAGAAATTCATCTGTAGCAGCAATTATGACTCAGCACATTTTCTTACATAGATATGTGCACAGTAAAATATTACCAAAATAATAAATTCACGATCTTCTAATTACTTCCTTTCTTCTCTTTGAAAGTGTCAGTGACTTTTAGGTCTTAGAATATCAACTGATGTGAAAACCCAGATGCTCTAGAAGTCCTTTAAATGCTAATAGATGCATTAAAGAGTTCCATTAGAATGGAAGGAAGGAAGTAGGTATTGTGTGAGAAAATCAAGTCATTTTGTCATGAATATACAAGAATGACAAACATCCTCAAAGAAAAACTTGTGAAATAAAAATTTGGTTCAAACATGGACCTACTATTACTTACAAGAGGTACCTATGATGATAAATTTCAGTGCATTTACATTTGGTTTCTTAACGAAGAATGTTTAAACATCTGCAAGGGTTGTGGGATGCTTGCATACTCCCAGTCACTTTTGATCTTGGAAACTGGGTTAAGGGAAAATTCTTGAGGCCTCATAATTGGGCAAATCTGAGTTGGAAACGACTCTAGATGAAAAATGCCAATGACAGTTAAGTAAAAAAAATGAATCAGCATTATCAGTGAAAATATCATATCTTCTGACAAATCTGTGTTTGTCAAGAAGAAACGAGGTTAAAAATCACTAAGAATTTGGATTTAGACTCTCAGTAGGCAATAAAGAGTCTGAAGAATCATGAAGAATTAGGCGTTGAGGTTGAGGGATCACAGATTTGAACCGGAAGTGTTATCAGTCCAACAAAATAAAGAAGGCCTGGAACATGTAACTGTTGCTTTGGCCGCTTGAACATTCCATACTGCTACCAGAAACTCAATCATATTTTGAAAGCTTTTTTTAAGTGACCAGGCACAGGATTTTCCTAAATGACACAGTGAATAAGTTATATTTTGTATGTATTTTATCTTTCTCATTGAACTACAGATATATTGCTGATGTTTGAAAATAATTAGGATTGTGGCTAATATTTAAAAGTTATAAATTAAGAATTATTTTAAAAATAAAAGGAAGAATTTTAAATCTATTACAATTGTAGCTCAATTGCTATTGCTGACTCCCTATCACATTAAAAGTGGCTTGAAAGTCCATATGGAAATACAAATATGAGTAAGCTTTATCTCAACTCTCAAGAAATATGTAATGTAGTGTTAGAAAATGATCTTCAAAACTAATTCTAAATAGACGCACAACTATTAAGTAGACACAAAATACGACAGCAAAACAGTAGAGCAATTAGGGGGATAAACATTTCCAAAATAATCCCAACCTTGCATGTAAAGTAGTGCCTTATTTAAATTACAACTGATAAAAAATAAGGGATAAAACAAGCCACACCGCCATTAGTTTTGTTGAGCTTAATTTTCACTTCTATAATCTGAGGGGAAAGGGCAAGACAGCACTCCTTCAAAGATGAATCAAGTATATATATCTGTATCCTGTTTCCAATGCTATTTATTGCCATATAGAACAGAATGCTCCAAGTTCACACGGAACATGTATTACCGTATGACAGAATTTGATAATATTAATATTACATGCCAAGATATTGGTACTGAATGATGCTACTATCTTAGTACTGATGATGCTAGTAAGCCCTGATTATGAAGAGAAGCAGGTTTTTTTTCTGTTCAGTCCATTCTGTTTCTATTTTTACCTTTCTTGGAACCCACCTGCCATATGAGCTTCCTTGAGATCTAATTGGATTGAAGTCACGAACAACCCTATTGTTTACTTTTTTTTTTTTTTTTTTTTTTTTTTGAGACAGAGTCTCACTCTGTCACCAGGAGGGAGTGCAGTTTCGTGATCTCGGCTCACTGTAACCTCTGCCTCCCAGGTTCAAGTGATTCTCCTGCCTCAGCCTCCCGAGTAGCTGGGACTACAGGCACATGCCACCACACCCAGCTAATTTTTGTATTTTTCGGTAGAGATGGGGTTTCACCATGTTGGCCAGGATGGTCTTAATCTCTTCACCTAGTGATCCACTGGCCTTGGCCTCCCAAAGTGCTGGGATTACAAGCGTGAGCCACCGTGCCAGGCCTATTGTTTACTTTTATTAAATCATTACCTTTTTTATTGATGACGTGAGAATCTTTTTATTCTTTATTCTATATAAATGCATTGAGTGATTTTTATGTACCAGGTGTTCTTTGAATGATGAATACAGTGTTGAATGAGACCAATAACATTGCAGCCTTCCCGTAATTCACAGTTTAAGGTAGGAAGCAGACAATACACTCTAGATTTTAAAAAATAAATAGATGAATAAATGTCCAGGCTCTAATCAATAGTCTAAATTAAAATATAGTAGAATATGGTGACAGAGAAGGACTACATTAGTAATTTTAGTAGCATGGCCAGAAAAAGCCGCTTAGAGGAGACAATTAGAGACTGAAATGAAGTGGGGACATTGTCCTGTAACTTCTGTGAGGGAAAGAGTTCCTTGGGAAACAAATGAAAGGACCTGTTAGGAGTACGGTCTTAGCATTTTTCTGCCTTGTTGTGAGCAAGGCAGAAGGAGTAGGAGATGAGGGCAGAGAGGTAGTCAAGAAACAAATCTCATTTGGTCTTTTTTTTTTTTCCTAAATTAAAACGGTCATTTTCAACAGCATTTCCAGGGTTCCATTGGGATATTCCACTGCACCTCCCCTCTCAGGCTTGTTCCCAGTTTTGCCTTTCTTGTTCTCTCTAGCTGTGAACTGAATATGTCTCCCAAAATTCATATATTGAAGCCCTAATCCTCAATGTGATGGTATTTGGAGGTGGTGTCTTTGGAAGGAATTAGACTTAAATGAGACCGTCGTGAGTGGAGCCACCAATGATAGAATTAATGTTTTGTTAGAAAAGTAAGACATCAGAGCCTGCTGTCTCTCAGCCATTTGAGGCCACAACAAGGAAGTAGCTCTCCACAAACCGAAATGCGGGCTATAGCAGGCCGACACCAAATATGTTGACATTTTAATCTTGAACTTCCCAGCCTTCAGAATTGCAAGATATAGATTGTTGGTTAAGCCACCTAGTCTATGGTGTTTTATTATAGCAGTCAAACTGACTAAGATATCTTCTCTTGAATCTTTGCTATGAAGATACTTCTAATAATCCCCCTCTCCACTGCGCTGCATGCTTAGTTACGATTTGTTGTGCTTGTGAAAATAATTAGGAATAAATATATTTGTATTTTGGGGGAGATTTTATGTATCATTTTTTATAAAGTTAATCTTTATAGCAGTAAATTGCTTAATGTAAAGACAAAGAAGGGTGTTAGTAATAATTTGAGGGTGGAGATGATGTCCAGAGCAACCAATATCTGTAATGACAAATGCCAAATTAAAAAATAAAATATATGTTATAACAATGGTAAAATACAAAGAAAGTGGTTGGGGCAGTTCCGCCACAGGTTGGGTAAGGCAAGAAACCACTCTGGTCCATTTTCCTGTAGCTAAGACAGATGTTCATCACTTTACACATCAAATCACACTCACTGGAGGGGGAAGAACATTGATACAGCCACTTTAAAATGGATATTGAAAAACTGTATGTATATTGTGATTTCTTGAGGATCCCTTGTATTTTTTAGCCATCAATCTCTGAGGAATAATAATCAACTCTAATAATCATTCATCTTTTGAGCCAGTAACTAGAGGAAAAATGTTATGTTGAATACCTTCATCTTACTTTATCTGTTATATTGATCCTGTTCACTAGGTAAAGAGAAAGAGTGAAAAAGAAGTAAAGTAAAAAGAAAAGAATAAAATGTAAAAAAATCTATTCTTTGTCTCTCTTTTTTTTTTTGGTCCATAAATAATCTCTGGGCAAAATTATATGTTATCAAGAAAACATTACAAAACTTAATTAGGGCTTTTAAAATTTAAGCCCAACATATTATTTTACTTAATTTATATTAGGAATAGGAAGCTTTAACTCAAAAGAAACAATTCCATTTGTAATCTGTTCTCCAGAAGAGGGAGGCCAAGCCACATTTACCCTCCAGTTTATTTGACGTCCATATTAAACTCAACTATATATTTCACTCTATCTCTGGCTGCTAAGTTCACCTAAGGATTATTCTTTGTGGCAGCCATTTTACTTGTAGTTGTCTGACACCTAGAATTGTCTCAGTCTAAGTTTTTTAAGAAAGCAAAATGCCCATCCAGAGATAGTTTAGGTTAAAAAAAAATTACCCTAAATTTTAAATTGAAGCATTGAAACTTTTTATGAGATACTTGGTAGTTCATTAAACTCTATTTACACTGGCCTTCCTTTGTTTCTTGGCCTGACACAAAATGTCTGTCCGGATGTCCTTTCCTAAGATCTCACAATAATTAACTCAGCTAAATATAATATCTTCTGGGAAGTCTTCCTGTATCAACAAATATAAATAACACCCTTCACTCCAATTCTTTCTATGACATAAATGTACCACCCCATTATATTCCCTTCACAGTAACACTATCCGAGTACCTTGTTTATTTACTTGTTTTCTGTTTTTATCTGTTTTCATCCCCTAAAATGCAAGAACCATGATTTTAGTTATGTTATTTTTCTTTCACCTAAAAGAGCACCCACTACATGCAAAGTGTAAAAACTATTTTTATACTTATATTTATAAAATGATTTCAAAGTTATTTGCCAAGAAAAAAACAAAGGATGTTTATATATTCTTCAACCAGATTCATCAATTGTTAATATTTTGCCGTATTCCATCATTTTTTCTAAATATTTATACCTATCTACCTATCTATCAGATAGATTTATTTTCTAAGAATATTCTCATGATTAGCATTAGTGCAAGTAGCAAAGTCAGAAAATTTATAATTTTAACATTATTATATTGTCATGATTAGCATTAGTGCAGGTAGCAAATTCAGAAAATTTATAATTTTAATGGCATTATTAGCTAATTCAATGTTCATATTTAAATTTCATAATTTTTCAAAAAATTCCTTTTAAGAATATTTATTTTTTTCTATTGTGGGATTAAATCTGTAAACATGCACTTCGTTTATGTCTAGATCATATGTCTTTAGTATCCTTTAATCTGTAATAGTTTCTCAGCTTTTCCATTTTTCTTGATCACACAATTTTGGGGGCATACATACCAATTATTTTACAGAATGTCAATAAATTTTTTTTTAAATTGGATTGTAAGAATATTGACTGTCACTTAGAATTTTCTTGTCCTTATTAAGATAGATAAATATGTATAGTATATTATGCATACATATATTAATATACATATAATATATTATATACATATGTCATTTACTCATATTTTTATATATTACATATAAATAATATACATACTATATATCATATATATTTGAAGCTTCTATATTATAATATAGAATAAGTTTCTTATATAATGTAGAAGCTTCAGATATATGTAATATATAATATATAATATATATTATAATTATGTGTAAAATTATTTTTATATAGAAATATATTCTACATTATGTATAAAATTATAATATATAATTTGTAATGTTTATCTCTTAATACATATATAATATTATATATAGATGTATTTTTTTAAAAAACTTCACTGAGTCCATTTTGGCCTCTATGAATGAAGTGAATACCAAGCTATAGTTTGAGAGAGCCCCAATTTCTTATCTTTGAATCTTTATTCATATAACTAAGTAAATAATTACTTCAAATCATTTTACTATATTTTGCTATATTTGCTATTCAGGAAAAACATATTTCCAAAATTTTTCTATTAAGTTACTTAAGATACGCTATGAAAATTTAAGCAATCTATTAGAATGTGACTTATGTGGACCTGAGCATCCATCAATAAATAGATCAACCATTTTAAAATCAAGGATTTAGTAACTTTTTCACTTTCATGTTACACAAATACCCTAGTGTGACCATGAAAGAGGAGACATTATGTTACTTTAGGTTTATTTTCAACAAAGTTTTCAAGATGAATGTTGCCATTGGCTAGCATATCACTCTCCAAAGGAGAGAACTTGAATATGATGTGCCAACCAAAAACCAATTAATCTCAGATTTTAATATTTTCAGAGTCCCAGTACACTATATCATGTCTTAGCCATTTTACCTACTTGTATGCTATGAATAAGTTTGCTGAATACTCAGTTTAAATAAATCCGTTCAAACAACTGGGAACTATGACTATCACCTTGCTTCATAAATTATTAATAGCCTCACTACCAAAAGTTCCTAAAATGTTTTGTATCTCTATTCAAAATTTTCCTTATCTAATTGGAAAACTGTCTCATATTGTTAACCTATTCAGTGGTTCCCAACCCTCAATACACATGGGAATTATCTGGGGGAACTTTGAGGACATAGCTATTCTCAAGCCCCAATACTAATGATTTTGATATAACTAATCTGGAGTGGAGCCTAATAATTGGTGTTATTTATTTATTTATCTTTTGGCTTGGCAAATTCTCAAAGATTTTATTGACCACATAGATCCCACTCCGCCATGAGACACAGGTAATGTCCTGACCCAAGACTGACTCGGAGAGGGAAACTTCCATGATTTTTAAAGTCTCAAACAGGTTTCTTCCTCAATGTAATTCCAATCCCACCTACTTAGTCACTTGACAACTCATATTCTATTAAGAAGAGAGGCCAGAGGGAGAAGTGTCTACTGTGTATCACGTCCTAATGATGTCTCTGACAGCTGGTGTATAACTCCACTCTAGGTCAGCTTTGCCCTTGAAGATCTCAGACCACCTACTTTAATTTTTTTTTTTTCATTCCAAAAGCTTTTAAAGTGCAAGTTGTTTTAGTTACATAGATGTTTAGTGGTAAAATCTGGGCCTTTAGTGTATCATCCCTAGAGTAGTGTACATTGTAATTTGGTATCATCTGAAAAGAACTCCAGGTGCTCCTAAAGTGGAACGAATTGAGAATCACTGATGTGAACTGAGGAAATTCCTATCACCGGGCAACATTATTTAAGTAGATTTAGCTAAGCATGTTTCAGTCTGATAGCCCTGTTCCTTATATGTTGCACTCATGAATCTTTCCCCCTCAGTAACAAATCAATTTATCTGTCTAATTCTAATCTTACCTTTTGATTTAGATGCAATGGATTAAGACTCTTGACGAGAATAAGCTGAATCATGCTGCGTGAATTTGTGACCAAAGAACAAAAATCATGCTACCTTTGCCAGTGTCAAATTACATTGAACTGTGGAGTTGATTATACTTCTCATATTTCTTTATTATGTTAAATGTTTAATTATTTACTTGATTCCATCATTAACTGTCACAGCCCTTTATTACAATGATTTCTTATTTAAGTAAAATAATTTCAAACATATAGAAAACAAAAGTATTTGTTTTATCCCAAACTAATGAAGAAACATAATAGTAACTTTTCAGTAATATAGACTTTTCAAGGGACTATTATGCCGTTAAATCATTTATATATCTTCTCATCATTTGGACTCGGAAAATATGGACATTACAATGCAAAATATTACTTGAAAAATCAATGTCAGCGTCATCTGAACTCTTTATCCTAATATAATCTAAGCATTTGGATTACCTATTTCTGAGCACATCAGTGGTTCTTAAATGTCAAGTGCACCCTGCTTAATCAATATCTAAGCCTTTATTTGGCTCAATGAACTGCTGATATGTATCTTTGCATATTCAAAATCTGTCCCTCAGTATGGATACTAACTAGATCTTTTTTTGAATCAGAAGGTCAAGTCAGGCTTCCCCTTGGCAATGATACTCAGATTCTCATTAACTGAACCATGTGCTCACTGTGCAAAGAATGCTTCCCGAAAAAAAAAAAAGAATATTGACTTCAGTGTATATCATATTCCTTAAAAATATTTGTAAATTACCATTCATTATAAAAGCAAGGAACATGACAGGTTATTGATTATTGACCTCAGTGTATATCATATTTCTTTAAAATATTTATAAATAAATGACCATTTGTTATAGAAGCAAGGAACATGACAGGTTATTGCTTAAATATACAAATATGCTCCTTGTGTGCTTTTAAAATAAATCAATTAGTGGAAGAGTGGCAAACTCTCCTTAAGGGCAAGATTATTAAAATATTAGGCTTTGGTGGCCAATTGGTCTGTCACAACTATTTAACTCTTCTGTTGTAATGGGAAAACAGCCACTCCAGCTGCTCCTAAAGCTTGCATTCCACTGGCCAGATCTCAGTTCCATGTGAATGTATGTTGCTATAAAGGAGGCTGGGAAATGTAGTCTAGAAGTGTTATCAGGAAGGAGAAGAAATGACTGAAGGAACAGCTAGCATTCTCTGACATTTTATTACTATATGTGATATTTCTTCCATGTTCAATAACTGTTACGTCCCTTTCTCCTTCTACTCCTTGTTTTTTTTTGTTTTTTTTTTTTTTTCTGGTAGAAAACTGGAATGGATACAGATAAATAATAGTAGAAGCAGTTAATACATACATAGGCAATATGTAAAATAATGGATGTGACTGTGTTTCAATAAAACTTTGTTTAGAGAAACAGGTGGTAAGACAGTGTGTTAATCCCTGAACGAATGGGATAAAATATAACTTAAATATAATATACATGAATGTCCATATGTTTTTATTTACAAAATAGAATCAAGTGTCTCTTTCAGCTCATTGAGCACCATAAAGTAAACCTACAAGAGATATGAGAGAATTTTGTATATATATTTGAAGCTGCCAAATCTTTTGTTTGTGATCGGTGTGCCATCTTGGAAGACATAATAGAGAAACTATCTGTCTACATGTCCTTTACTTAAGGAAACTAAACTCTTCTCTGAAGTTATATGGTATAGATTTTCCTAAAGGAAGCCAGCCAATTGAAAGATTAAGCTATTCATTAATTCATCACACCTTAAATAAGTAAATAAATAAATAACTCACCTAGTTCATTGTTTGGCTGGTTTGTTGGATATGAGATGCTTCATACTGTCCTGACACAGAAGTTTATTACCTAAGCAAGAGAAGGCACATATGGTTAGGTTTCAAGAGTATATTTTAGTTGTTTCCTATGGTGAAGTTTGAACTCTGCAATTAAATTCAGATGCATTTAATTTGGTAAGATAGACAATTGGTTAAATGTTTGGTAGCAAAGTAAGAAATGCAGCCTCCTAAGTAGCTGGGACTACAGGTATATGCCAACACGCCTGGCTAATTTTTGTATTTTTAGTAGAGATGGGGTTTCATCATGTTGGCTAGGATAATCTTGATCTCCTGATCTTGTGATCCACCCACCTTGGCCTCCCAAAGTCCTGGGATTACAGGCGTGAGACACCCTGCCTAGCCAGGAATATTCTTGAAGTGGTCTATACAGATGGACTCTGAAATCAACCTCACCTTTATATCAATCTCATCTTTGAAAAGATTGCAGCCCCAAGAACTTTAATGATTTTTCTTCATGACCTCTCTGGATACCTGATAATAGGAACAGATACATGAAAAAAAACTGATAGTGTTACTCTGGTGTAACCACAACTACTTCTGCTCTATTAAAACTACCATGCAATATGAACACTTTTGCAGTCATTTGTTAGCTGTCTCTTTTATTATCAAAGTTGTACTTCACATACTAAAATGACAGTTACAATAGAGTGGCCCATATACTCTCTGAGATTAAGACAGAAACATTACTCATCACATTCTAATCTAGTGTCACAGAGGAGAAATACAACTAGCCAGTGAGACTCTCACTGCTATCTGGTTCACAGAGACAGACAGAGCAACTTCTCATCTATTATTGAAGTATTGCAGAAATTGTGGTTCAGCATATATGCCTACAGTATAAGTAGCTAGGCTTGCACTTTTTATGTGTGTTTGGCCATATAATTCATATGGGTGTAGTATCAACTCAGGACATGGATATATGTTTTAAAGTAATTGAGTAATGTATATCTTTAAAAGCAATCTCATAAGAGCTTTGGGACATATCTCAACACAGAAATCAAATGTAGAGATCTTAATACATTTCTATGACTACGAATGTAAATAATATCTGTTATTTCATATTTTTCACATGAAAAGAAAATACTAACCCAGAATGAAAATATATCAGAATGCTGAGTAAATTAATTTAATAACAATGAATGCTTTGTGGTGCATATTTGTCAAAGCCCCTCATTTGTCAGTCCTTTACAAATCATTTTCTTATGTATAGTCATTGCTATGGTTTGTGGCAAATTTTGAAAACTGGCTTTATGGAGTTGAAAAAAAAAGCAAATTTATTAACTTTTTTGTAAAAGCTTTTAAATGGTTTCACTAACTATTCAAAAACAAACATAACCTTTGGGATTGCTATATCATTGAGGTTATTTTAAAGTCTCTTGAAAGTACTTATGCCTTATTTGGTATTATAAAGAGGTTTCTATAAAAATTTGCTTGTAATTTGTGTCGCAAAATAATTCAATAATATATTTATTTATTCTGCAAACAAGCAATAGCTGTTCCCAAAAGCAATATATATTAGAAACCTTAGGAAACATGAGCAAAATATTGACTGAAGACAAATGGACAAATGCATTTCTAATTTATTAAAGATAAAAAGTTAACTTTTTACAAGATAGACTAAAGATTTAAATGTAAGACCTCAAACTCTAAAAATCTGAGAAGAAACTCAGTAAATACCCTTCTCAATGTCAGCTTTGGCAAAAAATACTCTAGCTAAATACCCAAAAGCAATTGAAACAAAAACAAAAATCGACAAGTGGAACCTAATTAAACTAAAGAGATTCTGCGCAGCAAAAATAATTATTAACAGAATAAACAGGCAACTTGCAGAATGGGAGAAAATGTTTCCAAGGTATACATCCAACAAAGGTCTAATATTCAGAACCTGCAAGGAACTCAACAAGCAAAATACAATCCGATTAAAAAATGGTCAAAGGATATGAACAGACACTTCTCAAAAGAAGACAGGCAGGAGGCCAACAAACATATGAAAAACTGCTCATGAACATTAATCATCAGAGAAATGCAAATCAAAACCACAATAGGATACCATCCCACACCGGTTAGAATGGCTATTACTAAAAAGTCAAAAAATAACAAATGCTGGCAAAACTGCAGAGAAAGGGAACACTTATACACTGTTGATGGGAATGCAAATTGGTTCAACCACTGTGGAAATACAATTTGGAGATTCCTCAAAGAATTTAAAACAGAACTACCACTGGACACAGCAATCCCATTACTAGGTAAATACTCAAGGAAAACATATCTTTCAACCAAAGACAAACATGCACTCATATGTCTACTTCAGTGCTATTGACAATAGCAAAGACATAGAATCAACATAGGGACCCAACAACGGTGGACTGGATTTAAAAATGTAGTACATATACACCATGAAATACTATGTAGCCATTAAAAAGAATGAAATAATGTCGTTTGCAGCAACATGGATGCAGCTGGAGGCCATTATCTTAAGAGAATTAACTCAGGAACAGAAAATTAAATGCTGCACGTTTTCACATATAAATGGAGGCTAAACATTGAGTACATGTGGACATAAAGATGGGAACACTAGAAACTAAGGACTTACTAGATAAGGGAAGGAGGGAGGGGAATGGGCTGAAAACAACCTATTGGGCACTATGCTCACTGTCTCGGTGGGATCATGTGTACCCCAAACTTCAGCATCACATATGTAACAAACCTGCCCATGTACCCTCTAAATCCAAAATAAAAGTTGGATAAAAAAGGGTTAAGCTTTTCACAGATTATCTTCGAAATGACCACTAATGGATGTACTTCCACACACACAAAAATAAACCCAGGAAGAGGAAATTGGATGAAAGAAGAAATGACAAAGAGAAAATGGTTAAATCTAAACATGCCTCGAGGCTGGCATGGTGTCTCACACCTGTAATCCCAGCACTTTGGAAGGCCGAGGCAGGAGGATCTCTTGAGGCCTGGAGTTCAAGTCCAGCCTGGCCAACATGGCAAAACCCTGTCTTTACTAAAAATACAAAAATTAGCTGCGTACCTGTAGTTCCAGCTACTTGGGAGGCTGAGGCTGGAGAGTCACTTGAACCCAGGAGGAGGAGGTTACAGTGAACCAAGTTTGCACCACTGCACTCCAGCCTGGGAGACAGAGCAAGGACTCTGTCTCCAAAAAAAAAAGAAACATGTGAGATTTAAAAATATTATAGTAAAGTTTGGAATTGTTTAAAAGCAAAACTTCATGAAAAGACTACAAACAGGGATGAATGGTAGATGATATTTGAATACATTCTGTCATGTAAGGGATGAGAAATAAAAAACATGGGCCCACTCTAAATTTGTGAGTTAAATATAAAATTAATATGGATATTTAATGTTAAGGACCTTCATTTAAACAGAATAATAGAATGTAGGAAGAGAATTAATATGCAAACCAAAGCATAAAAATTTTTTAAATGGTAAATAAATACATATATTAATAAAATGAGAATTATAAATTAATTAAACTCATTCGTTAGAAGACATTAAGAAACCAGAGTTTTGAAAATTAGATGTGCATGACTTATTAAGAGAAACACCAAAAGCAAACTGACAAATACATTTGAATCATCAGGGATGGAAAGCATTATATATCTGACAAACTAAACAAATAGAAGATAATAGGATAGTACGTAATATTAGATAAGATAGAATTTCACATGCCAAGAATCCATAATAATAAAACTAATAATAACTATAATATAATATAATAATAAAAGCCAAAATTTATGACAAATACATGTCAATTGTAAACTTGTACAAAGCTAAGAGCTTATCCTCAAAATATATAACATGAAATAGCATTAAAAATAAAATTTTAAATCTGTTACCCTATTTGAAGGTTTTAAGAAAATTGTCTAAGAATATAATATATTGTCCATAAATAAGCGTAAATACAGGTAACGAATGTACAGTGCAGTGGTGGTTCAAGATGTTTTGCAACAGAGACAAAATCCTTGAAGATAAGGGGTGTAGTGGCTGGCCATCAGAAGTTGACAATGATCAATTGAGAGCAATCATCGAAGCTGATCCTCTTACAACTATCCGAGAAGTTGCCAAATAACTCAAGGTCGACCATTCTATGGTTATTCAGCATTTGAGGCAAATTGGAAAGGTGAAAAAGTTGGTTAAGTGGGTGCCTCATGAGCTGTGCAAAAATTAAAAAAAAAAATCATTGTTTTGAAGTATCAACTTCTCTTATTCTACACAACAACAGTGAACCATTTCTCGATCGAGATTGCAACTTGCGACAAAAAGCAGATTTTATATGACAACTGGCAATGACGAGCTCAGTGATTGGGTGGAGAAGAAGCGCTGAAGTACTTCCCAAAGCCAAACTTGCACCCAAAAAAGATCATGGTCACTGTTTGGTGATGTGCTGCTGTTATGACCCACTACAGTTTTCTGAATCCTGGCAAAACCATTACATCTGAGATGTATGCTCAGCAAACCAATGAGATGCACCGAAAATTTCAAGGCTTGCAGCCAGCATTGGTCAACAGAAAGGGCCCAATTCTTCTCTACTACAACCGCACATGGCACAACCAATGCTTCAAAAGTTGAACAAATTAGGCCATAAAGTTTTACCTCGTCCACCATATTCACCTAACCTCTTGCCAGCGGACTACCAATTTTTTAAGCATCTCAACTTTTTTGTAGGGAAAACACTTCCACAACCAGAAGGATGCAGAAAATGCTTTCCAAGACTTTGTCAAATCCCAAAGCTTGAATTTTTACACTACAGGAATAAACAAACTTATTTCTCCTTGGCAAAAATGTGAGCCTAATTGTAATGATTTAAAATTCATGGTCTAAAACCACAATTACTTTTGCACCAAACTAATACATTTTGACAAGTCAGAGAACAGTGGAAACGAAGTTAGAAGCCTTGATTTTCAGTGCAATCTCTACCACTAATAAGCTGGTGCAAGTCACTATTGCTGAAACCTATGTCCTTCATTTGTAAAATGAATGTATAAATTTTTTCCTAATGAGTACTAATTTTTACAGCTCCCATGCATTTAATGCCTACCATATTCCAGGAACATTTAAAACATTGTTAATACTAAATATAATAAAAAGAAAAATTAACTATTATTATTCCCATTTTAAAGAGGCAAAATATATTCATGTAAATTTACAGGGATGATTCTGAACTTTTCTCTGTAACTATAAATTATACCTTTTCTTTTTGGAAAAACATCTTTTGTAGCATATAGAATAATTTTGGGGGTGGAGAAAAGTGACAAGATAAAGGGCTTTTCTCATATCTAGAGCGTGTAAAATTTGTTAGTAATTGTGTAGCAAGTCATTTTTCTGAGCTAAATCCTTGAATCACATCTTCTAATAGAAAATATCATTTGAGAAGAAAGATTGCCAGTTGCCTTGATTTGGGTCTCCGCGAAGGATCTCGCCTGACTATAGAGCTGTGTGTTTCGGTACAGTAATTTTTGTATTTCAAAGTCCTTAATGATATGTAGCCTTCTGCTAGTAACTGAAGTGGTGGTCTGTCACCCTGCTGCTTCTGCTCACTGTCTGCCTGACAACTAGCACAGAAAAGAGCTATCTGCTCTACCACTTCTGCTCCCAGGAGTCCACAACTATGCTATCTAATCTGAATGCCATGCTTCAGTAACTCCTTAAGAGGGTTCTTCTGCCCACTCAGCTTATGTTCCATTACTACACAACAGCTGCTTGGGAGGCCAACTATCATCTGTTCTCTATGCAGGGCCCTCTCAGTGGACTTGCTCTGCAGCAAATGTGGATTCAGGAATGATAGGCGACTATCTTACTGATGGTTATGTCATCACACCATTCAAAGATGAGTCACTGACCACTTGTGGAAGTATTCACAAAACCATCGTATTAGCCTGCCTGAGTTTTTCACGCCATCAGAAGATACCTTTGTAGAATCAATATAGTGAATATTTGAGGAGCAATGTGTCCAATTTATTTTGTGATTGTGAAGGAAATCACAGGTTCAGAAGAACTTTGCTTCAATGTTGATTTTAAAATTCATTGTCATTATTCATTTCAGTGGCTTTCCAAACATATATTCATAAAAGCATTTCCGTCGTTCTAGTTAGAAATTACTTTGGCATTCAGAGATCTTTATTCCAATAGCTTTGATTACTTTGTGATCATTAGTCGCAAAAAGTGAACTAACCAGAAGTACTAATCCTAATACTACATTTTCTTTTCAATTTCTGGTTCAGTGGAGGTTTCTGGCAACTGTTTTTATCAACAAGGCTAAAATTCTCCACAGACATGCTATTTATATTTGGTAAATGTATATATGTTTAGATACCCTATGAATAAGTATATGCATGTTTTATTACTGTTTCAAACATATTAAATGTTAAAATCTATGTAATGAAAGATTTATAATATGCACTCCTATTCACATTTGGCTTTGAATACCTTGTTTTAGAATTACACTAATATGAGATATCAATATTTCAGAATGATTGACTATTATACTAGTGGAAAAGACTAGCCTATAGTGAGATGTTGATGTTTCATAATTTTATTCTTGCATAGCTCTAAATATATATTTACATGATTGCTTTAAATAGTTTCTGTTTGCATTATGCTTTGAAATAGAATTTTTAATCTCCAAAAATGTATATGACTGTATCGTTTATGTATTTTAACTATATGTAGAATTTAAAATGAAGACATACCTTTATATGGATGGATAAAAATAGCAAGAATCCTTATTTTCAGGCTCATTTTAATGGTGTCCAAGTCCAGGTAATTTTAAGGTGAAGTAAATGCTAAAGCATTAAAAATTTAGTACAGTTCAAAAATAGAAATAAGGTGTGGGTAGTGTTTTATTCTCAAAGTCTCAGAATTGGAAGGTTGTAAAAAATAAGATAATAGGAAATTGATTCAGAACAGAGTAAATCTTCCTATTTCTTTTATCATATGTCAGTTTGGAATTTTTTTATTGATGCATAATATCTGTATATATTTATGGGGCACATGTGATATCTTGTTACATGCATAGAATATGTAATGATTAACTCAGGGTATTTAGAGTATCCATCACCATATGCAATATCTTTTCTACGTGTTGGGAACATTTCAAGTCCTATCTACTAGGTATTTTGAAATATACAATACATTGTTAACTAGTCACTCTACTTTGCTATCAAACATTAGAACTTACTCATTCTGTTTAATTCTGTGTTTGTACCAATTAACCAACCATCCCCCTCTCCACACCCACATACCCTTCTTAGCCTCTGGTGTCTATCATTCTACTCTCTAATCTTCAGGAGATCAGCTTTTTAAACTCCCACATGTGAGTGAGAATATGCAATATTTGTCTTTCTGTGCCTGATTTATGTCATTTAACATAATGACTTCAGTTTCATTTGTGTTGCTACAAATGACATGATTTCATTCTTTTTATGTCTGAATAGTATTCCATTGTGGATATGTATAATTTTTTTTTCATTCATTTGTTGATGAATAGTTAGGTTGATCCATAGCTCTGCTATTGTAAATAGTACTGCAATGAACTTGGTATTGCAGGTATCCCATTGATATACTGTTTTCTTTTCCTTTGAATAAATTCCAGTAAGATTGCTAGATAATATGGTAGTTCTATTTTTAGTTTTTTCAGGAAGCTACACACTGTTTTCCATAATGGCTGCACTAATTTACAAATGGCTAAGATCTCTAAAGCACATACAAGGAAAACAAAAATAGACAAATGGGATTATATTAAACTAAAAAGCTTCTGTACAGCAAAGGAAATATAGACAAAGTGAAAACACAACCTGTCGAGTGAGAGGAATATTTGCAAACTATTCATTAGGCAAGGGACAAATGTCTAGAATATACAAAGAATTCAAACAACTCAATAGTAAAAAAACTCGAATCCCACTAAAAAGTGGGCAAAGGACATGAATAGCCATTTCTCAAAAGTACACATAGGCCCACAGGTATATGTAAAAATGCACAGCATCACTAATATGCAAACCAAAACCACAATGAGATTTCATCTTACTGCTGTTAGGGTAGCTATTATTAAGAAAGCAAAGAGTAACAGATGATAGTGAGGATGTGGAGAAAGGAAACTCTTATACATTGTTGATGAAAATGTAAATTAGTACAGCCATTATGGAAAATAGTGTGGAGCTTCCTAAAAAAACTGAAAATAAAAATACCATATGATTCGGCAATTCCACTACTGGTTATTTATCCAAAGGAAAAAAAATAGTATATCAAAGGGATACCTTCATCCCTAGGTTTAACTGTGTCACTATTCACAATAGCAAAGATACAGAATCAACCTGAGTGTTCATCAATGGATGAATGGATAAAGAAAATTATGTACACACACACACACACAAATGGAATACAATTTAATCACAAAAAGAATGAAATTACATCATTTGCAGCAACATAGAGGAACTGGAGGTAATTTTTTTTTTTTTTTTTTTGAGACAAAGTCTTGCTCCGTGGCCAGGCACCAGGCTGCAGTGCAGTGGCACAATCTCGGCTCACTGCAACCTCCGCCTCCCAGGTTCAAGCAATTCTCCTGCCTCAGCCTCCTGAGTAGCTGGGACTACAGGCACGTGCCACCATGCCCAGCTAATTTTTGTATTTTTAGTAGAGACGGGGTTTCACCGTGTTGGCCAGGATGATCTCTATCTCTTGACCTAGTGATCCACCCGCCTCGGCCTCCCAAAGTGCTGGAATTACAGGCGTGAGCCACCATGCCCAGCCTGCTAGAGGTAATTATGTTAAGTAAAATATGCCAGACACAGAAAGACAAATATTAAATATTCTCACTCATGTGGGAGCTAAAAATGCTGATCTCATGGAGGTAGAGAAAAGAATGATAGATACCAAAGACTGAGCAGAGTTTATGGGTGGGAGCGGGGAAGAAGAAATTTTGGTTAATGGGTACAAACATACTGTTAGATAGAAGAAATAAGTTTAATGTTCCATAGCAGAGGAGGGTAGCCACAATGTATTGCATCTTTCAAAGTTGCTAGAATGGAGAACTTGAAATGTTTCCAACATATAGACATGATAAATACTTGAGGTAATAGGCAACTCAGATACTCTGAATTAATCATTACACATTTTATGTGTGTAGCAAAATATCCCATGTATCCTATAAATATGTAAAATATTATGTATCAATAAAAAGTACTCAGAGACAGGAAAAAACTATGTGCCAATGACTACATTTTAACCCGTACATCCTTGATTTCTTTCCTAATTCTCAATTGTGTAGCCTGAACCCTACATCACTTGACTAATAGGCATTTCAATCTGAACACGTCTAAAACCAAACTTTTGATTTACCACTGACTAAACCTACCCATATTATTTGCCATCAGAGCAAATGACACCTCCATTCCACCAGTTGTTTTAGTGCAAAAAAAAAACAAAAAAACTTGGAATGATTTTTTACTCCTCTCTCACTCCACATTTTATATCAAATCCAGGAGTAAAATTGTGTTGACCTTAACTTTAAAATATATTAAAGATTTGAACGCATGCTCTCTTCACTGCAGAAAGCCACTATCATCTCTTCCTTTGACTATAAATAGCACCTCCTAATTAGCCTACTTGCTTTCACATTTTAAAAACAACTTCATTGAATTAATAGTACATATTGTAACATTCATAATTTTTTTACATACTC
This sequence comes from Ateles fusciceps, assembly GCA_036589455.1. Lineage (NCBI taxonomy): Eukaryota > Metazoa > Chordata > Mammalia > Primates > Atelidae > Ateles > Ateles fusciceps. The sequence goes on along the minus strand of JAZHEH010003045.1, from coordinate 797 downwards.
TAACTTAATAAATATTAGGCTAGGCACAGTGGCTCATGAATATAATCTCCGTGCTTTGGGAGGCAGAGATGGGTAGATTACTTAAGCCCAGGGGTTCGAGGCTGGCAGTAAGTTATAATTGTTTTAAGTGTACAATTGAATGATTTTATTAAATTTACTGAGTGGTGCGACCATAATAATACATCAGTCTGAGAACTTCATTCTCTCAGTGTTTTTCATGTACCTTGTTCTTCATTCTCCCTGTTTCTACCCCCAGCCAAGCAACTACTTTCTGTCTCTGCACATTTCTTATAAACAGGAATTGCACAATATGTATTCGTTTGCATTGGCTTTATTGCTTAGTATATTTTTGAAGGTCATCTCTGAAATTATATGTGTAAGTAATTTTTCCTTTCTATTGCTGTAGAGATATTCCCTTGCATTGGCATACTACATTTGGTCGATCCATTTAAAAATTAAACACTTCAGTTGTTTCCAGTTTGGGACTATTATAAATAATTCTGCTCTGATCTTGGACATGCAATTCTTTTGTCTGAATAAGTTTTCGTTTCTCTTGGATAGACACTTAGGAATAGAGTTGTTGAGTCGTGTGGTAGTTGCGTCTTTTAATTTTTGAGAAACTGCCAAACTGTTCTCCAAAGTGACTGCACCATTTTACATTTCCACAAGCAATGTTTCTCTATGTCATATTTATTTATTTATTTATTTATTTTATTTTTTTTTTAATTGAGATGGAGTCTAGCAAGACCAACTAAAGGTCAAGCAGATGTTACACAACACAGTGTTAAGCCTACATA